>JBCFYV010000012.1:902490-1282346 GCA_039000515.1 Timema cristinae
CGATGGTGTATGGAATATGCTACTGTCCAATAAGTAAAGCAGAACTCCTTAAAGATCTAGGATGTGCGGACTCTAAAACTTTGACAGAGGAAAAAAGAAAGGATATTTTCACCAAAATATGCCAAGAAACTGAAAGTTTAGGTTGGATTATTGAAGCGATAGCTCCAAATAGTATATGTAATGCAATGCTAAAGAGGTGCGGAATTTTTTTCTTTTTTTTGTGAATTCCCTAGTATGCCTCATGTTGTAATATTTCATTGAGTAGGAAATTGAGTTAGTTTTGGTTACTAGTTAATTAAAAACAAAAACCATAATGATATTAAAGCAAAATGTAGTCAATTCTGGTTTGCTCTATTGTTTCTAGACAAAAGTACTCTTTAAATCAAGTTGCTCAAGATTCAACTGTACTATTGATCAAGAAAGCTCTAGAAACTGGAGTAAATGTGACTGAAGTTTATGTAGACACCGTCGGGCCTTCTGAGAAATACCAGGTATTCTATTGTAGAGTTAGCTTGTATAGCAATGACCATCACTAGTATACTATAAGATTACTCTCTCTAACATCACTAGTACACTATAAGATCTACTCTCTCTAACATCACTAGTACACTATAAGATCTACTCTCTCTAACATCACTAGTACAATATAAGATCTACTCTCTCTAACATCACTAGTACAATATAAGATCTACTCTCTCTAACATCACTAGTACAATATAAGATCTACTCTCTCTAACATCATAGTACAATATAAGATCTACTCTCTCTACTCACTAGTACAATATAAGATCTACTCTCTCTAACATCACTAGTACATATAAGATCTACTCTCTCTAACATCACTAGTACAATTAAGATCTATCCTCTAAATACTATACACATAAGATACTCTCTCTAACATCACTAGTACAATATAAGATTTAATGTCTAAGTTACTCTCTCTAACATCACTAGTACACTATAAGATCTACTCTCTCTAACATCACTAGTACAATATAAGATCTACTCTCTCTAACATCACTAGTACATATAAGATCTACTCTCTCTAACATCACTAGTACAATATAAGATCTACTCTCTCTAACATCACTAGTACAATATAAGATCTACTCTCTCTAACATCACTAGTACAATATAAGATCTACTCTCTCTAACTCACTAGTACAATATAAGATCTACTCTCTCTAACATCACTAGTACAATATAAGATCTACTCTCTCTAACATCAATATGTACAATATAAGATCTACTCTCTCTAACATCACTAGTGCATATAAGATCTACTCTCTCTAACATCACTAGTACAATATAAGATCTACTCTCTCTAACATCACTAGTACAATATAAGATCTACTCTCTCTAACATCACTAGTACACTATAAGATCTACTCTCTCTAACATCACTAGTACAATATAAGATCTACTCTCTCTAACATCACTAGTACAATATAAGATCTACTCTCTCTAACATCACTAGTACACTATAAGATCTACTCTCTCTAACATCACTAGTACAATATAAGATCTACTCTCTCTAACATCACTAGTACACTATAAGATCTACTCTCTCTAACATCACTAGTACACTATAAGATCTACTCTCTCTAACATCACTAGTACACTATAAGATCTACTCTCTCTAACATCACTAGTACAATATAAGATCTACTCTCTCTAACATCACTAGTACAATATAAGATCTACTCTCTCTAACATCACTAGTACACTATAAGATCTACTCTCTCTAACATCACTAGTACAATATAAGATCTACTCTCTCTAACATCACTAGTACACTATAAGATCTACTCTCTCTAACATCACTAGTACAATATAAGATCTACTCTCTCTAACATCACTAGTACAATATAAGACAGGGGTTACCAATTATTTTTTATGAAGGTCCATTTTAAAAATTTGTCAGACTTCCATGGTCTAGTGGTAAGGTGTTGGACTTCTGTGCTGGGGCTAATTCCCTGGTTCTGGCACAAATTTATCTGATTACCAAACCCTTCCTTCACCTTTGACAAGACATCTTGTGAATGTGTGGAATGCCAGGCCTCCACCGTGGTTCGGATTCCACGTTAAACTGTAGGTCCTTCATTTCATCTCACAATTACCCTACCATTACACATTAGTGTAAGTGTGTATAACCCGAACGGGTAGTAAGACGTGGTGCTAATAATAATAATAGTAATAATAATAATAATAATAATAACTTAAAAAGTGACACAAAGTAAACCTTACAAGCCTACTGTTTGGGTGCTATGTTGTTAAAGTGAAGTTATGATAATATTAAGAATATAATAAGTTAGAGTTCCAACGGACCAGTTTTCTTTATGAAAACAGAAAATGTTTGAGATCAAACAAGTAAAGTAGTATTTTGAGAGGCCTTTCAGATGGGGAGGTAAGGTTGACAGTCGTATAGGTTTTGTAGGTACTGTCTGGATGTGTGCACTTTCATTCTTTATTATCACACTAATTATTTGATAAAAGAAGCTCCCCTTTAACACTAATTATATAGTTGAAAAACACTAATGAATAAATAGTATTTAAACACATTTAAACCAGTTAATTATATACATATCACAGCACAATATGACTTGAAATTTATAGTAATTCAATATGTTGTGAGCTTGAGGAACAGTGTTGGAAAGCGAAAGAGTAGGTCAGAGCATTGGCGGCTCGTGACCAAAAAAATATGTAGTGCACGATACAAATATTCTAAAATATGATATTAACATTTTTAATATATCATACCTATCTATATTTACATATCGTTTTACTTAGGCTAATATTTTACAGCAGGGGGTGTGTGAAGCTTCAAAACAAACATAGGATTCGACTTTTGAAAGAAAAATCCGTATTATACAATTACAAAGTTTTGACATTACAAATATTGACAGCTAAAAATATACCACATTTGTAGTCAATTACTGACATTCTGAGCTGTTATTTACAGTACATTACAAATCAACATTCATTTGGAAAAAATAAAAAAATAATCGAACATTATTTATTATTATTATATTATTATTATTATTATTACAATCTTTTACTTTGCTGGCGCAATCATAAATAATTAAACACCTTAGAATAAAACAATCAGAAAATAAATTAAAACATTATTTAAAAAACACCCAACAATTTAATCTTAAATGCCTCAAGTACTTTAAATAAAAACTCCATTCTTCTTTCTTTAGATTTTGCGAATTTCTCAACGACTTTAAGGTCTGAAATGTTCATAATAAAGTTTCTCTCGACAGACAGCATGGCAAGAGCTGACTACTTTTCCTGGTGCATGCTATTTCTTAAAATGTTTTGACACGTTTTAGTGTAGAAAAACATCTTTCTGCTTCTGCCGTTGTCATAAGGATTGTTATAATACTATTTAAAAGTTTAAGCATTCTTCAAAAATGTTACCTAAATTGGTTTCATTTTTAAATGAGAACAGAGTTAAAGCGCCAGTCACGTCTCGAAATTCATCCCTGACACAAATGATACTTAGCTCTGTGCGTAGTTTTTTTTGTAACTAAAAATAGGTATGAATTTATTGTGAGTTCTAAATAGTTATCAGGAAACAACTTACAATAATCAGAAAACTTTTCTGGCAAAAACAAATTTGCAGTAACAAGATGACCAGTAAAGCTGAATATATCTTTTGCTTGACAGATGATAACGTCACAAACCTCTTTAACCTCTCTTTTATGAGTGTGGCTCTCTTTCATCTCCGCTTTATTTCATTTTCATCAAGATCATCAGTTATATTATTCTCATTTCTTATTTTGGAAATTTCCTCTATGAAACAATCTATTTTCTATTTTACAAACGCTTTTTAGTTTCCGTTTTTTTCAATTGGTTATACAATATAGCCACATGAGGCATTATTTTATGAAAATAAGTTAGCCAAAATATAAAAACATCTCCTCTAATGTTCTCTTCTGACCAGACGCTTGTTCAATTGTAGCTATATGTTTAATGTCATCTCTCGTTTCTAATGTATCCATGCACTCGATAAGTTCTTCTCTGTATTCGCAAACTGTGTTTACTGTTCAAGACTGAAAGTCCCATCTTGTAGGTGCTGACCATGGTAAACGTTTATCCACAACTTCGTCTAAAATCGCTGTTCTCTGAGGGAATTAGAAAAAAATGTACAAAATTCTCCTAGACTGGCGAAAAATATACGGACATTACTATTAATTGAAGCTACATGTTACTTTATTAAATTTAGTTGATGTGCATGACAGTGAACAAAGCAGCGTTAGGATAGCTCTGCTTTATTTTACCTGAACACCATTGAGAGATCCACTCATAATGAAGCACCATCATATGCTTGTGCTATTAACTTATGAGGCTCTTTCTCCACATGTTGATTTATTTCCTCTTTGAGACAATTTGACAAAGATGTAGCATCATAAAATGGGGGGTTCAATAGTTCCAAAATCTTTCCACTAGTTTTCCGTTTACTATATACCGGTAAATTATTAACATTTGAAAAATAACTGAGACATCAGTTGTTTCGTCCATTATAACATTAAAAAAACTGGCATTATTAATTTCTTTTGAAATTTCTTCTTGGCAAATATCCAGCATGCATTGAAGTATTTCATTCTGAATTGAACTATATGTGCCTTTAAAAACTGTAGACTTTTCTAAATGCCCTTTCAAGCATCATTCAACTCGGCACTGAAATTGACAAGTCCACAAAATATTCCAGGGTTAGAAGATGAATCAGTTTCTCATGACCTCTAAGGGCCAGTTCGAAAGCGCCACAGAATCGAATACAGTTTAGGATAATATTTAAAACATACCCATTGTTAGTCACTCTTTATTGTGAAGTTCGATAGCTCTTCTGTAGCCAGAATCTAACTGTGGTCGTATGTTGGTCTTGCCAAGAACAGCCAAATCTAAAGAATTGTTCTTGTGTAACAATGATATCTCATGCTTTTTAATTCACTCACTTAAATGGTTCAAATCAGTCATACCTAAATTCGTCCAAGATAAGTCACCACCAAAGAGTAAACACGGAAAGCAGAACAATGAATTTTTACATTACAACCATTGGTAACCTGGTGGTCAAGGTGTAAGGTGTCGGACTTCTGTGCTGGGGTCCAGGGTTCAATCCTCGGTCTCGGCACATATTTATTTGATTGCCAAACCCTTCCTTCACCTCTGACAAGACGTGTATTAATCACAACTTGTGAATGTAGGGAATGCCAGGCCGCCACAGTGGTTCGGATTCCAGGTTAAACTGTAAGTCCTCCATTTCATCTCACAATCACTCTACCATTACACATTAGCATAAGCGTGTATAACCCAAACGGTTAGAAGACACAGTGATAATAATAATAATAATAATAATAATATATCAACCCCATTGTCATGCAGGTTTTTTTGTAAGGCTCTACATTGAATTTTCTAGTAAACTCTCGATTTTTAGTTTTTGTTAGTTTTGGTGTCGGTCTACCAAGATTTTTAATTTCTAATTTTTATTCTTGAGTACTCAAAGACTTTTTTTTTTTTTAATTTCATGCACAGAATTCATTTCGATATTTAAAAAACACTAAAACAATTATTATGAACTCATTAACAACTATTTACATAAACTAAGTTTATTTTTGCAAAATGTTTTGCACAAAATTCATTTGATATTTAAAATAAGTACTAAAACAGTAAATTATAATGAACTAATTAACTACTAGTTACATAATTATTTTACCTAATTAATTGTTTACAAATTAAAAAAGAAAAATCACAATTTAAAAAATATCATAACTGGTAGTAACGTTTTAGTTGATCAAAACAAATCGCCAAGTTCTCTATCAAGCCATGTGTTGAAGGTCCACTTTAAAACTAACTTGCAAGGTCAACAACCTCTCTTCTTCTCGATGCGCATGCTCAGATGTTGCACCCCCTGAAGTTTAGTAGAAGTACTAGGACAGTGCTAGCAGTCAGGAAAACAGGTGGAATAGTAAATAGAATGAAACACGCAAGAGTATAGCTAATTTTAAGAAATATATCTAAAAAAATCGATTCATTATTAAATGTTATTATTTAAATAAAATATAAGTTAAATACTATTTTGTGTGAAATTATAAGTGGTGCACTTGCACCTGCGCACTTAATAGGAGAGTCACCACTGGGTCAGAGAGGCTCAAAATACACTGGTACAGAGAACAAGTGCAGTGTGGTGAAGGCGGTGGAGAGATATTTAACACCTACATTCCTACATTAACTCAAAAACGTGATTTTCTTCCTATTTGGTTATTTTAAGAAATTGTTTTTAACTTCTTTTTATGTTCAATACAATGTCATGAAATTATAATTATTTGACTTATTGTTGTGTTCGATGGGAGAAATAACATTTTTTACTTTGAATAACCTGCCTGAAATTTGGAGTGAAGTTGGTGCAACTAATTCTCATTAAGTTGTGGAGGCTGGGCATTCGTGAGACAAGATCTGAACTATTTGTTATGAAATTCATCTTCGAGAATGCTGCTTCATACATATATGTTGAGCAAAACATTGTACAAAGTTTTATGGCCAAGGTTTTCAGTTCTGTATATTTACTATGACACACACATTTGATCCAGAACTGTTCACATTGAAGATTATTTGGAATTAGATTATATTTGTCCTTTAAAGCAGTCTTCCTGGAACGCAATCGTTTCCATCTGCAGGGCAGCTTTATTACGGTTGAAAATATCTGCAGCTTCACTGCTCCATTCACAATTAGGCTTCAGAGAAAATTATTGTTGTTTAAAATGTGCACAACATTCTCAATTTAAATCTTGCTTCAAATTCTGTTTTAAGTTTTATCATGAAGTTAGTGAACTGGCTGATGTCAATACTCTCACTGCTTATCACAAACTGCCTTTAGGTTAGGAAAGTGCAACTGTTCATTGTCAACATCATCATACAGGAAGTTGAGTTTTCTAGAAAAACTGCTAACTTCTGACAGTAGCTCACACACAAGCTTTCCTTTGTAGTTTGAAGTTCAAGTCATTAATGTATTTAAATATGTCTGTCAAAAACGCGATGGATGTCACATTTTCTTCTGTGCCAAGGAAACCTAAAGAAAGAGTCCTTTGCCGAAGATTGGTCACTGCTGGAGAGAAATAATTTTATTTCTTACAATACTGGAAAAAATCTTTATAGTACACAGCCTTTGCTCAGCCACCTTACATTGTTGTGGCATAGTAAATCATCATACTGCGCATTAATTTAATCAAGAAATGATTTTAACTTACGGTGCTGAAGTGATGATTTGACACAGATGAATTCACTATTTTGATCACTTGCTGCATCGTACTCTTGGGAATGGGATTCAATTTGTAGCACAACACACTTTGATGGATGATGCAGTGGTAGGATATCAAGGTTTCATTGCATTTGGTGTCATTACTCACTCCCTGAACTAAGCCTTTATTACTTCCAACCATCACTGGTGCACCATCTGTTGTTATTGATACAAGTTTTCTCATGACCAATCCATCTTTTTCAAAACACTTCATTACAGGCCCTCTAGTGGTTCCTGACATTGACAAAATAGTCAGTAATTCTTCAACAAATTGTTCACTGGTCGTGTCTAAGTATCACACTAAAATAATCAGCTGTGCTGTATTCATGATGTCACATGATTCATCCATAGCCAAAGATTAACAATCCATGGTCACTGAAATGTGTTTTAAATTATTATGATTTTCCTCTGCCAAAACATGTGTATTTCTTGAGTTTGAAGTTGTAGATAATGGAATATGTTGAAGAGTCTCACATCCTTTTTACTCTCAAATGTATTTCCTGTCTCAAACACGCACTCTTTAATTAAATATGCAGCAGTAAACGGTTTCATATATTTTACAAGAGTCCAAGAAATAAACAAAAGAGGCTTGAGCACAATTTTCTTATTCATTCATTGACTATTCCATAATTTGAGTTGATTTTGTGTAAATTGAGTATAAACTCTCAATCTTGGATTTGCAAAGGTTTCTTCCTACTGAGAATTTTTCAGCAAATGATATGTGTTCAGTCTCATAATGTTGTTTGGTATTCAACCTTGTGAGGCAATGTAAAGTAATATAGTTCTGTCCACGCTGGTAAAAACTGTCTGTTTTCAGCTTTCACCTTTTATTTTTACTTATCCATTGTGATAACTTATACACTAAACTATAATGCACACACTGCAATGAGCAAACAAAATAACGATATACAACTGATTGAACCGCCCGATACAGCTACTGCTTCTAGACAGAGGAATGTTTCCAAGGTCAAGTACGTCCAAGTGGTGCACCAGTCTGTGGAGGGGCGGGTTAAAGCTGTCCATCCATGTCTACCACTAGGCCACCCAAAGTAACATTATTTCTTCTGTTTTCCACTATCTCGCCAAAGTTCGTAAAAAAAAAAATTCCACAGTCCGCCATTCTGTGACCCTTGCTATAAGATATAATCTCTTTAAAATCACTAGTTATACTATAAAATCTAATCTATCTAACATCACTAACTATACTATTATAATAAGGTCTACCTTATTTATAACAGAACTTCCCCAAAATTGTTTTGCAACTTTTAAAAATAATGTAGCAAAATAATTGTATACTATTCTATAAACAGTATAGGCCCTATGCAACTATTATTTTTCAAGTTAATAAGCTACCCTTATGAGTGTTAACTTGTATGTTTGTTTACAGGATAAATTGCTTGAAATATTTCCTCATTTGAAAATCACGGTAGCCAAAAAAGCTGACTCTATCTATCCAATTGTGAGTGCTGCAAGTATTTGTGCTAAAGTCTCCAGAGATGAAGCACTGAATGCGTGGACATTTCCAGAACAGCTCCAAGTCTCTGAGGAAGGATACGGAAGTGGTTATCCTAATGGTAATCAAACGAAATAATAATTATTATTATTACTACCCGTTCGGGTTATACGCACTTACGCTAATGTGTAATGGTAGGGTGATTGTGAGATGAAATGAAGGACCTACAGTTTAACGTGGAATCCGAACCACGGTGGAGGCCTGGCATTCCCCACATTCACAAGATGTCTTGTCAGAGGTGAAGGAAGGGTTTGGAAATCAGATAAATCTGTACCGGAACGAAATAATTCCCAACATCAGTGTTGTGTAATACAACCTATCCAATTCTAGGTTCCTCAATAATATTTAACAAATAATATCCATTATTATTTACTCAGAGCTATTTTAAAATGATCATTGAATTAAAATAAAAAGCAATATCATATAAGATGAATTCTTTTAGATATAGGTATACTAAATAATAGTGTTTATAAATTAACATACACACACACACACACAACACACACACACACAGGATGATCCCAGACTTTACCAACAAACTTAAGGGGATGTTCAGGGGAAGTATCTGAATGTTTTTAAATAAGGAACTAGTGTTTTCTAAATCCTTTATTTGCTGTAACATGAGTTATTTGTTTGGTAGGAATAATATCACCCCTTAAGTATCACAGCCTTGTCTGAAGGTTGCGTTATTGTATTTTGCACATTACCCTGCATCAAGAGTTAACATGATGGAACATTATTCGTATGAAGAGCTGGCTGACATTCACCTTATGTATAGTAGAGTTGATTGAAACGAGAGAGCTGTTAGATGACCCTACCAAGTAAATTATCCATCGTGACAGAAACCTTATAACAGCACATTTTTGTTGGTAGACCAACAACTACTAGAAACTGGATTGTTCTGTATTTCTATGAGAAATACCAGTTATCAGCAGAACGTTTGAACACCTCACTTGGAAGAAGTAATCCTGTAAGCGTTTACAAGTAGGCTTACTCTCAGTGTTAGACGTGCTTTAGACATGAGTCAATAAACTGTTTTAAGAATTATATAAGAGCATCCTCAAAGCACAATGCTTCAAGAAAGATTAAGCTGTCTTTAACTTCTCTCGATTGAATCTAAAATAGCTCAAATATTTGAGCTTAGAGAATTAGTAGAGCAGTTTGATAGAGCTTAGAGAATTATTAGAGCATGAGAAATTGATTTTTAAGCTAGTCCAATCAAAATCAATAAGTGAGACAGATATTGTTTAAGGGTAAATTTCAAGATCAAAAGTTTGTGAGCAACAAGACCTTAAAGAGTGAGAGGCTAGCTTTAAGAAATGCATTTAATAAAATAAAATTTGTGTTAAGACTGGAGTTGGAATACTGGACTGTTTAAATATTTATTCACCTTAATACGTAATTAAACTTTGTTGTCAGCTGATATTTATAAAATGACTTGAAAATTAATGTTGGCGTGTACTACCAATGCTTGGTTTACACTTTTCAGTACATTATTTAAAATTTATATATAGTAAACATTGTTGGCTACTCTTCATGAAAAAAAGATAAAACAAATAAATAGGGTTATAGCCCTTTGAATAGCTCTGAGCTAATTTTGTATAATTACTTTGCAATAGTTACCATAATAAATTATTAATAAATAGTATTTAAGGCTGAGCAGATTATGATTACCAATTCGATCATCAGCAGGGATGGCACATTTGGACAATTAAATAGCCAAGCTATTATATCTGTTAATTACGGTTATAACTGCAACTAAATATCATGAGTGAAGAATGTCCCTAGGCACGGGACGACTCTTGGATAGCTCACTTGTTCGAGCATGGGCATACTAAGACAAAGCCAATAATTAATGCTGATTGATGATCAGAGATTTAAACCCAGTTTTGAACCAAGTAGGCTAGAGTTCAGGTAGTAATGACTTATCAGTTTTAAGCTGGGTCCTTTGTACTATTGCTTGGCGGCAGGGAAAGATTGTCTTGTCGGGTGGAGTAGTGGGTGTTGTCTACTGGCCATGTGGTGACTCATTCTTGGCGGATTGCAAGGGAAACACTGAGAAGAGAGATATTATTATTATTATTATTATTATTATTATTAGCACCGCGTCTTACTACCCGTTCGGGTTATACGCACTTACGCTAATGTGTAATGGTAGGGTGATTGTGAGATGAAATGTAGGACCTACAGTTTAACGTGGAATCCGAACCACGGTGGAGGCCTGGCATTCCCCACATTCACAAGATGTCTTGTCAGATGTGAAGGAAGGGTTTGGTAATCAGATAAATCTGTACCAGGACCAAGGATTGAACCCTGGCCGCCAGCACAGTAGTCTGACACCTTACCCTAGACCACCAGGTCACCAAGAGAGATATTGCTAGAGGATTGATTTCAAGATCAACGCTCTGTGATCAACAAACAAGAGAAAGAGTTGAATAATGGGAGAATAGACACTGGTTCATTGGAATGGTTGCTTGGTGTCACTGTGACCCAACATGATTGGTTTTCCATTTTACCTCCCCACCACACATATTTTGAGGTGTTACCTCTTATATGTTGTTGAGAACACAGCTTCGTGGGTCACCTTGACTCCGCGCGACCATTTGTGTTAGTGTAAATTTTCTTTGTGTTGGTTTTGAATATTAATTTTTTAGCTTTTTTTTTCCTCTTTTAGGAAGTTGCGTTGCGCGTTTCCCATTCTTCTTTGATGAGTAGGCCTACCGATATAATGAAACCTAGGTCGGGGAATCGGGGGTGATGATCAATTTTCTTTAAGGGGCAACCATTCATTACCTCTTTGTCCAGTGGCAGCAGTGTAAAGTGTGAACTGTGTTCTTCTTTTAATTGTAAAAGCCATACTGTGTTGTTTCTTTTGTATATTTCTATCCATCTTTCCTGTACCTTCTTACAAATATAATTCAATTACCTCATAAAGTGGAAAGAGGTTTTCCTTATTGAGATGTATTAATTATAAATATTAATAATTGTTAGCTACAGTTCATGGGAAATATGAAAACAAATAAACAGAATCTTAGTCTTTGAATAATTTTGTCCTAGTTTTGAAATACTGTAATTATTAGAATATAAATTTTTAATAATTTATGCTCACAGGTGAGCATTTATATTTATATGATAGAGCTCGAAAGAACCTTGTACAGGGTGAGGCGGAAACAATTAGATGCTCTCTACTTAGGAAAGTGATGGACAATGTGCTGAGGTTTACCTGACGCTTGATGGAGCTCACCTGAGTGGCACTATCTACAAAAAGTGAAAAATTGTAGTACAATAGTCTCGGAAACTCGTCCTAACGTAGATTGAGATGGTGTTAAGTTATTGAAATGTTAGTTTTATGAATTATCTCGTATAAGATGCATGTTGGTGACCTGGTGGTCTAGGGGTAAGGTGTCAGACTTCTGTGCTGGCAGCCGGGGTTCAATCCTCGGTCCCGGCACAGATTTATCTGATTACCAAACCCTTCCTACACCTCTGACAAGACATATTGTGAATGTGGGGAATGCCAGGCCGCCACCGTGGTTCGGATTCCACGTTAAACTGTAGGTCCTTCATTTCATCTCACAATCACCCTACCATTACACATTAGCGTAAGTGCGTATAACCCGAACGGGTAGTAAGACGCGGTGCTAATAATAATAATAATAATAATAAAGATGCATGTTTACTAAACAAGGATGAATCACAGTACATTGTTGAATATTATAGGTACAGTTGTACTGTACTGTAGTATTGTATGGTACAGAAATACAGTAGAGTACTGTACATATAATATTGTAATGATTCGAATAACACATTACTGAATTGTAGAACTAACAAACATGGAACGTCTGTTCCACTCGAGTTATACAGATGAATGACCTTTGATTGTGATGACTGGCGCCAACAACTGTGTGCACGTGCGCATGTTCGCATGTTGAGTTATCGAGTCTCTACTGTATGTCGTTTGCTTTTATTTATCTAGTGAATATTTACTTTTCAACTAAAGTGTTAATTTTCTGGTTACAAATAATTTCATTATTTTGGCCCCACCCTACTTACCCTTCACTCTTTTAAAATAGCTGTTTTATCATGATGATTATATTTATTAATTTTTTGATAAAAATTTAATGACTAAAAATTGTGTATATTCAAAAATGTATGTTTGTGATATTGTATATTAGTTTTGTAATGGGATGGTAACACTAGAAACTCCAGATGCACAGAAAGCGTTGCTTGCCTATATTAAATATTGATACTATCTCATTATTTAAACATATTTAAAACCTCTAATTATTCAACATTATTTTACTGCTAGTATTTTTAGTAAATCCAGAATACAAGTTTGTTATTTGACATGACTCAAGATCTATAAAATGATATCTTGTTTGCAGATCCAGTGACCAAAACATTTTTATCGAAGAATATTGACCTTGTATTTGGTTTCCCTCAATTGGTGAGGTTCAGTTGGTCCACTGCAGACAGACTCCTTCAAGATAATGCCGCTAAAGTGGAGTGGTATGTTTCAACATTTTAATATAATTACTTTCAATACTAGGAATTGACTAATTAATTATCATCACCGTTCACTCTCGATAGACTTAAAGTGACAATAGCCTCACACCAGACATTAATAAAGCTGCTTTGTGTGCTAGTGCTGCAGGCACATCAATATCACTGGCAATCACACGACACTAACATCACTAAATAATATGCTTCTCTCACTCTGTCAAACTAAAGCAGCAGCAGATTCAGATCTCACTCATAGTACATCAATTTGATGCATATCACATTTCTTACTATAAAGTCTTAAATGTCTTGGATTTCAAATATAAGTAAAAGAGTTCTTATTTTTCTCTAGAAATTTCTTGACTCATCTTCATTGTAATTCTCATCACAACGCAACAAACATACATGTTCTACTTTGACCTTGCAAAAAACATATTTAGAGTATTTAATTATAGTTCAGGAGCCATATGTTTAAAATATAGTGTAACAAAGCTAGATTTTTTAATCGCTTTATTATTTGGAAAGGAGGGTGTGGGGTTCTAATTAATATATTAATTTTTCCTCCTATGAGAGAGGTCTGCATTCAATAGAACATTGGGAAAAACATGCCAAAATCAGTTGTTTTTTTAAATACTATGTTTGCCTAAATATAAGATGAGATTTTATTTTTCTTAGGAGTAGTACACAACAGCCAATATCTTTTATATCGGAGCATAGTTTTTCGACTTGCTCCACGAGGTGAAGTTTTCTCTCCAGAATTCAGCTTCTGGCACACACACAATCAGTGAGAGTGAGAGAATCAAACTTTCTTTAGCACACTTGTTCAGATTGATACAGGAAGATGTTGACTTGACAAATTTGATGGGACCAGGTCCTTTCTGATATTCATAATTCTGGGTAATTTGTTATTCATTGCTAAGGATGTAAAAAATTGGATACACTCAATATGTCGTGCAAATGACACATTTATTTACAACATGAAGAGTGTGAGTGTTTGAGTTTATAAACAATTACTGTAAAAATTAAAAAACTAAACAAAGAAAAATATCCAGTAAACTTGTGATTTTAAAGTCCTAATTCCATGTATGTTTTTCTCCATGCAAGTCTGCGTCAAGTCTGAATATTTGTTCTGATATGTTAAGGGACCAGTATTCTAGAGTCAAGTCTCATCATTTATTGATCCTTAATGATCTGGATTGTTGATGTAGATTCTTTGGAAACTCATGTTTCACATTTTATATTTCTCTACGAAACTTTGATTGTTGGAGGAAAATGATGAATCTAAAAGTTCCATCAAATTTAATTGCTTCAGTTTTAGATCCTTACATATTGAAAATGTGTTATTTCTAATAAAGAGAAATTATTGTAATTTTGAAACACTGACCTCGTGATTTTGTGTGCCCTCAGATTTAAAAGAGTTTGTCTTACAATTCTCTCTGTCCCCATGTCTGTCTGTCTCTCTGACAGCTGAAACTGTTGCATGTTATATGGTCCCCAAGGCTAAATCTTGATTTTGATTCTTAACTATAAAATTAACAATAATTTACTGATGACTGATATTTTAGAACTATTACTATTTTTGTAATGGCTACAAAAAATGCTGACTTCCTATTTACAGTTCATGCATTCATATGTCAAGTCGTGTGAAATGCAGCTGTCACTTTTAATAGATTCATCAATATCCAAGATCCTACTATAGCTCTGTTGTTTTATTTCCTAGTCCCCCCTCCCTGCTGCAAACTGCACATACTTTCACTACAGAATAGTATACTTATTTCATTACATTGGAACTTAAATAAATAGTAAAACACAATTGTACTTTCACATAAATATGTTATATTTATTTGAGGTATTTAACGTGCACTTTATGAGCCGACTGATTACACCAGCACATGAGAATTTCTATGAGCGAGAGTGAAAGGGTCTACCAGTTTTGCAGGGAAAGGTATTTTCACAAACCTGCCATAATCAACATGGGACCAACGACTTTACTTCCTCTTGGAAGGAAATTGTGCTTGATTAAATCTGCTATAGTTTGGGAAAATCAAAACACTATGCTCACATGATTTATTTCTTTAGAAAAACTATACACACATATTCTTATTTATTATGTATAATATCCCCAGATATCCATTTAAACCAAATATTTAGTTAGTATTGCAATTTTCTCTAGCACTTTAATCATTGATCAAGCAAAATAAATCCCTCAAGTTGACTGTGTGTGTGTTGCATGTTGCAGGGAAGATGAGGAAGAAGGGAACTGCACCAGTAACAACACGGCCATTACAGCTTTCTTTAAAGTCTGCATTCTACAAACAATAAAAATAAACATGGGTTTTTTCAAGAAAGAAACCTAACAAATATGAAATCATTTGAGTAGACAAAATTTCCACCACTTCAAATAATATCTAGCAATGGACTGGTAAATGAATATTAAAATAATTAATTTGGTAGGATTAAGAATTATCTAAAAGGGTTTGTGTGGGAAAGTGAAATTGTCACACAGTTAACACTATCTAGAACTCTTGAGTGGCTCCCTTCAAAGTTGGTTCTAATTCCTTCGGGGGGGGGGAACTTAGCAATCCAAATTTAGAAAATGTTAGTTCTGACTCTGGGTGCATTAAATTGTAAAACTTTTCAACATATTATTTTAAATCTATATGCAAGTGAGTTGTGGATAATCAAACAAAAATAGAAAAACAAGCTTTTTTATTTGAAAATAACTCTCGTGCTTGAGGTCAAGAAAGAGATAGGAAGAAAGTGTTCAAGTGAGAGGAGAAGAATGGAGGAATAGTGGTGAAAGGATAGAGGAAGATGGGGGCATTTTACTAAACTGACCAGCAGGGCTATTGCGTATGTACATTGGAACGATTGCGTGTAGTTCCCGACAAGTGTGATTGTGTACGCTCGGTGGATAAAACAGACAGCGGAACGAGACCGATGAATGTTGATAAGTTAAGCGACGGGTCTAACCCCTCTGTTAACGTTCCGCTAAATATTGTTTTCTCAGATTTTTTTTATGTATTCCCAATTAGCACACTTGTTCAGATTGATACAGGAAGATGTTGACTTGACAAATTTGATGGGACCAGATCCTTTCTGATATTCATAATTCTGGGTAATTTGTTATTCATTGCTAAGGATGTAAAAAATTGGATACACTTAATATGTCGTGCAAATGACACATTTATTTACAACATGAAGAGTGTGAGTGTGAGTGTGAGTGTGAGTGTGTTTAGTAGCTTTAAAGTGATTTTTTTTTGTATTTGTATCAGAGTTTTACCTGGTTTTAGTTCTTTGTTCATAGTTTTTCATTCACTGATTTAAATACATTTTTTATAATTTGCTATAGTAGTGTTTGTTTAAGGTTTTTCTAGTGTCTAGTAAATTTAAAGTGTTATTCTTATGGGGACGCGGCAGTTGGCCTAAAAATTAACTTCACAAAAGTCATTTGGCCTAAAATAAAAATTTAAAACCTTCGGATATCTTCGGAAAGTAAAGAGTACTGTTAGTTGTTTCATCCGAATATAGATAGCACAACTAATGTGAGATAGTTACAATATTTCTAAAAACGTACATATATCTTTACACCAACAAACCTATAATCTTAATTCTACAAAAAAATAATTGACCAGTGGTTCACAAAACACTATACCACCCGTTTTCTGTATACATTTCCGATATTATTTCCTTGTTAGTATATCTCATGCTCATAAAGTTAATAGGAATGAAGATATTAGCAAAAAACATTTAAAAAACACCATTTTCAGCACCGTTTAAATCGGTAAAATTATACGTGTACAATCGAATGATGGGGACTTTTGACAACTTATTTAGAAAGGCAAAATGAAAGTGGAAACCAATATTAAACCCACCCACTTTAAATTTGTCTGAAGTTATGCTCGATTTTCATTTAAAGTTACTGGACTAAAGCAATGTTAACTCTATTTGAACATATTTTTTATCTATTGTATTAATAAATGTATATAATAGTGACATATGAAATAAGTTTAGCCAGTGGATATCATAATGGCTATTATGGTTTCGACTAAATCCTTAACTCTCTTATTATTGTTATTATTACTATTATTATATATAAAATTAGTTTTTTTTTTTTCAAACCGTGTAACTATTTGTATTATGGTGATATTATTAACATGTGTTATGTTCACACAAAAGTCACTTGTTTAGAAGGTATATACTTATTTCACTCCTAGTAATTAGCAAAGCATTCTCAAAATTTATTTAAACTAATACGCTTTTTTATATATATACACACACACACACACACACACACACTGGTTGTGCAAAAAATACAAAGAATTTTATGAAACTGTCGTTGGTCTTCTTTTAATTCTTCATGAAACGTAAAAATATAAAATGCAGAAGCGTTTACAGGATGATAACTTCCAAGAAACGCGTACGATGTAAGCAAGTGGACCTCCGAGAAACCAATGATTGCTGCAGAAGCCAGGATTTGTCTTGGACAGTGATAGAGTACATTCGTTGACACATACTTCCACTGTCTGGGGGAGGGGGGTTATAATTGAAAGAACAAGTACAAACTATATTTTATTGAACATACGATAAGTTAGATACAAATTAAGTTACCCATTGATGGGTGTCGTGGTAAATTCTCTTTGTATACACTATTATACCAAAACATTGAGCAAGTGGTAGAGAAAGTAAGTAATAATGTATAATTAATTAGGCTCATCATAATTAGCCCCTTTAGCTAATACTATCATTTTGAGAGCTAATTAACACACACACAACGAGCTTTATATTTATATTAATTGAGCTTTATGGTGCGATATTAGAAAACATAAAGTTAGCTTTATCAGACTGTCAACATTGAGTAGTGAATTCCCACAAATAGAGGAACTCGGCATCTAACAAAGCTCAAAGGTTTTAAACTGGCAGCTCCTGCACAGGAACAGGATAACTTTAAAGTTATAAAGGCTCATAACAAACTCGTAAGTACATAGCTAGAATAATTCACTACACCAGCCAATTAATTCTAAGGTGCAGCCAAAGGAAGCGCAAGTATTTTTATAAATTTTATAGAATTAAAATTTTTTGGCCAAAGTAAATCAAATATTTTTCCAGTAGTAACATAGAGTTTAGTTTTATGCACATACTAATATCAACAGATCTTTAATAATCCAAGGTGTCCTGGAATTTGGTCAAAACCTTTTTAAATAAAGAGAAAAAGTTCTGACAAAATTCCAGGACACACTTGACAAATATCTCGATAGAGATATGTTCATAATAGAATGTATATAAAACTAAACTCTATGCTGCTACTAAAGAAATATTTGATTTACTTTGGACAAAAAAATTGAATGCTATAAAAACTGTAAACTTACTCGCGCTCCCTTCTGCCTAACTAATAACTATTATAGCCCTATTACTCCTATATATATCTGCCAGGTTACTGGGTGACAGACAGCCTTTATACTGTTTCTTGTCTAAATGAGCTCGTCTATATCAACTGCGAGAACGCCAAGGCCGAGTAAACTAACAAGACACCCTACATTAGGGAAAGTTAAGTCCCAATTAGGACTTCACTGATTAAACATACCATCTCGGAGATGCCCCCTATCAAAACTTGCTAGAAAAGTATACGCTATAATGCGGCCACAATCTTTCAAGGAATCTTAAGAAGCTGCCTAAGAGGTGTTAAAAACAGACATTTACAAGTTCCTTGAGAGGCCTATCTTGAACACGTCTGGCAAACAAGTAAAATTTGGAGTGTTCACAAGCAAGGAGAACACGAGACAATTGACTTGGGCAAAGGCCTAATTAGGCCATGAACACCAAATAGCTAGCCCCTAGTTTCTTGGTGCTTATATTCCCCTAGTAAAAAGGAAGACTGAGTGTCTCAACTTGCAAAGGACATCTGAGGAGTTTCTCGGCCAAACACATAACATAATATAACTATTTTACAATCATGTTAACCATAATGCTCCAGGCCTAGGCTATTAACATTATTGTAAGCCTTATAAAGCTAAATAATTATACATGTTAGCGAATATATGTTGTGAAGAAACACAATCTTTTTCTTTTTTAAACATTAAAGAATATTATGAAAATATTAAAAAAATTTTTTTATTTGAACACCTAACTAAATAAACTTTTTTTTTTTACAATAATTATTTAAAATAATATTGGATACAACAGAGATAATATTTAATGCTGTAATTCTCTGATCTGTTACGCAGTGACAAACTTCAAGCAGTAAATGAAAATATGTATCAGTTTAATTACCTTTATGCACTTATTATTAGTTTCCAATTTTTAGCAGCTATAAACCAATTCTCAAATTTTTCAGTTAAAAGGATTTGTATAATTACTACCACAAGTTTACAAAGTACCAAAATAAAATCTGATGGAACAGATAACCTGCCTCTATTAATACTTTGGATATACTTGTCATTACATTTAAATTTACTTTTTTTGCTTAGAAATAAATAATTCATCACAGTTGGTTTTGTTGGATAGTTTAAAGCTAACATAACCCCATACATAATTATTTAAATCCAGAGTCTTCAAACTTAATATTCTCTAAATAATCTTTTTCTAGAACTGAAAAGAACTTATTGTCTGTTTTAACTGTTTCTTTAACAAATTCAAAATATTATTCAACAAAATAACTTTAAAAAGACACCTTGCTGGATGCAGCCTCAAAATACTCTTTAACTTTTATTTTATTTTCTGCTTCTATTACTTGATTAACTGTAATATTATAGTTTCCTCCAGCTAACTCGATACTGACCAAACCTGGACTCGAGATTATCTGTCTGGAATTTTCCTGTCAGGCATAAGTTATTTAATTAATTCTTTTACTACCAATCTGAACATGGAATAACGCGAATACACTCATTTGTGTGTAAATAATCTGTAAGGAACTGAATATATCCCTATTTTGCGATTGAAGTTTTATAATTTGTACTGCAACCAGGCAAGACACATGTATCTACCATGCTAGGACTAATGATACGTAACATATTATAAACACAAGACACAGCAGCAGTCAGTCAACAAACAGTGCAGAAACACCTTGCCGACTGAATGATTTGACACACTCTAGCCTGACTATGAGAAGTAACATATTATAAACACAAGACACAGCAGCAGTCAGTCAACAAACAGTGCAGAAACACCTTGCCGACTGAATGATTTGACACGCTCTAGCCTGACCATGAGAAGTAACATATTATAAACACAAGACACAGCAGCAGTCAGTCAACAAACAGTGCAGAAACACCTTGCCGACTGAATGATTTGACACGCTCTAGCCTGACCATGAGAAGTAACATATTATAAACACAAGACACAGCAGCAGTCAGTCAACAAACAGTGCAGAAACACCTTGCCGACTGAATGATTTGACACGCTCTAGCCTGACCATGAGAAGTAACATATTATAAACACAAGACACAGCAGCAGTCAGTCAACAAACAGTGCAGAAACACCTTGCCGACTGAATGATTTGACACGCTCTAGCCTGACCATGAGAAGTAACATATTATAAACACAAGACACAGCAGCAGTCAGTCAACAAACAGTGCAGAAACACCTTGCCGACTGAATGATTTGACACGCTCTAGCCTGACCATGAGAAGTAACATATTATAAACACAAGACACAGCAGCAGTCAGTCAACAAACAGTGCAGAAACACCTTGCCGACTGAATGATTTGACACGCTCTAGCCTGACCATGAGAAGTAACATATTATAAACACAAGACACAGCAGCAGTCAGTCAACAAACAGTGCAGAAACACCTTGCCGACTGAATGATTTGACACGCTCTAGCCTGACCATGAGAAGTAACATATTATAAACACAAGACACAGCAGCAGTCAGTCAACAAACAGTGCAGAAACACCTTGCCGACTGAATGATTTGACACGCTCTAGCCTAACCATGAGAAGTATCTGGCCCCGGTATGTGGCGTTGACACTTCTCACTGGCCGCAGGGTTCTACTAGAGATAGCTATGCTTTCACACAAGCCTGAAATTAACACCATTGTTGAAACATTAACACTTTTTTTGTTGTAAATATCATGTTTCAAATTTTAGGTAAAAAAAATAGAGTTAGTCTTACTGTTTTATATAGAGAACCTACTCATTTATTTTTGTAATAACACACTACTTAGCTGGAATTATGTTTACCTAAGAAAATAACAATAACATTGTTTTGAAATATGGTCCAACCAGAATTTTTAATGTTTAATGTGGCCTTTATGATTAGACGAGTTTGACACGCCTGTCTTATGGCATCTGATTTTTTTATTTTTAATCTGGGGATGGCCCTTCTAAATAACTTCTAGGCGCTTGTTACTGTACTTTATGATTTTATAATATAATTAAAATGTTTTATATTTGTGTGTGTGTTTAGATTTTAAAAATATTTATGGGAGTGGTAAAGTAAGGACCTGCCCCGGGTGTCAATCATATATGGCACTGCTCAAACCAGATAAATAATTATCAAGGGACTTTGACTACAATAATATGCTAATTTATTCTTGTTTCTTTTTAAGATAAGATTAAAAATACACCGGTGTTTATGCGACAAAGGCTTTGGGAAAGAACTATAGTGTGAGAGGTTGAAAAAGGTAGCACTAATATCCTAGTCAACATTGAAATTAGTAAACTGGCTTAGGGTTCTCAAAGAGATGCTGCTCTTATGAACATATGCAGGTGTTGTACTATACCTTCTTTCTTGCACTCAGACTAATAATATCCTGACCCAGTATTTTCCAATCAAGCAATACCGATGTTGACACATCTAAACATTCAATGGCTCACTAGAGATTAAGAACTTAATTACTGAAATAAATTTTGTTTTTCAAACATCTTAGCGGTTTTATATTTTCCTTATTTGTTAAACCAACCAATTGTGTTCTGTGGTGACTGTGGTACACAGGGAGTATCAAAGAATGAGAATCTGACTCTCAAGTTATGTTTACTCTTTGTATATTTAAATTAATTATATTTAAGTTGTTTAGATTAATTAAATGGAGTTTAACAAAATATAGTATGCAATCAAAACTATACTCTGATTATCTTCCTAATGTACATAATATTATTTGACAGATAAAACAATTCACTAGATCTACTTTCACTTATTAATACTTCATGTAAAGTTATCCATTGCTCTTACACTCAAGAAAATTGAGTCCGACACTTTTATCTCTGGTCACTCTGCATCGTGAGGTTAGACAACATGCACTCATAGAGAAATGATTATCTAAGATGCAATACAATGTGGCAGAGAAAAGAATAGAGACGGTTTTACTAGTTCAAAATCTGAGTTCAATCCACAATGGGGAATAAGAAAGCGGAAATCACTGGTATTTTGTAGTCTTGGTATAGCAAGGCTCCACTTTGAGTGATGTTGAGTAAAATAATTGGAAATAATTAACAACTTTAGGGTGTTTCAAATGTATATGAATGCTTTCTTCGCACTATTTTGTATTGTCAATATTGTAGTAATATATTCCTTAATGTTGTAAAGAGCTGACCCTTATATACCACATATGGGAATGACGAGAAAACGGTGCAAAACATAACTTTTATTTTGGCTTTTAAAAAAAACAACACAATTAGTGAGTAAAGGAGGCTATGCTTAACTGGCTCCCCCTTCCCACCTTTTTCCCTTTTAAATATTTTTTTCATGCAAAACTATTCAGGTGCCATAATTGGGTGCAAAACAAGACTTTTAAGATGGCATAGAAAAATTCAACATTTTGATAGTGGGGGACTACTCTTAACTTTCCCCCCCCCCCCCCCAAACATAAACAATCGTACAGTATCCGGGGTTAGGGTGCAAAACGGTGGTGTATTTAAATTTTAATTCAGTTCTAGTGTGTGTGCAGGGGAGCGGGGGGGGGGGGGGGGTTGAGAGCAACTTAAGTTATCTCAACCCAGCCAAAATGTTGGTTTATTATCACCAACAGGCTTTTAGGAGAGCCGGTCAATTGTGTGGGATACAAACAGTACGCCGCCTGACCTGTTTTGCCACCCAATATGCTGATATGAATACTATGATTAGTGTATAAGAAAGTGAGGTGCAAAGATTATCTTGGGTGATAAATCTATCACAGCACCCTACTGACAGGCGTGTAATATGTGCTGATATATTTGTAACAGCAGGATAACCACAAACACACACACATATATATATAATTACATACATACATTACATACACTGGATTTAGATCATAGGGCATAGGCAAATATTTAAAAACAAAAAAGGGGAAGGAGAAAAACAAGAATGTAAACAACTTATATATTTTCAACCCAGTACAAACAATCACTGTAATCTTTATAATAATTGTTGAACCATAAAGTGAGTTGGTATTATCTGTAAAAAAAGAGAAATATTTTATTTATAGATATACAACCGTGCACACAACTAAGGGTGTCTACAATGATGTAAACAAACAATGAAAAGCTGAAAATTTGCTAGGAAAATCGTGTTTTCATTGAAAACTACTCATTTTACCGGCATCCTCGACACCTACCTAATCTTTCAAATGGTGGTCTTTTATCAAAAATTTTCAGCCATTTCCTTGTAATTTTTATAACTGGAGACTTGCTTATCAAATTGTATATAAGATATGATAGAGAGCAAGAGAAAATATGATAGTGAAAATTAGTGTGAGATTGAGTGAGTGTGAGAGGAGATGTGGGAGAAGTGGGAAAAAAAGAGTGTGTGTGTGAGAAAGTGAGAGAGAGTATATGATGGAGAGTGCCTGATAAAGTATGTGAGGGAGTGTGTGTGAGATATATCGTGTAAGTGAAATTTTGGGAGAGAGACTGTGAGAGGTATTGTGTGAAAAAGAGAGAAAATGTGAGAGGGACTTTGAGAGAAAGATTGAGAGCGAGAGTTTGATAGGAAAAGAGATTAAAACAGAGTATGAGACATATAGAGATAGTTTGGATGAGAAAAAGTTCAAGAGAGATTGTTTGAGATAGAGCAAATTCGAGGGAGTTAGAGATATAGTTTGAGACAGAGGAATAGAAAGAGAGGGTGTTTGAGAGAGGGAAAATGTTAGAGAGAGATTAAGAGTAAGTGTGATAAATATAATGTCTGAAAGTGTGTTTATAAGTGTATGTGAGTGGAGAGAGTGTGAGAAAGTCTGAGAAAGAATGATAGAAGATGCGTGAGACAGTGTTGTAATAGTGTGTTTGTGAGAGAAAGTGTCTAAAGAGAAAGTCAATGTGAAAAGATAAATGGAACAAACAAAACATTATTTTGAAATATCAAAATTAAGTATTATGGTGGAAACAAATTGAGCTTACTGTATTTGTATTGTGTTACTATTTAATAAAATGGATATAAAAACCAATTTTTTTGAAAAACATGAATGCCAAAACCCATATTTAGACAAATAAATGGTTATTTTTGTTCCCATCAAATTATATATAAGATAAATATGCTCCTGAGTCTACGTATTTATAGAGATTTTAATTTCAATAGTTTGGATTTCAATATTTTGATTTCCTTTTGTAATTATTCAAGATGTTTTAAATGTTTCAGTCTCATTCCAATTGGTTGACTTGTTTCGTTGCTTATGTTTTGAGGGACACAATGAAAAACACCCACATCATCTTTGGTTTCCTTTCTCTGCATATTTATAGAATATAGTATATCGCCCATGGACGTGCCCGACTTTACAATTTTGGAGGACAGCTTTATTTCCAAATAGGGGATAAGGGGGGCAGTAGGGGAAGGACACATATTATTTCCAACTTTGAGGAGGGCACATATTATTACCAGCCTATATAACATAAATGTAGATGAATCAAATATGACCCTTTAAATATATAGTTTGACACACTCAGTTGAACATTAATATAAATTCAAGATTGTCACTATAATACAAATTGGTATATGAATAGGCCTACTTACAAGTGGGTTATTAAATTTATATTGAAAAGTTAATACTTAATTTAAGTGAACATTGACGTCACCAAACACCTTATTTCTTTCATTAACTACTGTACTATATACATTTTTTTATGTAATACAATAAATTAGGTCATTATACAAAACATATTTATGTGTGTAGTACAGCCACGTGATTTATTACACTTGAGAAATAATGTTTCTAAAGTATGTTATAAGGTGACATGGATAATTTAAAAGTATATCCACCTCACATGGTGAAATTTCTCTTCCAGACTACTGTCCACATTAATGAAGGTCAATTTGTTTAGTAAGGTTATAAAATGCATATGTGAAATCTTGCAATTAAGTAAACTATTTAAGAGGGGACGTTTCCAAAAGTAAAAGTATTAGGGGGACTTTCCCATAAAGTAAAAATATTGGGGCTGACATGTCCTCCCAAATATTTCTACCCGTCATGAAATCACTTAATATTTATTTCATCAATCTAATACTAGGCCTAGATTCAGGAGTAATATTTTCGGAGACAGCACAAATAAGGGAGGGTACAGCAGGTGATTTTAATTCTCTTTTCTTAGGAAAGAATAGCAGCTAGGCCTGAAGGTGTTGTTCATAATCATCAGGGGGAAAATTGTCTGAGCAAATAAAATACGAATCATGACTCCATTTTCCATCTCGTTCGTCTGACATCAGAATCTTTAGGGAAGTCATGGTGTATAACACCATATCCCTTAGTTGGATTAATTTTATTGCATACAACAATGGTACAACGCTTTCCCGTCATTTTTTTAAGTATCGTTACGACACTTTTTGTAACACTTCACGCATACATAATATGAAAGCTTACAAAAAACACACTAACATTTACTATTAACAGTGACTTTGTTAGCATATTTGACATAAATAAGGAGCTAATAACGAGCATGACACCGCAGTCACACGTACTGCACTGAACAAAAGAAAGCTCAGCTAGGCCACAAGTCGACGTCACAGCAGTGATGTGTGATAAGGTAAAGCTGAATGCTGGCCAATAAAGGTAAACAAATCTTAAAATCTAAAATTTCTCAGTGGGAGTTGGAAAAATTGTGGGAGGGAGTGGAATGGGGAGCTCAACATTTCCAAAACTAATACATTCCATTACTTCTCTGGATGGTAAAGAATTTAAATTCGTTAATAGGCCTAGGTACGAGAACCAATACAAATAAAATTGTACATAATAATAATAATAATAATAATTTAAAATGGAATTCTAAGAAATGGAGATGATGAACTATAATAGAGAAACATAAATTGGTATAAAATAATTCTTTTGCAGATAGGTAGAGATAAATAAAACCCCTGATGGCTAAAATAATATTAGATTCTAAATTTCTCAAAGTGAGTTTGGAAAAGGGGGTTGGGCAATGGGGGGTTAAAAATATACAAAACTAATAGAAACTACTACATCTCAGTGCAGTGTGATTAAAAATTGAAATTTAGCAGGCCGGTAAATGTACCACTCTAAATAACTATTATGTTAGCACATTTTAAAATGGAACTCAATGAAAACGGGGGGGGGGGGGGGGGGGGGGTTGTTATAAAAAAAAACTTTTAGATGTAGTATAAAATTGAAATTTGGTGGCAGTGAGCACATATGTAAGAATGTATTCTTAAAACTGTGTTTAAATGGGAGTTATAGAATTTATTAGGAGAGAAGGAAAATTTTAAAAACTATGTAAAATTTATCAAAAATTATATTGGAAAAAATTTAAACTAATAGAAACAATATAACAACATTGTTTGATAGCTAGGTGTTACTTGAGTGATTCTTTCAAATTAATTCATTTTTAAATAGTAAATTTAAACTATTTCTTTTGGTGATCATTGTAACAATGCCTTCATGTAAAAGAGCCATTGTTATCATGTTTGCAGCTATGCCATAAATGTAAACTATTTATTTTGGTGTTCATTTCAACAATGTCTCTGCATAATCAAGCAAATATTGGTGCAAAGACTGCAAATATTTAAAAATTATATTTTGGTTCCTTCTTATAGGTAATATGTGGCTTCATCGACATTGTTGTAGTGTTGGTGTATTCCTTGTCCTAATTTTAGTGGTTCATTAGTGTGGAAGATTGAATTAGATGATAAATATTAATCATGGGAAAAATAGAACCTAGAGAAAGCTGACTTACAAGCACTTAACTTGTCATTTAACAAAGCAACATTCTTCAGGTGATGCTTTTTTCGATTATGCTGGCTACAACAATGTTCAGGTATAAAGGATTGTCAAACTTTTTTCTAGGGACCTAAAATATTCTGGATAAATAAGTTTGGGACTCAGGGTTGGATTTTTGAGTGACAAATAATTTTTATTTGTATGAAATACAGTGCATTGAGCAAAAAAAAATTGGTAATAAATAAAATGATATGAAAATGGTATTATGAAATATTATGAAAATGGTAGAGCACAAATAAAAGTATAAACACTAAGGCCTGTATGCAAGAACGATGGCAAGCACAGGCAAAGTACTAGCAAAGCATTAACAAAGCACAGAGTAAGTTTTGCAGGTGACTGCCTTGCTAGAAAGTCTGGCAAGCAGTCACTTGATAAAATCGTACACAGGGGTACCACACCCAGTTGGAAATAAAGTTCTCTACATCCACTACCTTCTATAGTGACAATTTTGCTTGTAAAGTTACCAAACCTGATTGTTAACGCCCAAACATTTCTAAAAATTGTGGAAAATCATAAACAACCACCTATTAACCAGGACGAGCGAATATATTTATTGGAGCAAATCAAGACTCACACGATTATAGAAAGTAAAGAACCAGATGAAGTGAGTTTAGTTACGAAGAAGAGAGCGTGGGAAGAAAAAAAACAGGAGTTTCAACTCTACTGGTGATTTCCTAAAGGTGAGTGGTTTTCGTAGGCCTTTCATTTGAATCTGTTATACTAAACCGATGAATATCAATAAAGAAGTTGGTTTATTAATTTAATTAATTGTTAGTAAAATACAATCTTTCAAGTTCTTCACCTATGTGGTACACTCTAAACTTAACCTTGAAAGAGCTTGCTTTCGTTTACGTGCAAAGATCAAGCTATAATATTGTTTTGGTTGAAAGAAAAGTATAAGTTAATTAGTAAAGTTATTAAAACAATTTTAATGTTTTCTTGTATAAGGTCATCAAAATTGTGGGCGGGGGTTCTCAAATTACGAGCATTTAATAAAAATATATCTTTGTCATTATAAGCTACATTAAAAAAAGTGTTTTTACTATTAAAACACACAATCTATTGTTTAGACCTACATTATTACAATGGTTTAAATGAAAATATGGGCCTAAATATCAAAATCTCAGAAACGCTTAAATATCCATAGGAATTGACAAGTCGGGTACTGAACCTGAACAATACAATTTGGGTGATTTTTTCCTCTATGAAAACCCCCAAAATCACAAATTTTATACTGCTTAGTATAACACTCACAAGAATGCAATAAATCCACTTCTAAAATTCAAGATTAGGTATTAAAAATCTGTAAAAATGTACTTATAGTTTTAAAGCTTTTAGTTGGTATTTTAAGTTAAATAAATTTTAGGCCTATTATATGGCATGGTGCTTAGGCATAGTTCCCGAAATCTCTCAATCAAACAAAAGTAGTCAATTATTTAACCAGCTATTATTTTTACGAGACTTATTCACTAGTAATTTATTTTGTAGTGAGGATCACATTTTATGCCTAAAACCTGTATTTTTTTTTTAAATCTTTCAATAAATCATTATTTAAGTATCATCCAATTCAGCATATTTTTAGAGTGTAATGGTAGCAATAAAATTGCGACTTGTTATTTTGGAAGAAAAAAGTGGCCTTGATGTGAATAATTTTGTGTAACACCCTACCAAACCCAAATGTCAGTAGTTTTATAAAACTTTGTTAACCCTTTGAGTGCCAAGAGAAATGACAGAAAAATGTGCTAAAAGTGCCAAGATTTTGTTTAAATTTTAATAACGCATTAGTCTTTGAACTTCTTGCAATCAAATTTTTACATAAACTAGCTAACATGCTTACCAATCCGATGATATAATTATGCATTTACTTTTTTAATTTATAAATATAATTAAAAAATCACTAGCCAAGATATTTAAAAAAAAAGTTTTTGCTGTTTTATTTAACATTGATTTTTAAGCATTGAAAATTTAAATAGCTTTAAATAGAATAAATTACTGAAAAGAACATAAAAAATTGAGTAAATAACAAGATTTACAAAAAAAAAAAAAACTAACTTTAGAGTTTAAGCTAAAATTGGGTTATGCATAACAGCTGTTTCAGTGGCCATCAACTCTAGCAGAGTTATAGTAAAATAAAGTCTGAAATAAATAATTGGTTTGGAATTCAAACCTCGTACGTCTACATAAATATGGAGAGGTTGTGGTGGATTACCTGATATTTAAGATTTATTTCATCTTAATATTATTATTATTATTATTTAGCACCGCGTCTTACTACCCATTCGGGTTATACACACTTATGCTAATGTGTAATGGTAGGGTGATTGTGAGATGAAATGAAGGACCTACAGTTTAACGTGGAATCCGAACCACGGTGGAGGCCTGGCATTCCCCAGGTTCACAAGATGTCTAGTCAGAGGTGAAGGAAGGGTTTGGTAATCAGATTTCATCCTAATAGGAAACACTAGTATTCACACTTGCGTTATCAATGTCAGCTGCCATTCCCACTTGTTTCGATCTTTCATTTTCACTAGAATATAATTCCTGTTCAGTTTCACTATTTACAAATTCAGAATCACTAACAAAGTGATCACTTTCGCTTGGACTATCAATAAATATTGCAAGTATTTCTGTGTCTTTAATTACAGCTTCCTCTTAGCAGCCATGTGTTTACAAACAAGGCCAAAGATAAAATCTAGGTTAGAAAATAATTGTCATGTTCAATGTATCGAAACTCTAAGTGCAAAGACAAATAAAAGTAGCTTGAACACAGGAGAATGCAGTGGAAATAACATCTACCCTATCTGTTGACTTAATACTGAACTAAGAGCTTGAAAACATGTGACGCTGCCAATTTTAGCAGATATTTCATGCATAGCTTTGAGTGACGTTGGCACTCAAAGGGTTAATATCTGTTTAAAAACACGAGTAGCACCACCTGGATATTCGGCAGGCGAGGAGCGCACCGCCTGGATATTCGGCATGGGTGAGGAGCTGCACGCCTGGATTTCGGCAGCGAGAGCTGACGCCTGGATATTCGGCAGGCTGAGAGTTGCAACCCTGTATCGGCAGGCTGAGAAGCTGCAACCTGGATATTCGGAGGCTGAGGAGTTGCACGCCCGGATATCCGCATGCCGAGAGCTGCACGCGGAGATGGAGGATGCGTCTCAAGTGGAATTCGAACAGAGATGCATTGCGAAACCTCCAGGGTCTAAAAAATGTAAGCGTGAGGTTGCTTTTAGCGAAGAAACTCACCGCACCAGTCTCCGTAATATGCAGCTTTCTGAAATACTGAGTTAAAGGCAAACTAAGTGTGTCTTCATTATTTTTCCTTCTTAGCTTTCATTTGTTCTAAATAGTCCTCATTTCGTTTTTTTACTTCTAAAATACTGTTTTTGTTTAATAAAATATAGCGTTTCTACTTTAAATTTTTCATCATTTCAGCATTTTAGTCTGATCTAACTTTCCACTAGCCGTGTTTTGTAGAAGCTACGTACAATGAATCAAGGATCCGTATCCGCATAGCAATCAACCAATATTTGAGATGCATTTTATCAATATAATTATAATTTGGGTATATTAAACAAATAAATGCACAGTGCACCGCACATACTTTCTCAATCTGTGTGGAACAAAATAATAGACATTTTTTCCAGAAATATTCCAACCAAGAGCATACACTATATGAAATAATGTTAACTGTTACAGAAACAAACCGAGGAAATAACTAATCTGTTCAACATATTAGTCTAATCAATTTCGTGGACCTCATTTTTGAAGTTATACTTCTTTAGGCGCGTTATGAAAAAATGATGAGTGAAATTTTAAGATGCGCGCGCATCACTGTAACACAAAAGTAACAGGTTGAAGATAAACCGCTCATTAAGTCTAAAAAAAAAAACTACCGTTAGTCGCGCATGTTGGTACGCTCGTCGCCTCTGATCACTGTTTTCATATATATAATATTTTTTATCCACATGTTTCTAGTTTCTACATTCACAACACGTGTTTTAGTTTCATACAAGTGCGAATTATATATGTGCTAATAAATTATATTCAGTAGTGATTTAAATTGAATATTTTGATTAATATTATTTACTATTCGTAAATATTAGTGAAAAAAATTGTGCTTATAGACTTTTTCAGGTGCTCCAATATAATTGAGGTTAACTATCCGTATGTATTATTTATTGATATAAATTAAAATATTATTATTTAACATAATTAATACTAAATATTATTAAATTATTATTGTTAAATATTTATTATTGGTTATTTAATATTTACAAAATAAAGAAATAAAATTAATAAAACATTTGATAAAAAATTTAAATCGAACATCAAATTAAAATATTAATTTTTAATATTTATTATTAAATTGAATAAATAATAAATATTTATAAAAATAAATGAACAAATTTAATGAAAACTTTTTGATAAAAATGAAAAGTCAATATTAAATTAAGAAAATAATAAATATTTAAAAAATGAATAAACTTAAATTCAATTTTTGAATTTATTATTAAATTTATACATCTACTTTTAAAATATTAAATAATCAATAATAAATATTTAAAATTAAGAATCTTATAATATTTAGTACAAATTATGTCATATATATTTATTATTTTCTAAATTTTATTTTTAATAATTATATATATTATTAAATTATTAATTTTCAATTTTAAATATTTAATATTAATTTCTAATATCTAATTCTCTACAATAAATCTTATTCATCAATCTAAGATTCTTTTAGTTTATTTAATGATGCAAAGAAGTATAACTTCTCACGCGCGTACATAAGTACACACACCCATTTTTTTAATGCCAAAATCACAAAATTTTTATGAAAGTTTTTATGAAAATATATATTTCAGCTAGAGTTTTTTTTAAATATTACTTTAACTTAGCATAAGTTATTTCACATCTCAAATAACAGCAAGATATGATTAAAATAGGAAATTTCTGCAAATGTAAAGTACCCTCAAAGTAATTTTTATTTGAAAATATGAGTTGCCATTTTGTTAATCACATTAAACAGTGCCTAAATTTGAGATTTATTAAAGTTAGTCTTTTTGGAGAAAATCAATTTTTCTCTAAACTACCCTTCCACCCCTTATTTAAGGGTTTAATAGATAGTTCCAAAAACTGCTCTTAGAAATTAGATTTAGCCCGATTGGTAAAATGGATTATGCTTTAATCCCAGTAAAAGGCAGACTGAATTGCAAAAAAATACTACATTTTCATGATGGCTATAAACACGGAAATGTCAGCGAATTAAAATACTTGGCTAAAATATAATCATTTAATGCTAAAATAACCTATAAAAATGTTTGTTTATTAGCATATAAGATTTTATTATTTATTTTTAATCAATATTTAAAAAAAAAATTATATTAAATAAGGGGGTGTTCAAGTATTACATAAGAACTAGTGGGGGTGTGTGAAGCTTCGAAACTTCGACACCAATATCAGCTTCGACCATTATAAATCTTCACCAATAACGGTCAATTATTGTCAGTCTTAGCTGTTATGTACAGTACTTAACAATATTCATATGGGAAAAATATAAATTAATTGAATTGTAAGTTGTGAATAACTTGATTTATTAGAATTTAACTAAATATCGCATACAATTGCACAATAAAACATGTTTGAGTCATTTACGTGCATAACGCTATATAATAACAAAAATATAATATTTTTTCAAGCCTAAAACAACCAACTAAAAAAATATTCGAATATTGATTTAGCTTTGAGAATATTTCATTTATTCAATTCAAGTTCGCTTTGAATTGGAAAAGTGGACTCCACACACCTATAATAAGCACATATTTGATCTTTAGCCATTTTGGACCCCCTAACTCCTCCAAGAAAAAAACACCAAAAAAAACCACCACCCTATTTCTTATGCAATTTATAAATTGCTGCTAATTATTAATGAAAAGAGGTGTAAATTAATGGTGCAAAATAATTCACAATAAAAACTTTTGTACAATTAATTTAAATTTATTGTATTATACAGTTAAAGTTGTTTTTTTTAAACTAAAATGATATGCATTTTAATTTCCACTAGACTGAAACTATAAAAAAAAAGTAAACTCCATTCTTGCCCATCTCTCTCTATCTTACATAATCATTGTTCTCAGTCCCCCCTCTCAGCAAACCTAAGCACTGCTCCAACCCCCCCAAGGTGCTTAGATAATACCTGAATGCCCCTGATATTGTATCTTGTATTTGAAGGAGTTTACAGTTTAAGCCATTTTATATGATTCTTTTGGCATTTTTCTTGTTTTTAATTCAATCATGCATTTTCTGCAGTTTTTAGAATCATTACATAGCCTCAAAAATTGCAACAAACAGATCATTTTTTTGCCGTAACCATTCAAATTGCATTGTTTGACGCTACTGCTCTTATCACAACACTGCAGGATAACCTCAAGAAAGCTTCAGGCAAAATTGGAGAAGCAGTGTTTTCAAAACCTCAAAAAGTGTTGATGAAAAATTTGGGATTCAAAACAATATTGCATGTAAAATTGACAACGTTATCACCAGTAAAAGAGACTTTTTAGAAGACATTAAAGAGGGAATATACTCAGGTGACATTCCATATTACAAGTATGCTCCACAAACATCCGTGGACGAAGAGCGCAGCTTCTCCAGGTAGAAAAACAATAAGGCCGATAATTGCCGATCATTCACACCTGATAACCGTATGATGACCTTCGTTGTGCATTGCACTGTAGAACAAGGTAAATCTAATATGCAAATCTCTCTCATGAACACAAATCTTCTCCCTATTTTATTATTTTAAAAGGTATATTGGTCACACGACTTTCTTTGCAGGATTCCTCAGCCCATAAACGGACAATAAGAACAATGGGATTTTAAATATATTAATTGTTTTTTTAAAACCATCTTTAGTATTTTTGGAGATTAAAACAGAATTTTTAAGTGCATCTTTCTTGTTTTGAGGACTTTTTAAAAAAAATTCTAGAGCATTAATTCACACATTTTTTTAAGTGTATATTTTTGGGGGAGGGGAGGGGGGGGGGGGGTTAAGGGCATCAACTTCCAGGCCCTGTTGATCACCAATATCAAAAAACCTGCATAAGTTGCAGAATGGACCAACTTGAATTCATTGTGTTATTAATTTATTCAACTCACTAAAAAATAAGTAGTTATTTGACAAATTCACACTCCAATAAAGAGGGCAAGATAACTCATTTTTAGCTCACAACCTATAGGTTTTAAGATTTGCTCTCTAATGGCAAAAGATTGACTACTTGAACTACATTTGTAATTTTCTCCATAATAGCAAGGTTTATAAATTCAAACGTTATTCATTTAATCTTTGAGGGTATTTAATTTGCACTTTCTGAACCAACTGATTAGATCTGCACACAACTTGTAAACTAAGTTATATCTATAACAGATACAACATCCAGCCCATGCCATTAATTCAGCACTGTAAAAGGTGAAACCTACATTTCACCAATGATAAACTTTTCGGACATGCCAGGAATCGAAACTGGCATCCTTAACTCAACAGAAAGCCATGCTACCAACCGAGTTAAGGTATTGAGTATTTATAAACAAACTTTGATTCAAACAGTTGAACTGCTGCATTACTAACTAGGATGGCAGAATTGATAAATAGTCAATACCATATGTATTAAAAGTAGGGAAGAACAGCGAACAACTTTACAAATAAACATTACTTAAAGTCTACATGTGTTTGTAATTGTGTAAATAGCTATAACTTTTACCAAAATATGGTCACCTTCGAAGAACCGGAATCAATACCAAAGCTTCCAATGTTAAGGTTTTGGTCTGTTTTTTAAGTGCTCCATTATTGTTGTCTTTATGTAATGTGTTAATCATTTACAAATTTGGGATTGGCAGGTTTATGGACATAAAGGAGCAAAAACTTTATAATTGAAAATAAGAAACTTTATTTTGAATCAAATCATTATATAGTAGTTATTTATTAAGAATATGTTTTAGCTAATAATTAAGAACAGACCCATCATTAAAACCCAAGAAGTAACCATTTTTTTGTTTAATGCAAGTCATATTATTCAAGTAATCCAATTGCATCTTTGGTGTGTCAATTAATTTATAATATTCTTAAGACTTTTTTTTTTTTGCAAGTTTTAAACAAATCATTTTTGTGAGTTATGTATCACACTTACATAAGTGAACTACTAAAATTGCAGCTAGAGCTATTTATTATTGATATAATTTTCTTTAAAAACAAATTCATTAACGAACCAAACGGGATAATTTATATTGTATCAATTAATGTTTGTAAATTAATGTGAAGGCATTATAATTAAAGGAATCTTGAAACAAATGCAACAAATTTGAAGAACAAATATATTAGGAAACTTGTACCAATGAGATCATTAATGGACAATAATTTCAAAACAAGCTTTTACTATCAATCTAATCTAATTTGTTATTCAGGCAATTGTTCTTGTTTTACCATTAACCAAATTAGTCTAATCTCATATTCCTACACTCATGAAATAAACTTATATTTACAGATTTTTCATACATTGTAATAAATCTTCTATTTTATATTTCAACACTGTTGGTTTATCTTTAAGGCTTTCCTTTGTCTTGTTTAGCGTTGCTTCCAATTCCTGTAACCACAATTTTAATTCTGTTTCTTTACTTGTGATATTAAAGTGACACCTTTCTAAACCCTCCAACGCTATTTCTTGATGAGAAGATATCTTTATTTCACTTCTACTTTCCAACAAAGATTTCACTGTGCATTTCAACATGTTCATTAAGATCACCAAGTTTTCTGTATCCCCACTGCTTGAACTCTGTGACAGTTGTTTTCTCTTCTCAGCCAAAACTGTTTCCTGAAATCAAACTAATTTGTTTTAGCTAAGTTTATGTTTATAAACTTATTTAGTTTAAAGTGATAGAAGGAATGTCCATTAATAAATAAAATATTTGTATGAAATGATGTACTTTAAATGGTATGACATAATCATAAATTTTTTCTCATAAATTATATTTATAGCTAGGAGAAAAAATAATTCAAAAATAGGATTTTAGTAAACTACCATTAAGAAAAATAAATACACCTTTTTAATCACAATAAACACTTCTAATATGTAAATGTTAGGAAAAACGTTAAAAAACTATTATAAAAACTTTCATATTTCAAAATTAGTCATTGCTAAACTACCCTTAGATTATTTAAATTGTAAGAATTAAAAATATGTTCTTATTAATGATAAAAAAAACACATTCCCAGTTGCCCATTTTGAACTGAGTCTTAAAAAACCTTTGAACTTTTAAAATTTAAGTAAACTACTCGTTAAATAATTTATTTTAGAAAAATAAACATAGTATTATTTATCATGTGAATTAGTTCCCAAATATCAATTTTGAACCAAAAAATTAGGCTATTTTCAAAAATAAGTCATCAGTAATTACCATTACATATATTTTTTTCCTGAGAAACAGATAGACATTTTTATTTGTCATGTCAAACACTCCCTAAATATATATTTTAAACAAAAATATTAAAGCCATTTTCGAAAACCATGAGATTTTCAAAAATCACACTTAAACAGATACAAAGTTTGAACAAAATCCATCAAATCGTTTTGGATCCAGCCCTGAAATACAGAATGGTAAAATACACTTTTTTGGGTAATTGGTACATAATGAGGACAGCATGGAAAGTTGTTCTAAAGGTGTGTGAGAGACTTGCTATTGAAAAGAGAAGTACCCTTGAAGTGTAAGGAAGTGTTGTACAGAGGCCATGGGAATGCAGTTTGTGAGGAGCATGTTAGCTGTCAAGAGGAGAGACAAGATTAGGAATGAAGTTATCCAGGTAAGAGTTGGAGTACATGAGATAGTAGAGGAAGCAAGAATGAGATGGTATGGATATGTAATGAGGATGGGGAAGGAGAAGATGCCAAAGAAAATTATGAAAATAAAGTATGATGGGAAAAAAACACAAGGGCGTTCAAGAAATATATGGGAGGAACAGATAACAGAAAATGTGCAAGTTGAAGAGTATTCCTCTTCTTGTGATTGTTTATTTGAATTGTCCTGGTTTAGGCACTAATTAATGAGTTGTGAACTATTGTGGTTTGATTGCCACCCGATTTGAAGTCTTTTTATAAGGTTTATAAAAAATTAGGTTTATTTATCTCACTTGTTATATCACTCGCCCCTCGTTGGGACACGGTTTACTATATTATGTAATAAATACATATTTATTAAGTTTACATTCTTTTAATTCAAAATCTCTGTTTATTTAAAGAGAAAACAGATCATGTCATTGACAAACTTCATACGTGGCTGATATCACGATCGTAGGGATCGCGGACAGGAGCTATAGTCCTACTACATCAAGGACTGGACTTCTAGTGAGAATCTATTGCCCCATCTTTCGCATATATCATTTGCTCATGGAAGCTTCCAGAAGCTTTTGTATAGTAAAATAAAATATAAAATAGAACATATGGATGGAGGTAGAATGTTCGAGACCAGGAAGCTGGCTCAAATTACCGTTTAGAAATGCATATTGTTCTTTTTAGGAAAGGAAGTAAATTTATTTTCCTTATAAAAGACTTAAATTGTCCTTTTGACTTCATAGGTCCTATGTCATGCACTTTGACATCATTGACAATGGCTCTTGTGCCCTCTTAGAAGAAGAAGTGCTTTAAGCGCCATGTAATATACTACATAATTTAAATAAAATAAGATATGTTTATAAAATAAGGACGATATTATTGTCAATGCTCTCACATATTCTTTAGGGGGAGGTCAGTAACATTATAATACCCCCCAAAGTGTATCTGAAAGTAGAGACTAGTCTTATACTTTTGATACGCTTTGCTAAAAAAACAAAAAAAAACATGATCATTTTTCGCATATCCTGTATAAAGTTTCACAAATTACAATATTTGCATAAATTCCAATAATTTGGAGCATCCTGTATAACGTTTCACAAAATTTACAAAGTTGCATAAATTATAATAATTTGGAACACCCTGTATTGTGTTGTTCTTGAATGATAATATTTGAAGTTGTGATCTCTCAATGTAAGTTTACATAAAGTTTTTATACAAATAAGTTAAAGTTATATGAATCAAATATTAAAATATAAAATGTCAAATATAATTGTAATTAACTGAAATAAAATAATCTAAATTTATTACCTTAAGAAATTTGGATTTAATTGTCACTAATCAAAGTGTCTTATTTATTGTTAAAAAACATTTCATATTTTTTAATGTCAGGTTTTGTTCTAATTTATAAAATTTTCTTTAATTATTCGTTGCACTTTACTTATTTCCATGATCCTTCACGGATCTACTTTTAATTATTTTTAACACACTTAACAAACACTCTTAACCATATATGTTACACATACTCTTAAAAGCCTTATGGCAAAACTTGCTATATGAGCCATCACTTAAAATACATTTACTGAATAATTAGCTTAAAGACACAAAAGAGAATTCACAAAATACCCCCAATTATTTAAAAAATATATAATTACATTGTTTCAGGCCGAGAAAGGAAAAAAACACATCTGAATCACCTTACCAAAATTTTTATTCATGAGGATACTTAACCTCAAAAAAAAAAAAAAAAATTTAAATATGTTTATATATGGAAGACCATCTTGGATTATAAGGTTTGTTGAAATCCTATGTCTTACTACATGTGAAATATTTAAAGTTATTTTCCCCTTTCTAATTAAATAGTTAATTTCTCACTAGCGAAAGATTTTTAACTGTATCTGTCTCTATGGATTACAACCTTTTAAATGTTGCCTATTTGCCTTAGGCATTAAAAAAAATGAAATCATATCAACAATCTGTTGTAGTAGCCTAATTAGGTCTAACACCCTAATTAGCTTTCATTATCCTTGTTAATACATTAGTAATGGTTGTTCCATCACGTAATCAGAGAATACCCTTTTAAACTTCTTTATAATCGCCTCAATATCTTTAAATTTTAATCCAGAATTAACCATTGGACATTTATCGCATACTCTTAGGATTTACTTACTTTAATAATTCCTCGCGTGCTTTCAGGGTTTCACGCATCCTCCGGCTGACAAAATAGTCCCTAAACATGTATTTTACTGAACATTAAGGAAGTGGGGTTGCTATCCACACCTATCCCAACAATCAAATACATTCCATTTACAAGTGTCAACTACTTAAGCTGTCCTGCTGTCACATTGAGCTAAAATAAGAAAAAAATTGTGTTATTATTTTCTTTTATTACCAGAGTTACCTTTCCAACAAGGATGTTGTCGGCCTAGACAAAGATGACCACCTGTAGACTTTAAGTGTGATGTTGGAATAATAATAGATGTTGTTGAAACCCTCTTATTTTCACAAAAGAAGGATTAGTTCAACCTTGTAGAGTTTACTGTTGCTTGTTTGTGGTACAATATATATTACATTAAGTATATTTAACTACTGCGTATCTCCTTCAAAAGACGTGGCCCTTTTAGCATCTCTCTCTTCTTGTTAGTTATTGAGCTAAAGGCTCTGGTTCGATCTACTCCATTGTCAATTTTATTATTTAAATAGGGAATTAAGATCCTGTTCCTATCCTTTATAATTACTGTAGCTGAAAACTGTTTTAGATATTTGTCTTGCTATAATAGGGTTTTAATTCTGTGATATTAAAAACACCTCTAATCTTAAAGTCTTAGGGTCTTGGATTAAGTATACATTTTGACCTATTTGTTGTTTTACCTGATATGGTCCTTCATATAGTAAAAATAACTTTTTTACTTCTTTATTTAAAGCTTAAGATAATTGATGGTTTTTTCAAGAACTAACTGGCCATTTACGTATTAAATAGGTTTAAGAATCTTTTTATCATGGTACTGGGTTCGTTTCTCTGCTGTTTCATTTAATCTTTTTACTGCTAAATGTAATTTAGTTTGGTGATCTATTTCTAACCTATGTGGAAAACTGAAGAGTTTCTCGAGGTTTCTAACTGGTCTATTACCCATCATTAATTCTTGAGGTGTGTAACCTGTGCTTTCGTGAGTTATTGAATTTAGACAAATTTCTATTCTTTCTACATAATTTGCCCATGAAGCATGATTGTCATGACAAAATAACCTTAAAAACCTACCAATTTCTCTATTGACTCTTTCTACACTATTGCTTTGGGGATGATATACAAAAGTATATTTTACAGTAATATTGTTGTCCGACAGAGTTGACCTCCATTTTATGCTCGTGAACTGTGTTCCATGATCTGAAACAATAGTTTGGAGAATACCTACGTCCTTTGCATAGTTTTTTATTATTCTATTTGTAAATGTATTGGCAGTCGCTCTCCTCATTGTATATAATTTAACATATTTAGTGCAAATATCTAGAACAGCAAATATATATTGTATAACTCTAATACTAGAAGGTAGTGGTTCATATATATCAACAAAAACTAATTGTAACGGTCGGTCAGAAAATACATTTTTCATTAAGCCCTCATACTTTATATTTGGGATTTGGGATTTTTGACATATGTCACACTGTCTTAATACTTTTGCTATAGTTCTGTTCATCTTGGGAAAATTACATGATTCTTTTAAAATATTATAACATTTTTTACCCCTACATGAGCGTACTGTTCATGGCAATTTTCTATTATAGTTATTACATAATATATATAAAAAGATTAGTTGAAAAGAATTAGATGTTCATACATCCCTTACATAAAAGAAATCTCTTTAAAGTAACCTACGCTAATATGGTGCTTTCCTTACTCATCCTTCCTATCCCCTTATCTGTTCTCCTATTTTTATACTCTGCCATGTTGGAGTAAACTGACTTTCTTGTGATCAAGCCATAACCTGATAATACTTGGTCTTGTCAGTGACAGACTTAGGCCTAACTCTTCTGGTGGCCTACCTCGGTTCAATGCGTTAGTGTACCCCGTATGCCACTCTTGGCTCCAAACATATTGAACCACTTCCCAGAGAAACATTACATTGTGACCTACTACCCCCGATTGGTAGGCATGCCTATCTTGCAAACCCCCGCAGTGTCCCCTTCTAAGCATGACAACAAAATTTCAATTTTGTTCCTTTCCCTTAAATTCTCTTCTTTCCAAACACTGTTTATGTACTGTATTGCTGAAATATTTCCTCTCTTTCCCCTTTAAATTTTGGAATAAGTGCTAATAACGTTTCTCTTAGTCCCTTAGCGAATAGGTTGGTAGTATCGTGTAAATTACCAGATTCCCCTAGATTTGTTTGATTTTCTAGTACAAAATCTGTAAATTTCTTATCTAGTTTTTCTACCGCCTTGGTAACAATCCCATCTATTTGTTCTTTAATTAAATCTTTATTTGTATCCTGTTGAGACTCAAGTACTGATTTTACTTTATTGATCTCTTGTTCAATGTTGTGTTGAACTACCTTACATTTTGTTTTTGTGTGTTCTACTTGAAGGTCTAGGTTCCCAACTTTGCTTTCTACTTCCTTTAACCCTTTATTCGCTTCTTGTTCTACTGTTTCTATTTTATTTTCACTAGCCGTAATCTGTTCCATTAAATTGAATTGTCCCTTCTTTAAATTTCCTTGTTTTTATGCCAAAGCTGTCGAATTTTTCTCCCTCTAATACTTTTTTGTCTAATTTATTTACCTGTACTGCTAAATCTTGATGACCCGTCACTAATTGGTCATAATTTTGCTCTAAATAACCTAATCTCTGCTCACAAGTCTCCCTGCTCTGTTTGATTTTGGCACTTAGTTCCCTCATATTTTCTAATACAATTTGGAAAGGATCTACCTGTTTTATCGCCTGTACTACTTTTTCTTCTAAGGTCACTGTTATGACTACCTCTCCCTTTTCTACTGCCTCATCAGAACTAGCCCCCTCTTCTTCTGGTTCAACATTTGCCCTAGTTTTGAATCGGTCTGGTCTTTCATTTTCCTCATCGATAAATAGCATTGTGCCTTCATCGTCATATTCTACAGGTTCTCCTATTACTTCCTTTGCCATGTTTAAATTATTGTTTTCCCTTAATTTATATCATTTTAAAAAACATACTGTTCCACCCCCAAAATGCACAATTGAAATGACATAATTTTCACTGAAATAAATTAAAGTAATTGTTCATAGTTTCTGTTGATCACTTATCTGTTAACCTCTTCCTTGTCCTCGGTGCCACCCCCTCTCTATGTCCTTGATGATGCGCTGCCTCCAATGGTCCTCGGCGCTGATGCTATTGTAGGTGATGCGTCGCTTTGATCTGTCCTCGGCGCTGCTCCGTGCTGCTATTGTAGGTGGCACGGCTTCCAATTATCTCGGGAAGGTATTTTGTGGCCTTAGTTGGGACGTCAATTGAAGAGCATTCCTCTTCTTGTGATTATTGTTTATTTGAATTGTCCTGGTTTAGGCACTAATTAATGAGTTGTGAACTATTGTGGTTTGATTGCCACCCGATTTGAAGTCTTTTTATAAGGTTTATAAAAAATTAGGTTTATTTATCTCACTTTTTATATCACTCGCCCCTCGTTGGGACACGGTTTACTTTATTATGTAATAAATACACATTTATTAAGTTTACATTCTTTTAATTCAAAATCTCTGTTTATTTAAAGAGAAAACAGATCATGTCATTGACAAACTTCATACGTGGCTGATATCACGATCGTAGGGATCGCGGACAGGAGCTATAGTCCTACTACATCAAGGACTGGACTTCTAGTGAGAATCTATTGCCCCATCTTTCGCATATATCATTTGCTCATGGAAGTTCCAGAAGCTTTTGTATAGTAAAATAAAATATAAAATAGAACATATGGATGGAGGTAGAATGTTCGAAACCAGGAAGCTGGCTCAAATTACCGTTTAGAAATGCATATTGTTCTTTTTAGGAAAGGAAGTAAATTTATTTTCCTTATAAAAGACTTAAAATTGTCCTTTTGACTTCATAGGTCCTATGTCATGCACTTTGACATCATTGACAATGGCTCTTGTGCCCTCTTAGAAGAAGAAGTGCTTTAAGCGCCATGTAATATACTACATAATTTAAATAAAATAAGATATGTTTATAAAATAAGGACGATATTATTGTCAATGCTCTCACATATTCTTTAGGGGGAGGTCAGTAACATTACAAAGTGATAAGAGAAAAATTGTGAAAAGGTAGTGGAAGATGAAGATATTTTACTAAACTGACCCGGTCACAGGCTGGTTGATAATGATTATGATGATGCATACAAGTGTAGAGTCCCAACAGTTAGTAAGTTGCGGTCTAAAAACAAACAAAAATCTATTGTCCTTTTCGATAAAGTATTTAATTTCAAAAGAATTGTCATTGAAGAATTGTAGCAGTTCTTTGAGTATCATTTCATCCTGTGTTTCAAATATCACAGATCCAGTAGGCTTGAAGCACTCTAAACAGTTGTCACTGCCACACTTCTCCATTCCTTGTCATCAAAAGATATATCATAATACAGCAAAGTAACCTGTTTGTCTTTGTTTGCTGCAACCACGGTATGAAGCCTAAGTCTGTAGGTTGGGGTGCAGTGGCTGTCTGCACTCAGCTTTTCGTTCCATTCCATAAATTGAGATTATGTGTGCTAATAAAATTATAACTCTGGTAGAAAAAACCATTTCAATTCTCAAGCACCAATTCAATGGTGTCAAGCAACAAAGATCCAAGCGTCACTAAACTGAAACTGAGTAAATTGAATTCAAAGTAAATGCTTCATTATAAATTCCAACTTATTTATATAATAAAATTAATTACATAAACATTTAAAACAAAGTGGTAATAAAATTAATTACATAAACATTTAAAACAAAGTGGTATTTTTTAATATACTACAATGCCAATATACATAATTTGCTATTTACTTAATAAAAAAAATCATTTCACTCTTGGTTGAGTGTTGCGAATTTCAAAAAACAACTTAATTATTTTTGTCAACTAAACCATAATACGCAAACCTGTATAAATGCTATTGATATATTGTTAAAAAATTGTGAAACTAATAATATAAGTTAATATTAACAATGGGGTTTTTTAAAATATTTTGACAAAAGTTTTGTTCTTATTGGTACTGTCTTTTCAATTAAATAATTTCAGTGGAAAAGTCAAGTTCACCATCATAACCATCGACATCATCAATGATATTTTGGTCAACAAATAAATTATTATAAAAAGGTTTTGCATCTTCGGGGATAAGATGAAGAATTGATTTAATATCTGCCAGTTTAGGACATGATATTGCTTTATTGTTTTCTATAAACAATAATATTTACATCTTCCTAAAACCAAATAACTGAACTGGTAGCACAAAAAAGACTGCATTCTGGTGGTTGAATGTTTTTAGCTAATTGAAGAAAAGACCTTTACAAAATGGTAGTTGGTTTGGACAGCTGTAGATGGCAGCACAATGCAGGAAACACTTTCATATTTATTTACAACATAAATAGGACTCTTGTTTCTCACTTAAACACACACAAAAAAGGCGCTTGGTTGTTTGTTGCTAAACACTATTCATTATTAAGGTTTATTTTCAAAGAGTTACAGTGCTAGAATAATATTTTTCCTTAGACTTTTGGTTTTTAGGTTAACTAAAACCCAAGTTGATGTTTCATAATAAACCAAATTTTTAGTATATATTATGTGGATGGTAAGAAATTAATTAGGTTCATTGTCGCTGCATGTTCACTACAACCGACTCCAATAAATCCAGAGTTGAGCAATGTGACTTTATTAGTATTCTCCTGAGGCCAATAGTCACTACATTCTAATGTATGTGATTGGTCAAATGGAGAGTGAGGTGATAATAATATAGTATACCAAATAAGACAGTCAGTACAAGGAGGGATCACACCTTGGAACAAACAAATAAACACTTATGTTCTATGAGATAGCTAATAAATAAATATAAAAATGATATTATTTGCTACAAGAATCAGATTTCATGAGTTATAAATACCATGCTATTATAGTACAGTTTGCCGGTGAGAGAAGTCAGGGTTGGTCTTCCAGAAGAGTGTATTGAGGGCAGTTTTTTCTAAATAGTTTCCCACCTTTCCCCCCATGTAAATGTGGGTACATTGCCGTTCAACTCAACCTTATTAAGCCTAACCCATAGTGTATTACTATGCTTGTAGCCTGAATAGGTAGTAAGATGTTGTCGAAAAATATTATTTGATATAAAAATATAATCTAACATCTTATTCTTGGCTAAAAGTCTACCATCTCTTTCACGCTGCATGGAAAATATCACTAGCAAGAATTATCTCTGTTTCTTGGGATGTTTTATAATATTTTGTGATTTAGATTTAATACCAATGCTGAAACATCCAATAAACAAGTAAAAAATATATAAACATCCTGCCAGCACTTTACCGAGGACAGGAACCCCAAAATCTGAATATATAATCACATAATATATATATTTTATAGATATTATATGTTTATGATTTATCATGTATAATATAGTTTAAGGGCTGGGCCTATAAGCTATTTTGATGATCATCCCGATGTCGATTATTTGTTGCCAATTAGGCCGATTACCGATGCAGATTATTTTGTTTATTCTATTTTAAATATTTCATAGATATTATGTTGTAAGGATATTAAAAATAACTGTTCGTTTATAACATTTTAATTTTATTCTATACAGTAGGTTTGCTTAAACAAGTTTAAATGAAAACTTTAGAATTAATATAAATATAATAGTATTAACCCTACAACATTTAAAATATACAGTAATTAGTTTGAGTTAAATTGACTCCACTTTACTCTCAGTTAAGTCTGCGATAGTTTTTGAATAAAAGTATTTAAAAAAAATTGTTCAGTAATGCAAAATAAATGTAAATGAGCATAATTAATTTTAAAATTATGTTTTAAGTATCAACTGATAAAATAAATTTAAGTATTAAAATGAAAAGAAGTCCAGATGCAGTTTGAAATCTTTATAGATCAATAATTTTAGTTTCCTTGAATCTTCCCAAGTTTTAACTTCTCTTGAATCTTCCCCAGTTTTAGTTTAGTTTCCCTTGAATCTTTCCCAGTTTTAACATCCCTTGAATCTTTCCCAGTTTTAACATCCCTTGAATCTTTCCCAGTTTTAGCTCCCCTTGAATCTTTACCAGTTTTAGCTCCACTTGAATCTTTCCCAGTTTTAGCTCCCCTTGAATCTTTCCCAGTTTTAGCTCCCCTTGAATCTTTCCCAGTTTTAGCTCCACTTGAATCTTTCCCAGTTTTAACTTCCCTTGAATCTTACCCAGTTTTATCTTCCCTTGAATCTTACCCAGTTTTATCTTCCCTTGAATCTTACCCAGTGTTAACTGGCCTTGAATCTTACCCAGTTTAACTTCCCTTAAATCTTACCCAGTTTAACTTCCCTTAAATCTTACCCAGTTTTAACTTCCCTTGCATCTTAAAGACATCTGTTGGTTGGTTTAATTTGCAAATATAAACAACCTTGCTTCTGTCATACTTCTCTTTCACTCAAACAAACTTTCTCATTTGCGGACCTTTCTATTCACAACAAACCTCCTTCCCCCAATGGTCCCAAACCTTGTAATTAAAAGAATTGTTTACTGGGAGAACATGGGCTGTGCCCCCATCCCCTTCTTGTAAGCGAACAAAGTACAAGGCTGTGTGTTAAGAGCTTAACAATGATGAGTCACCAGCACCAATGTCAAAAAAACAAGTTAACAAATGAACAAAAGATCGGTTCTAAGAAGTGGCAAACCAAATACCAATCATCAGCTTAGCCGAGTGCCCACAATCGACGGATGATCTGCATTAGCCCAACTCTACTTTATTTACATTCATTACAAATTACCCTTATATCTAACATTTGAGATTATATATATACAGGGACTTGAACCTCAACTGTTTATTTATAATTTAATATATATGCTAAATCCTGCTGAATATAAAAAACTGGAATCCAATGGATGTAGTGGTTACAGACTGAGAAACACATAAACACAGCATAGTACAAACCTGCACTTTATTTATATATAGACATGTTCATTCCAAAATTAAAAGGGCAGCGATATCATTTAGAGTTATTTTTTTATCTTACCAAATACAATATTTTTTCCATTTATTATTATTATAATTATTTTTTATATTTTTTATTTATATATTTTTTATATATTATATTATATATATTTTTTCTATTTATTTCATTACCACCACCACCACCACCACCACCACCAATGACTACTACTACTACTACTACTATTTTTATTTATTATTATTATTATTATTGTTATTTACTACCTGTTCGGATTATACACACGCTAATGTGTAATGGTAGGGTGATTGTGAGATGAAATGAAGGACCTACAGTTTAACGTGGAATCCGAACCACTGTGGAGGCCTGGCATTCCCCACATTAACATGTTGTGATTAATACACGTCTTTTCAGAGGTAAAGGAGGGGTTTGGTAATCAGATAAATCTGTGCCAGGAACGAGGATTGAACCCCGGACCCCCAGCACAGGAGTCTGACACCTTACCCCTAGACCACCTGGTCACCTGATGTTTACTTATTAAACTTCCTCACTCCTTTATAATATTAATACTAGTATATATCATCATAAACAACTGTTTCCAGCCTGTGGCCGGGTCACTTTAGTAAAATGCCTCAATCTTCCTCTACCCTTTAATTTCTTCCACTCATCTCTTCTCACTTGAACACTTTCTATTATATGCTCCTCCCATCTCTTTCTTGGCCTCCCTTGTAATCTTTTTCCTACATACTTTATTTCCAACATTTTCTTTGCCATCCTCTCTTTTTCCATCCTCATTACATGTCCATAACATCTCCGTCTTGCTTCCTTTGTTATCTCATGTACTCCTCCCTATCTCTACTCTTTCCCAGATAACGTCATTCTTAATCTTGTTTCTCCTCACAAATTTCATTCCCATGGCATCCACTCTCCTTGTCTTTCTTACATTCAATGTATCTGTTTCTGCTGAAACTGTGACAGTGGGTACAAAGTATGACAACACTTCCTTATACTTCAATAGCACTTCTCTACTCCCTAGCAGGTCTCTTATGTAGCTATATAACAACTCTCCCTGCTGTCCTCTTCTCCTCAATCCTCTCTACTTCCACCTCTCTCTTCAATCCCGCTTCCAAAATATTTTAAGTTCTGCACTTTTCTCAACTATACTCCATACAACTTTATAGTTTCACTAACACTTACCCCCTTCCTTGTAATTACCATCACTTCATACTTTAATGTGCTAAATTTCATAACACACACTTTGATTTCCTCATCCATTCTTGTAATTGTTCCTGTACTTCCTCTTTTCTCCCCCCCATACCATCAAGTCATCGGCAAACATCATGGCTTTCATTCTTTAACACAACTTCTGTTATCCTCATACAGGCTTTTCCCTTTCACTACAATTCATCTTTCCCCTTCAGACTGCTCCATCGTTTCCTAAACTTTATTTCTATCCATGCTATCTTATGTATCCTCCACATCCATAAATACCACTACCAAGTTTTTCCCATTTCATCCATACCTTCTTTCCATCAGCTATCTTTTGGCAAAGATTAAAGTCTACTGTACTAAATCTGTGTTGTTCCTCTCTCCACCTTTCTTTCATTTATTTCTTATTCTCTTTTCCAGTTTCTTTTCATTTATATTTGTACAATGACACATCAGCGTTATCCCCCTATAATTTGTACACCTCTTCCTGTCTACTTTCTTGAAAATAGGTATTATAACTCCCTTTTCCAGTCTTCCGGTACCTTTTTCTCCTTCCAAACCACTCTCAGCACCCTTTATAACCATTGTATACCTATTTCACCTGATACTCTTATCATTTCCATCAGTTCCTCCACACCCGGAGCCTATGCCATGGTCAGTTTTATTGTTTGGCTTTTCAAAATTGACTTTTGAAAATAACCAGTTTGAAAACAAACAAAATATTTATATAATTTATAAGAAACTGATAGTCAATTATCATAAATCTTAATAAATCAATATTTTTATCAGTAAAGGATAAATATCAAAAACTTTTTATTGATAATTCTATTGAAACCGCTATAGTAAAATGAAATAAAGCATAGAATTGAATTGTAGTTCTATCAATGTATAGACAGCTATAACTTTGGCTAAACCCATGAAAGTCCATTTGAAAACTAAATAGGTCCAATGGGAGCAGTAGTAATACATATATTTTAGTCTAACCAGAAATAATATTAATTATCTAAAATTTAAATTAAAACTCTAAACATAAATATTGTAGTGCTTGGTAATCTGTAAGAGTTTTTATTAAAATTCATATTTCCATAAATAAACTGACACTATTTTAGAGTATAATTGTTATTGCTGTTACATATGTGGAATATAGTAAATAAATTCTTATTTAGCTATTCACAGTTCTGGAAAAGAGAAGTCTAACTTTATATTACCCAATAGATCTAATCAATTAAGATAACACTGCCAAAAATAATGTGTGACATGTTGAAGCATATAAACGCTAAAAAAAGTCAGCCTGTATGATAATGAGTGCAATCATATTATGATCTTAGGTATTTAACAATAAATAGTTTAATTATAGCCTACGACAAATTATTATTATTATTTACTATATGTAATGTATTTCCAAACTTTTTTTCAATTGGAATTTGTGTATGTTTTACTTTTCAATCAATTTTGAATATAAATTGCAGCTTATGAGGACAAATAAAGAACATTTTCAATAATAGGGTTTCAGTAAACTACTCTTACATTTTTCCCATAAAAACAAACACATCATTTTGAGTTAATCACAATACACACGCATTATAACTATATTCGTTTTTAAAAAAACTTTTCAGATATTTTCAAGAAATAAAGTAAAAACATATTCGTATTTGTCACTAAAAACTATTCCTAAATACCTTTATTACTCATTCTTAAAGGTCAATTTAAAAAAGATTCAAACTTTCTACAATTTGTCAAGTAAAATGCCCTTGGATTAATTTTAGAAAAACAAAGATACATTATTATTGGTAATATAAAATTGTCTCGCATAATTTAAAATTGTTAGAAATATTATCAAAAAAACAAATTTAAAAAAATTATTCATCAGTAAAATCCTAAAAAATCTTTTTTTCCTTAGAAAAAACCAACACTTTACATAGTTATTTGTAATGAAAAAAATTAACAACTACCCTTTTATAACCAAATCGTTAAAGCAATTTTTTGAAATTTTAAAAAGTTTCAAATATCAGTCATCAGTAAACTATTAAATGAATGTTTATATGAAAAATGAATAGATATAATTATTTATTTTCTAAAAATCTTACCATAAAGGTTTCTTTTTTTGAACCAATTCGTATGAGCGCTTTTTTTAATATCTCAAATTTTTGAAAAATAAGTCTTCATTAAACAAGTCTTAAACAAATTTTACCCCCAAAACAAGTATAGAGTATTATTGGTCCTACCACACAATCCCAATATAGGCTACACATATTAAACAAAAGCGCTAGAGTTATTTTCAAAATTTTGTGAATTTTCAAAAATGTCCCACCAGTAAACTACCCTTCGACAAATTTTTGCTCGAAAAACAGTGCTATTTGCCATGTCAAAGAAATCCTAGATATGCATTACTATACAAATTGTTAGAGACAGTTTCAAAAAAATTGAAATTAAAAAAATCCCTCATTAATAAACTACCTTTAATTTGAGGGCTAGAATTAAAATTAAAAAAAATCCCTCATTAATAAACTACCGTTAATTTGAGGGCTAGAATCAAAATTACACAAAGTCCCTTATCAAATCAAGCTATCAAGTTTGAACCAAATCCATCGAAACGTTTTGGATCCATGGCTAGTGACAAACAGGTAAAAATGGGAACAAGAAGAGTTGTAAATTCCAATTTTTTGGGTTTGAGTTCTTCACATAAAAGCTCATCATAATCATGAAATAGATATTTTTTTTCACGAATACAATTCTTTCTCTCGATATGAGAAAGTACAAATGAACTATGTCTTTCATTCAACAACACCAAATATTAAAAATAATAATACACATGTAATGCATAAAGGTTATCTAGTAGGATATTTTTGGAGATATCGCACGTCCCCCACTGTATGTAAGGTTTATTGTACTACAGCATTGTAGTGGGTATCCCGGAATTCTAATAAAGTGGATTCCAACCAGAACTACTCAGACTGAGAGAAAAGCTTGTGCTATTAGCTGGGATTTCACCACAATCGCTCAAATGGGAGAGAAATGGTTGTGCTATTAGCTGAGATTTCACCACAATCGCTCAAATGGGAGAGAAATGGTTGTGCTATTAGCTGAGATTCCAACCAGAAAAGCTTAGAGGGGAGAGAAAAGTCTGTGCTATTAACTGGGATTAAAACCAAAAACACTCAGAAAGGAGATCCATATTGTAAATCTAATGTTGCTAAACAAACTTCCTTATTGTAAATTACTCTCTTTCTACACATTACACCTTGAAGTATCTGTTTCTAGACAGTAGTAATTGATGTAAATGCCATGTTTCTACATAATATCCTTTAATGTGAATGTATTTTTACACAGTAGTGTTAGATGTAAGAACCTACCATGTTTTACACAGTATACCTAGATGTAAGTAGGACCCTACCACGTTTTACACAGTATACCTAGATGTAAGTAGGGCCATACCATGTTTTACACGTATACCTAGATGTAAGTAGGGCCATACCATGTTTTACACAGTATACCTAGATGTAAGTAGGGCCATACCATGTTTTACACAGTATACCTAGATGTAAGTAGGACCCTACCACGTTTTACACAGTATACCTAGATGTAAGTAGGACCCTACCATGTTTTACACAGTATACCTAGATGTAAGTAGGGCCATACCATGTTTTACACAGTATACCTAGATGTAAGTAGGACCCTACCACGTTTTACACAGTATACCTAGATGTAAGTAGGACCATACTATGTTTTACACTGTATACCTAGATGTAAGTAGGACCCTAGCATGTTTTACACAGTATACCTAGATGTAAGTAGGGCCATACCATGTTTTACACAGTATACCTAGATGTAAGTAGGACCTACCAACGTTTTACACAGTATACCTAGATGTAAGTAGGACCCTACCATGTTTTACACAGTATACCTAGATGTAAGTAGGACCATACAATGTTTTACACAGTATACCTAGATGTAAGTAGGGCCATACATGTTTTACACAGTATACCTAGATGTAAGTAGGACCATACAATGTTTTACACAGTATACCTAGATGTAAGTAGGACCATACAATGTTTTACACAGTATACCTAGATGTAAGTAGGCCATACCACGTTTTACACAGTATACCTAGATGTAAGTAGGACCCTACCACGTTTTACACAGTATACCTAGATGTAAGTAGGACCCTACCATGTTTTACACTGTATACCTAGATGTAAGTAGGCCATACCATGTTTTACACAGTATACCTAGATGTAAGTAGGCCATACCATGTTTTACACAGTATACCTAGATGTAAGTAGGCCCATACAATGTTTTACACTGTATAGCTAGATGTAAGTAGGGCCACTACCATGTTTTACACAGTATACCTAGATGTAAGTAGGACCCTACCACGTTTTACACAGTATACCTAGATGTAAGTAGGACCATACAATGTTTTACACAGTATACCTAGATGTAAGTAGGACCCTACCACGTTTTACACAGTATACCTAGATGTAAGTAGGACCCTACCATGTTTTACACAGTATACCTAGATGTAAGTAGGACCCTACCATGTTTTACACAGTATACCTAGATGTAAGTAGGGCCATACCATGTTTTACACAGTATACCTAGATGTAAGTAGGGCCATACCATGTTTTACACAGTATACCTAGATGTAAGTAGGGCCATACCATGTTTTACACAGTATACCTAGATGTAAAGTAGGACCATACATGTTTTACACGTATACCTAGATGTAAGTAGGACCTACATGTTTTACACAGTATACCTAGATGTAAGTAGGGCCATACCATGTTTTACACAGTATACCTAGATGTAAGTAGGCCATACCATGTTTTACACAGTATACCTAGATGTAAGTAGGCCTACATGTTTTACACAGTATACCTAGATGTAAGTAGGACCATACATTTTTTACACAGTATACCTAGATGTAAGTAGGGCCATACCATGTTTTACATCAGTATACCTAGATGTAAGTAGGCCATACCATGTTTTACACAGTATACCTAGATGTAAGTAGGGCCATACATGTTTTACACGTATACCTAGATGTAAGTAGGACCCTACCATGTTTTACCAGTATACCTAGATGTAAGTAGGACCTACATGTTTTACACAGTATACCTAGATGTAAGTAGGACCTACCATGTTTTACACAGTATACCTAGATGTAAGTAGGACCATACACATGTTTTACACAGTATACCTAGATGTAAGTAGGACCCTACCATGTTTTACACAGTATACCTAGATGTAAGTAGGACCCTACCATGTTTTACACGTATACCTAGATGTAAGTAGGACCCTACATGTTTTACACAGTATACCTAGATGTAAGTAGGCCTACCATGTTTTACACAGATAACCTAGATGTAAGTAGGGCCATACCATGTTTTACACAGTATACCTAGATGTAAGTAGGACCTACCATGTTTTACACAGTATACCTAGATGTAAGTAGGACCATACAATGTTTTACACAGTATACCTAGATGTAAGTAGGACCATACCATGTTTTACACAGTATACCTAGATGTAAGTAGGACCCATACCTATGTTTTACACAGTATACCTAGATGTAAGTAGGCCATACATGTTTTACACAGTATACCTAGATGTAAGTAGGACCCATACCACTGTTTTAACATGATATACCTAGATGTAAGTAGGGCCATACCATGTTTTACACAGTATACCTAGATGTAAGTAGGACCCTACCATGTTTTACACAGTATACCTAGATGTAAGTAGGGCCATACCATGTTTTACACAGTATACCTAGATGTAAGTAGGGCCTACCATGTTTTACACAGTATACCTAGATGTAAGTAGGGCCATACCATGTTTTACACAGTATACCTAGATGTAAGTAGGGCCATACCATGTTTTACACAGTATACCTAGATGTAAGTAGGGCCATACCATGTTTTACACAGTATACCTAGATGTAAGTAGGACCCATACCATGTTTTACACAGTATACCTAGATGTAAGTAGGGCCATACCATGTTTTACACAGTATACCTAGATGTAAGTAGGACCTACCATGTTTTACACAGTATACCTAGATGTAAGTAGGACCCTTACACAGTATATATTAAACCACAGTTACCTAGTACTAGATGTAAGTAGGCCCTACCATGTTTTACACAGTATACCTAGATGTAAGTAGGACCAGTTACCATGTATTTTAACCTACTGTTTTACACGTACTAGATGTAAGTAGGACCATACAATGTTTTACACAGTATACCTAGATGTAAGTAGGCCTACCATGTTTTACACATGTATACCTAGATGTAAGTAGGGCCATACAATGTTTTACACTGTATACCTAGATGTAAGTAGGGCCATACCATGTTTTACACAGTATACCTAGATGTAAGTAGGGCCATACAATGTTTTACACAGTATACCTAGATGTAAGTAGGAGCCTACTATGTTTTACACAGTTTACCTAGATGTAAGTAGGGCCATACATATGTTTTAACATGTATACCTAGATGTAAGTAGGAGCCATACCATGTTTTACACAGTATACCTAGATGTAAGTAGGCCATACCATTTTTACACAGTATACCTAGATGTAAGTAGGGCCATACAATGTTTTACACTGTATACCTAGATGTAAGTAGGGCCATACCATGTTTTACACAGTATACCTAGATGTAAGTAGGGCCATACAATGTTTTACACAGTATACCTAGATGTAAGTAGGAGCCTACATGTTTTACACAGTTTACCTAGATGTAAGTAGGGCCATACAATGTTTTACACTGTATACCTAGATGTAAGTAGGGCCATACCATTTTTACACAGTATACCTAGATGTAAGTAGGGCCATACAATGTTTTACACGTATACCTAGATGTAAGTAGGGCCATACCATGTTTTACACAGTATACCTAGATGTAAGTAGGGCCATACCATGTTTTACACTGTATACCTAGATGTAAGTAGGCCCTACTATGTTTTACACAGTATACCTAGATGTAAGTAGGGCCATACAATGTTTTACACGTATACCTAGATGTAAGTAGGGCCATACCTATGTTTTACACTGTATACCTAGATGTAAGTAGGACCATACATGTTTTACACTGTATACCTAGATGTAAGTAGGGCCATACCATTTTTACACAGTATACCTAGATGTAAGTAGGACCATACTATGTTTTACACAGTATACCTAGATGTAAGTAGGGCCATACATGTTTTACACTGTATACCTAGATGTAAGTAGGGCCATACATGTTTTACACAGTATACCTAGATGTAAGTAGGAGCCTACTATGTTTTACACAGTATACCTAGATGTAAGTAGGGCCATACAATGTTTTACACGTATACCTAGATGTAAGTAGGGCCATACCAATGTTTTACACTCGTATACCTAGATGTAAGTAGGGCCATACCATGTTTTACACAGTATACCTAGATGTAAGTAGGGCCATACAATGTTTTACACTGTATACCTAGATGTAAGTAGGGCCATACCAATGTTTTACACTGTATACCTAGATGTAAGTAGGACCATACCATGTTTTACACTGTATACCTAGATGTAAGTAGGGCCATACCATGTTTTACACAGTATACCTAGATGTAAGTAGGACCTACTATGTTTTACACAGTATACCTAGATGTAAGTAGGACCTACCATGTTTTACACAGTATACCTAGATGTAAGTAGGGCCATACCATGTTTTACACAGTATACCTAGATGTAAGTAGGGCCATACCATGTTTTACACAGTATACCTAGATGTAAGTAGGGCCATACAATGTTTTACACAGTATACCTAGATGTAAGTAAGACCCTACCATGTTTTACACTGTATACCTAGATGTAAGTAGGGCCATACAATGTTTTACACTGTATACCTAGATGTAAGTAGGGCCCTACCATGTTTTACACGTATACCTAGATGTAAGTAGGCCTACCATGTTTTACACAGTATACCTAGATGTAAGTAGGGCCATACCATGTTTTACACAGTATACCTAGATGTAAGTAGGGCCCTACCATGTTTTACACAGTATACCTAGATGTAAGTAGGGCCATACATGTTTTACACAGTATATACCTAGATGTAAGTAGGGCCCTACCATGTTTTACACAGTATACCTAGATGTAAGTAGGACCCTACTATGTTTTACACAGTATACCTAGATGTAAGTAGGCCCTACCATGTTTTACACAGTATACCTAGATGTAAGTAGGGCCATACCATGTTTTACACAGTTACCTAGATGTATACCTAGATGTAAGTAGGGCCATACCATGTTTTACACTGTATACCTAGATGTAAGTAGGACCCTACTATGTTTTACACAGTATACCTAGATGTAAGTAGGACCCTACCATGTTTTACACAGTATACCTAGATGTAAGTAGGGCCATACCATGTTTTACACAGTATACCTAGATGTAAGTAGGACCCTACCATGTTTTACACAGTATACCTAGATGTAAGTAGGGCCATACCATGTTTTACACAGTATACCTAGATGTAAGTAGGGCCATACCATGTTTTACACAGTATACCTAGATGTAAGTAGGACCCTACCATGTTTTACACAGTATACCTAGATGTAAGTAGGGCCATACCATGTTTTACACAGTATACCTAGATGTAAGTAGGACCCTACCATGTTTTACACAGTATACCTAGATGTAAGTAGGGCCATACCATGTTTTACACAGTATACCTAGATGTAAGTAGGACCCTACCATGTTTTACACAGTATACCTAGATGTAAGTAGGACCCTACCATGTTTTACACAGTATACCTAGATGTAAGTAGGGCCATACCATTTTTTACACAGTATACCTAGATGTAAGTAGGACCCTACCATGTTTTACACAGTATACCTAGATGTAAGTAGGACCCTACCATGTTTTACACTGTATTGTTAGATGTATGTAAAATGTTGCTACACAATATAACTTGTCATTAATGTATTTTTACACAGTATCCATTGATGTAAATGCCATATTTTATTTAAAAAAAACCAAGTTATGAATAACGATTTTCCATCTATTACATTGATATGTGATTAGTAATTTTATTATTTCGGTTTCTCTCTATTAATTGCTCGCCTAGCAGATGGTGGTTAATAATATCATCTTTGTGATTTCAAATCAGCCTTGTCCTTTTTTAAGTCGTCTGTTTCCTCAGGATCTCCTCCAGCTGTCTAGTCACTAACCACAAAAACCAGCAGCTCCATATGGTGTGTATACATGCCACCATGCGAATACAACATCAACTATCCACTATTCAGTGGTGTCACAGCCATAGTTTTACAACGTGGAGGATACTGACTACAACTGAGAAACCATCACACTGTGTCAATGTTAGGACGGATTCACAACTTTGAGGCTTGGTTCACAAGAGTGAGTCATCCTTGTTGCAACAGTGTGCAGGTGTTTGTGTCTTTCGTTCACACGGACGACTCTATTGAAGTATCGAATTGTTAATATGTGCTGTCCCAGATATGAATATGGGTGAACAGGAACGGCGTAGTATTAGTTTATAAACCATAAGACCATAAGACTATATATATATATTAATACCCGTCTGGGCTATACTTAATAATGGAGTAGGGATAAGAAGGTATAATTTAGAGGAAATATACCTGTATGTGTGTGGGGAAAGTGGAAAACCATTGATGAATACATCCTCACAGAACGTCCAGTCAAGCTTAAAACCCTGACCTACCCATCACTAGCAAACCAGACTAGATTAGCCTGATATTTAATACAAGTGATTCAGGAACGGGGTGGGGGTGAAATTTTTCATTTACTGCACAACGTCATTCCAAATACTCGTTTTATTTATTGTGTTTTATATGGCTGATTAGACACATTCCTCATCTTTGAAATTGTGTTAGTAACATATGCGCTAATAGTGCCCTCATGTTTCCAAAACAATCATTGGCACAAAAGGAGAATGACAGCTGGCTATCTAACACTGGTGGAGTTTTCCTAGAAACTTGACCCTTTTACTATTGCTTTTCCACAAGTAGTAATACTTCGACAGTATGTCATTGCAGTATTATTGTCACTCTAGTTTATCCTTAGAAAACTAATATTATGGTATGATGGATCAGTTCAGTAAAAGAATCGTCGTTTGATGGCTAATCTACAATCGGTCACACGCGCGTCAAGTGCAATCACAAGAAGTGCTGTGTTTGTATTCTAGCTAAAGCTCACCACTTAGCTCACATTGAAACATAGATTCATTGGTAGATATTAATAGGCTAAGGGTCATCATATTCAATTTTGTAGTCCCGGACTGCTTGGAATCTGTCAGTCCACCCTTGATCACCTCCCGACAAGCGACTGTGCTTGCGTGTCCTATCGTATACAGGCAATAGTGTGAGTACAAGTTCGACAAGCGGGTGCGACTGGTTGTAGACCGGGCGAAAACGGCAACAATTCGAAACCTATGCCAATATTTAGTGCTGAATTTGTGCCGCAAGAATATCCTATCCTCATAATTAGCGCCACTGTAGTTTTTGTGAAAACACCAAAAAACTGTGAGTGCTGCTAGGTAATTAAATTTAATAAAAAAATATATAAATAAACGTACTGAAACCTAATCCTACTTAAGCCCTACACAATTTAGAAGCGTTTTAAACGTAACCCTAATTTCGAAATAAAAATATTCTAAAAAAATTAACAACTTACACTATCAGTAAGTCCCTAAGACTAGTCCAACATCAAAGAGTAAAGTTCAATTCTGGGTACTGACCTATATTTGAAATTAGTTCAGCGGGGAAAACTGGTGGGGAGGAATCACATGACACAAATATCTTTTATGTGTTCATAGTTCACAAGTGAGAAGCCGCCATCCATTAACTCATGTGCACTAAAACGTGAGAAGGAAGATCAGTGTCGCTCTCCTCCTCTGGTTTGCGTAGTGTCTAGAACTCGGGGAGCCACACTAGAGGAGGGGGTTAACGTAACACATCATGACCGATGTTGATGTGTGTGGAGCAGCCGTCTTAAAGCCCAGACAAACAGACAGGTAGAATGGGGTAAGTTCATACAACTTTTATGGTGACGGAGTTTGGTGGCTACATTGTGCCGTCGCAATGGTACTGTAGTTTATATATATAACATTCTGGACTTTGTAGCTTAATATAAATAAATCATTTGCCTTCGGGTTGCTTTCTAAAGGCTAGTGGTTATACTAAAAAAAATCTAATACAGTTAATTTTACTTAATAGAATCAAACTTACCATCCACCCCCAAAATGCATTACAATGTTTGTTCCATTGTTTATGGGTGTTTATCAGTTCCTTGGTATCATCAATTTTTTTGTCGTAGCTTGCTACAAGCTCTGGGTGAAGTTTCAATTTAGCTTGTAAAGCTGATGACTCGGCAAGCTCACCAAGGGTTTTATTCATTACTACCTGTAAAATAATTTCATCCAAAATGAGAGATTTCCTCATTATCTTTCAATACAGTTTCTGAGATTCACTACAAGATCTTCAACCTTTCAGTAATGACCAGCGTCATACAGGACATTGAGTAATCTTGTTCAGGGTTTCTTAAACTTATATGACTATGTCATCATCTTCCCTTGCCAGTCTTTAACATCAGATCAAGTACTCCCATAAGCTCAAAAAACTATATATTTTTATTTTGTAGAGGAAACTATCAAAAGACAATACATTTTTATACTATTCATAAAAAAATATATTGAAACATATTAAGTATCAAAACTATAAGATATAAACATGTAAATAAATATGAAAATAGTACACCAATTGATATTGTTAATGAATCGGTAACAGAGAAATATATGATAGCAGCGATTTAGTATAATCTTGAATAAAAAAATTTTATCTAATGAATAGAGATGTGGTTATCTTGTCTCTTTTATATAGTTTTTATCCTTTGTTGTTTTCCCAATGTGTTTTTAGTCAATGTAGCTAAAAAAGGATGATGGTGTGTCACAGTACTTGAACAGGTGTCCGATCTATGATTGTGAAGGCAAACACAATGTCACATACTTGAACAGGTGCCGATCTATGATTGTGAAGCAAACACAATGTCACAATACTTGAACAGTGTCGATCTATGATTGTGAAGCAAACACAATGTCACAGTACTGAACAGTGTCCAATCTATGTTTGAAGCAAACACAATGTCACATACTGAACATGTGTCCGATCTATGATTGTGAAGGCAAAAACATGTCACATACTTGAAGGTGTCCGATCTATATTGTGAAGCAAACACAATGTCACATACTTGAACAGGTGTCCGACTATGATTGTGAAGGGAAACAAATGTCACAGTACTTGAACGTGTCTGATCTATGATTGTGAAGGCAAACACAATGTCACAATACTTGAAATGTGTCGATCTAGATTGTGAGGCAAACACAATGTCACAATACTTGAACAGTGTCCGATCTATGATTGTGCAAGCAACACAATGTCACAGTACTTGAACAGGTGTCGATCTATGATTGTGAAGGCAAACACAATGTCACATACTTGAACATGTGTCCGATCTATGATTGTGAAGGCAAACACAATGTCACAGTACTTGAACAGGTGTCCGATCTATGATTGTGAAGCAAACACAATGTCACATACTTGAACAGGTGTCCATCTATGATTGTGCAAGCAAACACAATGTCACAGTACTTGAACAGGTGTCTGATCTATGATTGTGAAGCAAACACAATGTCACAGTACTTGAACAGTGTCCGATTTATGATTGTAAGGCAAACACAATGTCACAATACTTGAACAGGTGTCCGATCTATTGTGCAAGCAAACACAATGTCACAGTACTTGAACAGGTGTCGATCTATGATTGTGAAGGCAAACACAATGTCACAGTACTGGAACAGGTGTCCAATCTATGATTGTGAAGGCAAACACAATGTCACAATACTTGAACATGTGTCCGATCTATGATTGTGAAGGCAAACACAATGTCACAATACTTGAACAGGTGTCCGATCTATGATTGTGCAAGCAAACACAATGTCACAGTACTTGAACAGGTGTCCGATCTATGATTGTGAAGGCAAACACAATGTCACAATACATGAAAGTGTCCATCTATGATTGTGAAGGAAAACACAATGTCACGGTATTGGAACAAGTGTCCAATCTATGATTGTGAAGGCAAACACAATGTCACAATACTTGAACAGGTGTCCGATCTATGATTGTAAAGGCAAACACAATGTCACAATACGTGAACAAGTGTCCGATCTATGATTGTGCAAGCAAACACACATGTCACAGTACTTGAACAGGTGCCCAATCTATGATTGTGTAAGGCAAACATACTGTCACAATACTTGAACAGGTGTCCGATCTATGATTGTGCAAGCAAGCACAATGTCACAGTACTTGAACAGGTGTCCGACCTATGATTGTGCAAGCAAACACAATGTCACAGTACTTGAACAGGTGTCCGACCTATGATTGTGAAGCAAACACAATGTCACAGTACTTGAACAGGTGTCTAATCTATGAATTGTGCAAGCAAACACAATGTCAACAGTACTTGAACATGTGTCCGATCTATGATTGTGAAAGCAAACAAAATGTCACAGTACTTGGAAAGGTGTCCGATGTATGATTGTGAGGCAAATACAATGTCACAATACTTCAAAAGGTGTCTGATCTGTGATGTGGCTATGATTGTGAAGGCAAACACAATGTCACAGTAATTGAACAGGTGTCCGACCTATGATTGTGAGGCAAACACAATGTCACAGTACTTGAACATGTGTCCGGACCTATGATTGTGAAGGCAAACACAATGTCACAGTACTTGAACAGGTGTCGACCTATGATTGTGAGGGCAAACACAATGTCACAGTACTTGAACAGGTGTCCGATCTATGATTGTGAAGCAAACACAAGTCACAGTACTTGAACAGGTGTCCAACTATGATTGTGCAAGCAAACACAATGTCACAATACTGTGAACAGGTGTCCGATCTTGATTGTGCAAGCAAACACAATGTCACAGTACTTGAACAGGTGTCCGATCTATTGATTGTGCAAGCAAACACAATGTCACAATACTTGAACAGGTGTCCGATCTATTATGTGAAGGGAAACACAATGTCACATACTTGAACAGGTGTCCGATCTATGATTGTGCAAGCAAACACAATGTCACAGTACTTGAACAGGTGTCCGATCTATGATTGGCAAGCAAACACAATGTCACAGTACTTGAACAGGTGTCCGATATGTGATTGTGAAGCAAACACAATGTCACAGTACTGAAAGGTGTCCGATCTATGATTGTGAGCAAACACAATGTCACAGTACTTGAACAGGTGCCATCTATGATTGTAGGCAAACATACTGTCACAATACTTGAACAGGTGTCCGATCTATGATTGTGCAAGCAAACACAATGTCACAGTACTTGAACAGGTGTCCGACCTATGATTGTGAGCAAACACAATGTCACAGTACTTGAACATGTGTCCGATCGTGATGTGGAGCAAACACAATGTCACAGTATTGAACAGTGTCCGATCTATGATTGTGCAAGCAAACACAATGTCACAGTACTTGAACAGGTGTCCGATCTATGATTGTGCAAGCAAACACAATGTCACAGTACTTGAACAGGTGTCCGACTATGATGGAAGGCAAACACATGTCACAGTACTTGAACAGTGTCGATCTGTGATGTGAAGCAAACACAATGTCACAGTACTTGAACAGTGTCCGACTATGATGTCAAGACACATGTCACATACTGAACAGTGTCCGATCTGTGACTGTGGGCAAACACAATGTCACAGTACTGAACAGGTGTCTGATTGTGATGTCAAACACATTCAAGTACTTAACAGGTCGATCTGTGTTGTGGGCAAACACAATGTCACAGTACTTGAACAGGTGTCTGATCTGTACTGGGTTTGCAACACAATGTCACAGTACTTGAACATTGTCTGATCTTGACTGTGGGCAAACACAATGTCAAGATACTTGAACAGTGTCTGATCTTAACTGTGGCAAACTCAATGTCACAGTACTTGAACAGGTGTCCACTATGATTGTGCAAAAACACAATTTCAAGTACTGAACAGGTGTCGATATGATTGTGCAAGCAACACAATGTCACAGTACTTGAACAGGTGTCCGATCTGTGACTGTGGGCAACACATGTCACAGTACTTGAACAGGTGTCCAATCTATTTTGTGCAAGCAAACACAATGTCACAGTACTGAACAGTTCCAATCTATGGTTGTGCAGCAACACAATGTCACAGTACTTGAACAGGTGTCCAGTACTTGAACAGTGTCTGATCTGTGAGCAGTCTGGGTTCTCGTGTCTATCATTGGTCATGTTATAAATTCATAGATTAAATTCCTTAATGGACGAACTCAAACTGCTCAGCATGAAGTGCTTTGTTCAATAACATACTATAATCAAAAAGCTTTGGTAGGTTGTCATGACTGGTACAACCTAGAGTCCAGTTGATCTCACTGGTATAGTCCCTTGACAACAACCCTGACAACAATTTTTTTAACAACAATTTATTGAATTATATGCTCCAATACTTATTTAACTAGCTTATTATTCTCTACAGCTTACTCTTCCTACAATTATATGTCCTTTTGTTAAATAGATAATTTGTAACACTTATTCTAATGTCCTTAGTGTTCCTAATGTTACATTGTCCGCCCGGTGCTAAATCACCGGTACACCTCCCGCCTCCAGACTCCACGCCCTCAGGGACATGGTTCCCGGTGGCGGCGACGAGCATCCCCCTATCCGCCACCTGGGAGGCGCCCTACCGGAGTTCTCACTCCGCCTACTCACTAACGAAACCACTTATTATGGACTTAATACTAACTTAACCTAACTTAACAGTAGCTCACATTTAATATTAAAAACACAATTGTTTACAATTCACTTAATCTAATCTTCCCATCTTCCGACCAGGCTGCCTGCTCCGTTTGGGTTCCCGATCGCTCCGACCCAGCTCCAGTCATCTTTTGCCTAGTCGCCCGAGCTCCAGGTTATACCCTCCACATGTTTCTCCCCTCTACTATCCATCCCAGCCGGATTTAGGCACCCACTGGTACATCAGCAATTCTCACTGCTGGAATCCAGCGGGTGCCTCCATCGGCTGGACTCCGGATCTCCAGGAGTCACACCCAGTCCATCCTACCAACCAGCCCGCAGCCTGCCCGCCTGTTCCCTACCATAAGCACCAGTTCCGGTCAAAAGTCTCGTCTTCGTCTGTCCCAACTCCGCTACTGATTATGGAATCTCCGTCTCTAATAGTCGCGTTTAGGTCTTCTTTCGTTTGCCCCATTTGTCGCCTTCTCGCTCTTATGTCCACTAAGTACCTCTCCCTTTCCCTCTTGGACGCATCATCAGCTATCCTGTCCAGCAGCCCACACCTGTCCACGTCCGAACTATATGATAGATCGTGCCTGCTTGCAGTGGTACCTGCATTACCTCTCTATAATTAAACGTTAACTCGCATTCTAGTACGACGTGTTCTGGTGTGGACTCCCTTCCACACTCACATTTGTCACCGTCCACCTGTCCAAGTCGATGAAGAGTTGCTCTGTACGGCCCGTGCCCCGTCAGAAAATGCACCATCCCTGCGGAAGGCTCTAAGTGCGTCATCTCCAGACGCTCTCTCACCGACGGGAGGATCCGGTAGGTTCTCCTCCCCTTCTCACTCCTGTCCCACTCCTCCTGCGATTCATCCAGGAGAGCCTCCCGGATCCCCCTCTTCGATGTCACACCCTCCCTGGTCTATGTCACCTTATTCAGATTCCCCCTCCTCAGCCAGTACAGAGCCGCTCTCCTCCTTATCTCCAGGTCCAGAGGCCAGATACCCAGCGCTATACACAATGATTCAGTCGCCACTGTTCTGTACGCCCCAGAGAGCCTGAGGAGTATGCTTCTTTGCAAACTTCTCACCCTCCGCCTCTGCATTACCTGTTTTAAGCGATGCGCCCAGACTCCAGCCCCATAGCCCACGACGGAGACTAGCAGCGCCTGATGGTAGAGCCTTATGCAACTCATTGGCAGCCCAAAACTCCCCATGCCGATGTTAATGATCTTGTTCATAATTCTTAATGCTCGGCCGCATGCGTTCTCCACGTGCGCTATGAAATTTCCCCTCTCATCTAGCACAACGCCTAGTATCTGGTGTTCTCACTTCGTCTTATAGTCTGTCCATCCAGTCTCACTATAGGGTTTCTCTTCAGCCCTCCCCGGAACAGCACATACGCCGTCTTCGCCGGCGCTAGACTTAACTTGACTCTCTTACACCAAGAGTTGAGCCCCGCAAGCACAGCTTCGCTCTTGGTCTCCAATTCCATCCTTGACAATGCTTCTACTACAATCAACAAGTCGTCAGCGAAGGCGACCACCCCCGCCGTTCCCGGGAGAGCCTCCACTTTTGTCAGTCCAGGTTCCAGTCCTATGTCCCAGAAGATCGGCCCACAGACCGACCCCTGGGGACATCCCTTCGTTAATCGTTTACTAATCTCTGTCCCCGGACATCTCAAGGTTGCATATCTGTCCCTGCAATAGTCCAGGAAGACTCTGTAGAGGTCCCCCGGACATCGTATCCTTCTTAGGCTCTCAAAAAGGGCGGGCCACCACAGATTGTCAAATGCCCCCGAGATGTCTACGAATAGTCCCATCACGTGCTTCCCTGTGCACCCCTCAATCAGATTTACAGCCTCACAGATAGCATCCTCCGTGAACCTACCCTTCCTAAAGCCGTACTGTTTCTCATGCATACCTACTATTCTTCTATGTAATGTCAACCTTTCACACATTATCTTTTCCTGAAAGTAGTATGAGGGTGACTACAAGCAGTTTTACGTCACTGTTATTAAAATAATATTGACTGCGTCTGTAAGTGACGCCAGGCTTTAGTGACGTCAGTGAGTGAGGTCAGCCTGTGTGTGTGTATGGTGACGTTCCGCATTTGGACGTCACATTAGATTTGGGTCGCTAATTATTCAAAATATGGTGACGTTTTATTGGGTCAGCCCTGCCATGTTTTATTGAGTAAGGTCACCCCTGACGTCATCCTGTTGTTCTGGACGTGTCGGTAGGTATTCATCCTGATTGTTGTATTGACTGCAGGTCGGTAATTATTCAAAATATGGTAACGTTTTATTGGGTCAGCCCTGCCATGTTTTATTGAGTAAGGTCAGCCCTGACGTCAGCCTGTTGTTCTGGACGTGTCGGTAGGTATGCTATAGTATTGTGACGTCATCCTGATTGTTGTAATGACTGTAGGTCAGCCTGTGACTATGACGTTCAAATAGTGTGGTCGCGTCTGACGTCGGTTCTGGACGCCCCGTAGGTGTGGATTTTTTTACGTCACTTATAATATGATTGACGCAAGTTTTTTTTAAAGTGTAAATGAATTGTAATTTGTTTTAAATTTTTTAGTTATTTATATATCAAATAATTGATATATTTTAACGCTCTTACTACAAATATTTAAATGAGAGGGTAATATTACTATAAATGAAAAAATAAATACAAGTTTTTTTTCAAATTTAATTATAATAAAAAAAAATACATATTTCACAATTTATTATTGTTATCCATAAAAATACAAAGATCGTCATAGAGTGACAGATAGTCAAAATATGGGATAGGATCGGGCGGGTCTACAAACGATTTGGAGGTGAGCGTATTGTCTATGAACGTCGATACATTTGGGTGGTTTAGATATTTTACATGTCGTGTGATATATTTTTCAAGATTGTACAGAGTTTTTATTTCGTCCGTAGACAGGTAGATCTGAATGTTTTTTTTATCACTCAGACACAATTTCCACACGCCGAAAAGTTTTTTCACCACAACGATAAAGTCGTCCATGGTGGACTCGAAGTTTACACACGTCTGCACACACTCGGACCAAAACGGCATTTCTTTGACGAGAAAGTTCCATTGGGGGACGGTGAGTATTAGACGATTAGAACTCAATGAAAACATCACGTGAGCGTAAAAGTTGCGGTCAGGGAAGAGACCCACCGCCACGTGTTTGTTCTGTTTGTCGTTTAGGTAGAAAGTCTTGGTTAGCAACGAGGGTGATTCATTCTGCACCATATTACAGCTGCACGTCTTCATCGCTGTCTGCGTCTAGACTGATGACCTGTAATCAACAGTCGTCACAATTAAAGCTAGTATTGTGGTCGTCGTCGTGCGTCGTCGGTGATTGGACAAAATTTATACAATTTCTCGGCGCTGTGAAATCTGACGAATCGTGCCAAAGGGCGGTACACCCCCAACAATTTGAGTTGATCAAATCAACAAAGGGACATTTATAGTCCTCACGTAGTGGGATGAATGTCCGGCCGGTGAGACGGGACAAGAAATTCCCTTTTTGTTTATTATATGCGTAAGGCACGAAGGCTTTATCTAAATTTTGTTTTAGAATTGCATCCAATTTGGAGTAACACAAGCCGGTGGTTTTATTGAATTGATAACACGACGATTGTTTCTCGTCGATGAAAACTATGGCTAGCTCGGTGATCACCCACTCCTTTTTCGAGTTTACGATAAATAAAAAATCAAAGATGGCCGACATGATGATGTTCATATGTCAGATAATTGAATACAAATGATTAAATAAAATTATAGTATACCTTTTATATCTAATGCTGGAACACACGTCTGGGCACCCCTGCTAGTACATCTTGGACAGCGGCCAAAGCGACGTTTGAACAGCGTGACGGCCAGTCGGTCGTTCTTGCACAAGTTGGCGGTTGAGAACAGGTCTGTGAATCTCCTCAGGCTCCAGCCGTCGTCCTTGTCAACGGCAAACAGACAGCAATAGTGGCCGCACACACCGGAGGCTATGCCTTGGAGTCGTTTGCGGTTGTACCTCCATCGTATCGAGTGTTTTTTCAAGAGTCTAGTCATCGCTAAGCTCGGTCGTCTGCCGTATGTATCAAAATACTCCCCAAATTTGGAAAAATATAGAACCACCCAATGGGAGCCGGGTTTAGTGTGAGGGTCTAAATTGACCACAAATAAGGCGGGACGAGTGAAATTTTGAGGTAATTGGTCCGAAGGAAATGTCCCTTTATAGATTGAAATTTTGCCCCGCAGTAGTGTGTCTATTTGATGAGAATTCATGGTGTTAATAATTAATTTTCACCTCACGATTAGAATCTATAGACACCGTCCCCTCGTACTCAGAGTAAAACAAACAGGTTATGGCGGTGTCAAGGTCTGTCTTGAACTGTAACTCAAATCTCACGTTCCCCTCTGTCTGAAGGCTGGTGTGAGAGTCCTGTCCTGCACTGTCGGGAGTCAAGTCGAAGGCCAACATAAAGTAACCTTTATTGAACATGTCTCGCGTGATTAAATGGCCGTTGTTCTGATGGTGTATGCCCAATCCCGAAAACAATGTGTCATTGGCGAGGGTGGACGTGCCGACGTTGTCAAAATTGATCAAAATGGGCAAATGTTTTTGGATTCCATTTACATACAGGACGAAACGATCGAGGTTTCTGTGAATCAGTTGAAACGGATTCGTGTTCAAACTGCCCACAAACGCCTCGTTTGACACCATTGTGAATAAAACAATTTTAGGGATCACCCCTTGAATAACATTGTTTAAACTCACAGACTTGGATCCTTTGGGTACGGTCACAGACTTGACGTCCACCCGATTGAGGTGGTATTGGGCCGGCTTTCGTAACAGTGTCTTTTCTATAGCGAGTGAAATAGTCGGCGACACTTCCACGTGTTTCACAAAGAGGGTGGCGTCTAAAATTCGCAACCGTACGTCGGTGTTTAAATTGTCCGCGTCTGTGAGCAGATAAAACTCTCTTTTGTTGCGAAATAATTTAACGCGCAACGATACATTTTTCAATAGCAAATGTGAAATATTAAAAATGTCGGCGTGTAAACGTCCACCAAGTCGACCGGATGTTTTAACAAGTCTAATCTGGTGGCGAAGCCTTTGTTCTCTGTGGATGCGGCGAGTTCACCGTTAGCGGCAGGGGTATCCAAAAACCACATACCATTCACTAGGTGGGTGTCAGAGGCGTCTCTACCGTAATTAGTTAAAGTCTCTAAATAAGCCCTGTAGGCATAGTTGTCTGTCGAGGTTGTAATAGGTGTTTCGTTGAGAGAGATATTGATTTGACTGAATAAAGAATTTAACAAGTTGTTGACGCATCCGATTTTATTGTCGGCTGCGACCGGTGTCCCGTCCCCCCTCACCAGTTGAATACGAAGATATAATTTAATCGAAGAGAAGTCCCGAAAGTACTCGCCGTCCCCGGGGCAAAAAAACTCCAACTGAGCGTCATTGTCCACGGAAGTGATGGGTTTGTATTCGACCACTTTATTATTATTAATTACCGTTTGAATGCATTTTTCGTCGAAAAGATCGAGTTCTGTTATGAACACTCCATAATTAATCGAAAATATCTTTTTTAGCTCTCTTGTTCCCTCTTGGTCTGGCGCCCACCTTCGAATGAAGTCGTTTACGTTTTTTTACCCTTTTTAAGCCACGTCCCTCGACCGCCTGAGTGACGCGCTTTTTAACTATATCACCGACTTTTTGACCGGGTTCGCGTGTCGCTATGTCGGCCAAAATATGCGAACCTGTTTGTAACGCTTGTTTTCCCACCGCTTTCGCCCCCCTCATAAACAACGGTTTGACAAATCGAAATAATCCGCCCAAAAACGCGCCGAGACCGCGTCCCCGTTGCATTTTATAACTGGCGTGATAGACGGGACCGATGTTTTCTCTCTCTCCCTCCATTGTTAAGACTAAGTCAAATTACTATGTCACGTATCTATTTATCTAGTTTTCTCCCTCTAAAATGTAAAACCGCTACGGTGGGCACGGGACCTGATTGAAAATTCACTCGTTCGCCAAACTTTGTGTATAAGCCTATGCTTATAGAGTAAAAATTACATTTCTCGACGGGAAAATAGAATATAGGAAAGAACACGTGATGCGCGGTGGCAGAGGGGAACTGTATGATTCTAATCCATCTTACATAAGAGTCGCCTAGCAACTGCGGTCCTATAATGTCTGTGTACACAAAGACGGGTTCCGTTTAGATTGAACCAGAGCCGGGAAGTTTACGATTGGGTCGCAAAAACACCCCCTTAATATCCTCGCTCATTAAATCCCTCATGTGTGTATTAACGGCATTAAGTGACTCTAGGTTGGGTAGTCTGTTTCGAATGGTTGTAATTAAGTCTCCGATGCCCACATAGAGACGAACAGGAAATTCTATTTTAAATTTTTTTTTCGCCACCGTAAATGAAATTGTGTTTTTGAAACGTGTAGTTATGGGTGACTTGTCGGCGGTCCATGCACCCTTTTGATTTTTAATCTCAGTCAACATTGTTTGATCGCGAAGAATGTACCATTGAAATTCGGATATTAAAACCTCTAGATCTCCTTTATCACTTATCGAACTCTTAATTTTATTATAAAGCTCCTTAAAGGAGGTGAAATCTTGTTGAGGAAACGAAACACGCCCCACTTGGGTCACCACGACGTTTGCCGTCAATTCTTTATCTTTGGATAAAATGTTATCTTCGAGAGTTTCAAAACCCACGGGATAGGATAATTCAGATAGTCCCACCTCCCACCGGTCGTGTTCTAGCCGTATGGACTGTGCCAATTTGGTAGTATAGTAAGAGAGTGTATTATTCTCGTAATATTCGGCGCTCGAATCCGACGGCAGTGCTACATAAAACTGACTCATATTTGTTTAATGTTAGACGCAGGTACCCAGCTGTTGAAAAAACTGTCGTATCCTTTCCACTTGACCAGATGATGTTGAATGCCCTTAATTCGCTTACTCTGTACTATTTTATCTATTTGAAAAATTGTAGGACGACGCACGCGAACTAGTTCGTAGTTATAAAAATGTCCCTCAATAGGCCGCCCGCGGAGATCCTGTAACGAATAGACCGGTTGGGGAAGTCTAGGAATTACTTTAACTATGCTAAATATTTCTCGTGTAAAATTAGCCTCGTATCCTTTGTCAAAAATAATTTTTTCTTTACTTATGCGCACATGATCGCCCGCCTTGAACAAAATTTTTCCCAATTTAATTTTACCCCACCGCTTTCGCAGGCGCAATAATATTTTAAGTACGTGAATAGGCTTGACCGAAGCCGGAGGCATTCCTATAGTCGAATGAACACTAGCGTTATAATTTTGAACTAGCTTGGCCAACACATCGACGTAGTTGTGAGTGTTGAATGCGGTGAAATATTTCCACATTTTAGTTTTCAGTGTGCGATTGAAACGCTCCACGACGGCCCCCTTTATATCCGGATTATGCAAATGATAAAAATGAACGCCCTCTTGTTTCAAAAATGTTCTAAATTTAGAATTTAAAAATTCCCTACCCTTGTCCGACTGAATCGAAAGGGGGCGTCGTCCTTTCTTAAAAATCTGTTTTATACACCGCGTGATGTCTGCGCCCGATTTTGTTTTAAGCGGTATAGACCACGCATACTTTGAAAATACATCAATAATGTTTAGAATATAGTTGACGCCTCGGTTGTACTTATTTAAAGCTCTCATATCTACTAGATCAATCTCCCACACATCGTCAATATTGGACACTCTGTACGGGTTACGTGGGAACCTTTTTCTTAAATCACTGTGAAGAGTGTACGCATCCTGCCCGGTCAACCATTCGTCTACTTTTATTTTATCCAACCGACTATACTTTTTAAGATTGGTGGCGCTCGAGAAAGCCGAAGGTCGTGGGAGATTGTAATATAATTTTTTTAACGTTGCGCTCATCTCAGTGTGTTCCAGCGTGGTCTGGCGGGAAACAGTTTAGAAATGATTGTTTTATATTTCAATCCTCTACTGGACGTTATTTTCGAGTCGGGATCAAAGTTTTGACGATGAGCGCTCGTGGCAATTAGTATGTCTTTATATTTTTTTAAATCACTCTCTGTAATTATATCTTTATTTACGTTTCTTTTGGTCAACAACTCCCAAAGTCCTTGCGTGCCTTTATAGTGTGTGTTACCCAGGTATATATCGTTATCGTCTACGGTGAAACTCGAATTGCCTATTTTAAAAGTATCCCCCTCTTTTCTAATTCCAAATACAGGGTCAGTAGACACTCTCCGGTGGACGTAAGGTGATAAATATTTTCCCGCTATCTTACCGAATAATTTGGAGGAACCTGTTTCAATTTCATCAGATTCTGATCTAGGTACAAAATACGACTCCCCTTCCACCCACCCACCTTGTGGCGAGTCTACAACACTAATAGGACTGCTTTGATATGTGGTCTCGTCTGAAATGAATCGAGGAGTTGGAACCGCCGGCTGCCTCCTAGTTCGTTTTCTTTTTCGTCGAGCAAGGTCAACCGGTCTACGCTTTAATACTGTGGGGCCCACGATGGGTATTTTAATTGGTTGTTTCGCTCTCTCCCTGTTTGTTAAATAACGCTGTTGATGTTTTCTAAAACTGGCCAATCTTTGATAATCGTCCATTTTTTTCCTAGATTTCAGAATTTTTTCATCTGTACAAAATCGGCGGTGGCGGCGTTGTCATCGCGTTTATTGTGAAAAAGTTCTGGCGGGACTAGAAGCATCTGTTTAAGTTGTGACATATTATTATTATTTAACCAATACGCCTACGAGAGCTGAAAGAATAGTGGGTAGTATGATGCTCAAGAAGCCGCCCGATTGAACGGCGATAGTTCTTTTTCTCTTCAACGAAACACCGCTGCTAGCCAATTTACGCATACAATTTTTATACTTTATTAATTTTCCCTTATCTCTTTTACTAATTTTAATATTATTGTTTAATGTGTTTAGAGCACATTCGCCGAGTGTTGTTATAACATCCGGGTCGACGACTTTAAGAATAGCTTTGCGCAATTTAGGACTGGCCGTTTTCAACACAGACAGTACGTGTCTATTTTTCTTAACTAGTTTCATCTAGTAGTCTAGCGGGGACAAACACTTTGCAAATAGTGTCAAATATGTCCGTTTTGAAGCGCAAGCGTTCGTCCGCGTTCTGACTCAGATCAAATAGTAAATACCCGTGAGCGGATTCGGTTGCTTTCCTATAGATTCTTTGTATTTCGGACGGATTATCCGGATAAACTTGTCTAGCCAGATAGTTTATCTGTGTTTGATCACGCGGGTTTTTAAACACAACAATGTATTTAGCGTTGAGTGAGATGTCACGTGACTTACTCCCCTGATGGAAAAGATTTTGTGTGATCAGAATAACCGATAGGTTTCTATGATGACTGCCCTTGGTGAAAAGTTCACTCACTTTTTTAGAATAAACCTCGTTCATTAAATCGTCCAGCACGATGAGTTGAGGCCCACCGGCCTTAAAATTGAAATTTTCCGGTACAAACCTTTGTGTAGTGTGACGTGACTGGTTATTCGCGAGGGAATAGAATTATTCTCACTAAAACACCATAGAATTCTATCAAATTTATCCACACTGCACACCTGTTTTAAATTTAACAGAAAATTTTCTACAAAAGTAGTTTTACCGCAATTAGACGGTCCCGCTAATATCAGTGTGAAAGGGTGTACAAACACAGACATCGATGTGCACCCGTCTAGTGTTGGTATAAAACTAAAAAATTAAAATTACTATTTCAAATTTATAGTAGTGGTGGAAAACCAATAAATTTTTTATGGGCAAAATATTTATCATAATCTAGCATATCAATATCAAGTTGTTGTTCTATTTTTATCCACATTTTCTTTTCCTTTACATAAATTATAGTAGAGACAGGCGAGTGGCCATTTTTTTTAAATTGATCAGATTTCATCGTCAGAGGCAATCACAATGTTATGCCGCGCGGTAATTTTGTAAAGGAAGCATATCAATAACAAGTTTTTTTATCTACAATTTCGTCACCTTTACATAAATTATAGTAGAGGAGGCGAGAGAGAGAGTGGCCAAATTTAGCCAACAAGGTAAAAATATGTTCGCTTTAAACTATTCCCAGGTGGTGGTGGTGGTGGTGGTGGTGGTGGTGTGGTGGTGATGGTGGGGTGTTCCAACAAACCATTCCCTGAGAAATTTGACATTAGCCAGGGTGCAAATCGATTTTAATTTTTTATTCCTGTGACCGAAACATTTATCATGATTATTTGAGATCCTATCCTTCAGGGAGGGACACCCCAACTCCATCATGTCGATGACAAGATGTTTTTTTTAAGATTTTCCATTACAAATTTTCTCTTCTCCTCCCCCTTCACATAAATTATAGTACACGAGAGAGTGGCCATTTTAAAAAGTGATTTAAATTGATCGGCGCTCGTATCACCGTCGTCCCAATGGAGACCGTGGTGATTGTACGTGAGCCAATCACACTGTTTTTGAACATGGCGGGGTAATTTGGAAAAACAATAGGGGACTTAAAAGTCCAGTGGTGAGTCACCCTTCCACACATTGACACAACACTACATTCTTTTAAAATAAATGTATTGTTCTCGTCTTTGAATCCTTGCAAGTCTACAATTATGTTTGTCATGTCTGTGGTGGTGGTGGTGGTGGTGGTGGTGGTGGTGTTGATCCAAAACTGTAAAGGAAAAAACCAATTAACACTCGCTGTGTGTGCGGAGACAACTGTCAAAAAAAAAAAGGTCCCATTCACGTACATAAATATCACGACGATGTCAGACATTGATGACATTTTTTCTTTATAGACGGCGGACCATCAATCTGCGTTACGCCCCTATTATAATGTTCCAAACAATATTTATAATCTTTCAATTCGTGCTGCGCAGAGGGAGAGAGTAAGTTCCAAGCGCGATTTATATCTCTAGACGCGTATGTTTTTATAAATTCTATAGGTAAATTATTCAACTCCACGGCAGACATCAGACACAAATCCTGCTTCTCCGAGTACGTGAGGATGGACGCGTTGATTTGATCCATTATACTAAATTACAATTATCCCGGACACAATCTTTTATAGTGATGTCACTCGATCCAAACCCTCCCTCCCCCCTCTGAGTGCTTGATAGCGAATCAGTGTGTTCAACTCTAGGGTAATCAATTTTCACGCATACTAGTTGAGCAATTTTATCACCCCTTTTAATTGTGAAAACAGTGTGGCCGTGATTAATTAGTAATACGTAAATATTACCACGATAGTCTTCGTCTATAACGCCGGCCAAAACATCTATGCCGTGGTGAAGAGCCAGACTAGATCGCGGAGATATTCTACCGTACGTTCCCGCCGGTAATATAATAGAAATATTTATCTTAACTAAACGCCTGCACGAGGGTTGTATACAGCAATTGTAGGGACTTTTCAAGTCTAGACCTGCAGAGTGTGTGGTTGCTCTAACCGGTGATATGGCGTTTCTATTTAACTTTTTGAACTTTAATAGGGATGACACTGGAATCAGAGAGAGAGAAGAACAATGTCAATATATATTAGATCATGATAGTTTTCTATACCAGCGGCCGGGGTTAGCATCAACTATAGCCGTAGGGTACGGACGTGTTGTTATTTAATCTCCTACGTTTAGTGAATACAATATTATAATTTTTTCTCTCCAACTGGGAGACGACGATGGCGCCTCTTTTTCTTTTAATTTTTCGCGGGTTAGTCACGTGTACGGGGTCCATGTCTTTCAAAATCATGTCTTTAATAGTTGTGAAGTTTACAATCTTTGTGTTTTCATAGTTTAGTGTTATACCCCTGACTTTTGTGACGGACCTGAACTCATTCGTCTCGGGGACAAAAAAATTGTAAGAATAATTTTTTGGTCCACCGGAAACAAACTCTGTAATGTAGGCGCTCTCAGAGTAGGCGGTCAGCTCGTTTGTCATGTCGCCCAACTTGTCGCCGGTCGGTATCGTGTACGTGTCTGTCGGTCTTATCACACTTAAAATAGAGTCTGTGTCACAGTAAAGACAAGAAGCGCCCAAGTGCCTGAGATATGAATACAATTTCATACGGGCACCGGTGGTCACATAGGCGGCTATAGGTACATTGACCGTATCCAGGGGAGGACGGCTTCCTCACGGTATGTCCACGAGACGTAAGCAACCTCGTCATTGGGAAAATAATGTTACGAACCTCTGTCCCCGGGCTGGTGAGTAGGGAGAAAAAGTCTTTTGCGTTGTTCACAATTGTGGTCTGCGTTTTGTTCTCGTTCAATGCAAATCGTCCCCAGAAAGAGTTTAAACACAGTTTGGCGAGTGCGCGCTTTCCTGGATTTTTAACAATTTCGTTTTTATCCAGCACTATTCCCTCTGTTTTGTAATACTCGCTAACGTAGTTGTCTTTGTCTACGTCTGTTTTCACCCATCCAGGGTATCCAGACGCCTCCTGTTTGATCTTGAGGAACTTGTTAATATACTCTACAAACAGTCCCCCTTCTCTGGTCTGGGGATCAAACTGGGTAATTTTATATTCCCAAAATTCGTGTACTCTAACCATTGTGTAGCCCATTTCTAGAGCTAGTCGAACCTCGTCCACTATCCATGTGCCTGTAATAGTCCTGTCAGAGTCGCTATGTAAACAATCACCTTGGTTCATCTCGTTTGCACAAGAGGAGCATAAACAAAACATTAATTTTGATTGTGTCTTGTATGGGAGTACGGGGTGATACAAATTTCTAGGAGGCAAAATAGTGCATTTAATTACGCCCTCTCGGTCTACCACGTCGACAGGGCAATCGTCAGCGACAAAAATATTTATAGGGTGACCTACAGGAAATTTAAAATATTTGCATACCCAGGGATATAAACTGCAGACATCAAGATAGCCTATTTTTTCGTCGGGGTTTGTCTTGTAGTGTAATGTCATAGACTCACAACGTCCACCGTACAGTGCGTCACGTGGATTGAGTGGGGCAGTTTGAATCATAGGGTGATTGCTTAGCTCTAAATCTAGTTGTGGGTCTTCACTCAGTATTTTGTCAAAGTCACACTCTTTCATAGTTGTAACGGAGTACCCTGCGGCTCTAAATGCTCGATCTCTCAACAGAGTGCACTCGTATCGCTCGGTGAGAGTCTCTTTCGTCCCTGTTATAGTCACGTCTCGGTTTGAAAGACATGTACACCCGTGGAAAAAGCATCCGTCAAACTCAAAAATCTCTCTCGTCTCGTCACAGTAGCCGTCCACTTTCCTACCCAAAATCTCTATCTCACGCCCGTTGAAGGCGTGCCGAATATCGGGTCGGGTTTTCTCCAGATAGACTAACCATTTTATGGCTTTCACAGACTGTCTGTCACCGCACCTGTAACCCCCCTTGGGCAGTATGGCTATCGTATCGGGGGCTAGGAATAATTTTCTAAATAATCTATTGCACGCCGACGAGATTGTGATAGATTCTCTAAAAACGTCTTTCGAACCTATATTTAGAAATAAATGACGAAATGTACGACAACCCTTGCGTAATACATTTACGTCATCCACACAATAGGCCTCCAGCTCTGCCTTATTATTAAATATATACCCCTGCCGTAGTTTGTCAGCGTGCCACACCATAAAGTCATTTCGCTCATCCGGTTTCATATAATCCGCACCAAACATTTCGGGACCGGGCATCTCACCGATATAATTTAAATTCTTTTCTGTATTAAACAGATAGGGGTAGTGTCCTTTTTTACAGTCTAGTCCAAACGCTTTCGGGATCTGTCTCAGTGGCATGGGGAGGAAACATAGGCTGTCTTTAAATTGTATGTGGTCCAATGTCATGCAGAGTATTTTAGTTCCGTCCGCAATAATTTTAGGGGTGTAGTTTAGTGATAGAAATCTATTCAGGATAAATATAGTATCAAACCCCTTCCCATTATGCGCAACGCAAACAATTTTATTTGCAAACGGCCTCGGTTGTCTCAGGTAGTCGATGAAGCCGTCTACCGGATTTTCCCAAAAGGAATGAGATCGTTTCCCGCATTGCTCACAATCCTCGTCCATATTATCCTTAAATTCACATTTTACACAATAGTGCTGTGCGTGCAAAAAATTTGGTTCGTGCAAAAAACAAACGTCGGTTATAGCTCGATTTTGTGTAGTCTCGAAATCATAAAATACCATTAGGTAATTATCATCGAGCTGCTTCCGACTCAACACCTGAATATAACAACGATGCGGATTTCTTTATTCTGTTTGCACGTTCCGCAGTATGATTTAAAACATTCGTGATTACTCCCCTTTGTTTTATCACAGGTAATACACACCTGTCTTAAATCACAAACTGTTTTCTTACCGTCAATTTTATTCGATTTATGGCTAGTGAAACAAGCGGCAGACCTAAATATTCTGTTACATTCATTGCAATACACATTCTCACTTCCATACAAACATGGAGGTATGGACATACATTTTGGGCAAGTGTTCTTACATAAATGTCTTGCACCTCTTTTAAAACCGGTATTACATCCGTCGCAGAAATACTGAACGGAAAATGCCGCAGCCATGTTGATTATTACGTTAAAGTGATGTGTAACGTCATCGTACAGTAGGTTAAGGGCATTAGTACCACTAGCAACTCTAGAGCTTCGCATGGATACATGACTTCAGCTTTATTATGGTAGTGTACGTCAAGCAGCCTTTTTGTGTCGGCACAGAAGCACAGACGTAAGCTGATACTCCTTGGGTCAACTGTTTGAACTTAGTGTTTGATAATTTCGTTGGCTGCTCAGTGATGAAGTATCCGAGTAGCAAGGGCCGGGAAGTGTTGATTAGCTTGCAAAAAGAGCAATCCATTCATTCTTCGGTTACATTTCTGGCTGGATATCCGTCATTTACGTCCGTAGTTGGTCTCGTTTGTTCCATTTTGATAAACCCAAAAATGATATGCTTATTATATTGGGGGAATCTTTACGCTAGACCCCCCCCTCCCCCCATACATTTGGAAAATTGACATTTTCATTGTTTCATTGTTTGTTCCGAATTGTTCCGCAAAAAGTTTCGTTTGCTGTGTATTTGTTCTTGCACAAATAGGACGTAAATTTGACACTTTCTTTACTCATGAGGGGCCAACTTCATGGAAACATCTCCCCCCCCCCCACACACTTTTGAAAATTCATGGCGTTTTGATTGCAATCTTTTGTTCCTCGCTTGTTCCGGATTGTTAGACACATGTTTTTGCTTGTTCTGTTTTGAAAAACCCACAAATAGTATGTTTACATTGGGGAAGATGGGCCAACTTCATGGTAGCCCATTCTGGGTTGAATAAGATCGAGGCACTTATGTTAAATTAGTATATTTTTAAATGATATCGATATTTTATAATCCATAAATACTCAAACCTATTGATTTTAATCAAATAGTTGTAGGAATGATAAGATAATGTTGAAAATGAACTATGTATCCTATTTGTTTGTCATGTTTGTAAAATCTACATAAACAATTAGACGCTGAAATTAAACGATGGGATGGGATTTTCTTTTTAAACTAAATTTTTGTAAATCAATATTATATTTACCAGAATGCAAGAGTTTAGCTGTTAAAAGACTTTATTGCATAGCTATTTTTTATTTTCCATTTGTAAAGGCACGTGTTTGATATAGTTATGTGCATTCATTTCGATTTTTTGTTTAATTTCTTAGTTTGGTTTTTTTGGCAAATTTTTAGCAATTTTTTAGAATTTCAGGCTATTCTATAGATATTTTTAATCACTTTTTTTGGAAATTTATTCTAGGTCCTGTTAGTAAACTTTGATTTGAAAAAATATTTTTACTCTCGAGGAGTTTCTTAGTCTTTTTTGTAAGTGTCAGTTGGAATAATTGACATTTCCTTCCAATCATGTCTCTTTGTGGTCAAAGGTACTATTTACTACATCATAACAGTAATAGTAGCAAACAAAAGGAGGGTGCGATGTCAATACTTTAGGATAACCTAGCTATGAGCTCTCTTGAGGGGGTGAGGGAAGGAGGGTATCTTTCGGTAATTTCACAACAGCCCAATTAGACGAAACCAATATTTTGAAGCTTAGGAGGAAGTAAGGCCTAAAAAAATACTTTTCTCTACTATGAGTTTTATGGCATGCAATAAGTTGAAGACCAAGTTTTTGTATTTCTGACTTGCTCCGCCATTTTATTGCATTTTTGTGCATAGTGAGCGAATCAAATGGGACATTCTTATACAGGTCACACATACAAAAAGCCATCATCTCTAATGACACTAGTTTATTTAGCGTTTGTAAGAGATCTAAGAACTAACAAACTAAAATATAATGCACAATAATCTGGAACAAACTAATAAAGTTTTAAAATAAAAAATACAAATTTTGTTATATTTTATCCAGTTGAGGTGAGGAAACGGAGCTTAGCATAGTGATAAAAATATAGTAATTTTAAAACTATCAACATAAAATAAACACATTTTTAAAAGAAATTCAGAACGAAATAAAGATAAACATGTTAAGGAACTCAAACAAAATAAAAACAAACTTTAAACAAAAAATGTTCAAGTTTTGAAATAATGTAAGAGAGCTACTACTAGAAAAAATTATCGAGGCTTTACAAAAGGAATAAATGGAAATCTTCGCAAAAAGAAATTTAAAACTAACCAAGAACGTATTATTGTTTGCAAAGATAAAATACTATTTTTAAAAGTTGTATGTGTTCATGTGGAGAATATGGTTGCCATAGAGCGTCAATCTACGCTCCTAGTGTAAATAAATCTTGTGTTGTCCTGTCAAAACGAAATGTGCGTTTTTTTAGGAACCTTCCGGAACAAACGAAGAACAAATTATTGCAATCATAAAAATATGGATTTTTAAAAGATGGGGGAAGGAGTCAACTTCATTGACGTGCAATGTAAACATACAATTTATGGGCGTATAAAGACATATCAAACTATTTTTTCCTGAACAATCCGGAACAAACGAAGAAAAAAAATTGCAATCATAAAATTTATTTTTTAAATGTTTTTAGGGGGAAAAGATGGTGAGGCAGCTTCGTGGAGATACAAAGTAAACATATCATTTGTGAGCGTATCAAAACGGAAAAACGGATTTTTTTTCTTTTTCGGAACAATCCGGAACTAACGAAGGAAACAGTATTGTAATCATAAAAAAATTGTTTTTAAAAAAGGAGAAAGGTGAATTCATGAATGTCAAATGTAAAGTATAGCTAATTTTGGGGACGTATCAAAAGGTAAATAATTTTTTTTAGACAATCCGAAATAAATGATCGCAACCATAAAAATTTCATTTATCAAAAGTGAGGGGAAGATATCGTAAAGTTGGCACTACCAATGTAAACATACCATTTGTGGGCCTATCAAAACGGACAAACGAAATTTTTGCTGGATAATCCGAAACAAGCGAATGCAATAGTAAATACATGAATTTTTCAAAGTGGAGGGGCTACCGTAAAGTTGGCCCCTCACGAGTAAGCAAAGTGTCACAAGTTCATGTCCCATTTGTGCAAGAACAAATGCAGAACAAACGAGCCTTTTTGCGGTATAATCCGAAACAAACGATCGGAAAACATAAAAATGTGATTTTTTCAAAGTTGTGTGGAGGGGTGCGGGGGCGGCGGGGGACCGGGGGGGGGGGGGTGTTACCGTGAAGTTGGCCCCACCAATGTAGACATATCATTTGTGGGCCTATCAAAACAGAACAAACGAAAATATATGTGGAACAATCTGCAACAAGCGAAAAACAAACGATTGCAATAAAAAAAACTTGAATTTTTAAATTGGGGGAGAGGGCAACTTCGCGGACGTGTTTTTTTTGACAGTTGGAACCTACCCATGGTACAAATTGTGGGATTATTTAAGAAAATTTTAAATATCTATCCATGATTCCTGTTATATTATTTTTGACGGAGGTATCGTTTTTATCAATAATCTAGGTATGTAATCGTCACTTTCCTATACAACTCAAAATTCTTAATTTTCTATTGAACTAATCTCACAACTAACATCTTCTTCAGAGCTTTGGAATTCTGAATCGGTATTAGGGCCTAAATTATCATTTTGAAATGTATATTATTTATTCTAATAAAAACCAGGCCAATAATGATTTTTCATTAGAGATAAAGCGTATTATAAAGATAAATATGTTTTATACAATAATATAAGCTGTAATATTATATATATATATATACACACATCAGAGAGAGAGAGAAAATTGAACAAAACTGATGATTACGTTGTTCATTTGTGCAAATCATGTGACATATAATAATATATTATTTCAAAGTGAGCAAATATTATATAAAGCCAAACTTCGATAAGGACTTGAATCGGTTGGTGAATCAGGTAGAAAATATGTATTCAAAAAATTACTAGGAACTTGCAGCAATAAACTCGAGTTTACAATAAAAAGGTGGGTTTATTAATAATTTACTAGACAAATAAAATATATATATAATTTTTACAAATTTTTAGGTGGCTTTCCACATGTGTTCTCTTTCTATAGTTTTCCAATCCACTCTCCAAGTAAATAGGGTGCATTTAATATAAAATTGTGTTTCCTTCTCCTTGCACCCTAGAATAACTCAAACCTCAAAACCTAATCACTAAATAATTCAAAGGGTCTAAAAACATTGGAGAGCGATTATATATAAGTTACATCTTATTTACCGGCCTCGGTGGCGTAGTTGGCTAACGCACTTGTCGTGTTGAGCTCGACTGCTGAGGACGGGGAGATCGAGGTTCGAATATCAGCCGGGTGAACCTTCCCAATTCCTAATCCATTTGCGTAATTAGTACTTAAAGCGTATAACCCGAAGGGGTAGTAAGACGTGGTGCTAAATATTATTATTATTATTATTATATTACATCTTAATTGGATAAGAATGTTTCAGTTATTTTGATTAAATTAATCCAAATAAAAATCGTTTCTCTCTCTCACATAATTTTTTATGAGTCATATGTAATACAATACATTCCTTAGTGAATGAAATAATTATTTTATTACATTATTTATTTGCAAAAAATAATAAAAAAATCTGTAGAAAGACTGTCGTTACAATAGTAAATAGCGGTTTTTCATTTGAGATAAATTCAAAGTGCTCACACTATTGTAATTGTAAACATCATTTACTACTATAATATCATACTTGGTTCTAAAATTACTCTCTAAGTGAGTTAAAAATGCATAAATAATTAACACTATACCTTCCTATATTGTTTAGGTCCCGAACAGGATATCTCACTAATTGACACATCATCATTATAGACTACTTCTATAGGAGCTACAACGTTTAACTTGACCTAATTATACCCTTATAGGTGGAATTAACAGAGAAATTCTAAATATTCCAATAGAATTTCAAAATTTAAGCCATATAAAATGCTGGAAAAATTGCAAGCTTAAACGTAGATTCTTGCATTCACACAATTTTTAAGGCGATAAATAATCTATTTCTTATCAAGCATATTTTCAAGAGGCCACTCGGTGACCTGGTGGTCTAGGGGTAAGGTGTCAGACTTCAGTGCTGGCGGCCGGGGTTCAATCCTCGGTCTCGGCACAGATTTATCTGATTACCAAACCCTTCCTTCACCTCTGACAAGACATCTTGTGAATGTGGGGAATGCCAGGTCTCCACCGTGGTTCGGATTCCTTGTTAAACTGTTGGTCCTTCATTTCATCTCACAATCACCCTACCACTACACATTAGCGTAAGTGCGTATAACCCGAATGGGTAGTAATAATAATAATAATAATAATAATAATAATAATAATAATAATAAGAGGCCACTCAATTAACAGTTTGACAGTTGTGGGAGAGAACGTAAGAAAATACAGGCTATAAATGTGATATAATTATAGTATTATAGCCCGACACGTTAGCTCAGTCGCTAGTGGGATGGTCTACAGTGCAAAGAGCTTCGGGATCGATTTCTGGTAGGGGCGTAGTATTTATTATTTGAACACTTCTCGGCCTTCTTCTGGATGTTGTATATGTCTTAGAATTCAATAATTCTATTTAACTGGAAACTTGCCATATTCCTAAAATTATCAAATATTTGAACAATATAATCAATTTAATTGTAACCACTTGACTTTTTGGGTTTGCTTCTTAAGATAAAGTGCATATATATATATTAATGCTTTCATAATCACCACTTATGCCCACATTATATTTACCTATAACCTAGGCCTAACTAATTTGAGGAAAATCGCCCATATGATTTAAAATGTAAATAATCACAAAATTTTAATGTTATAAAAATGTAATTAATCAATCAAATTTATCATGCAGATAATCCCATATGAACCAAGATCTAAGTCTGACTGACAGTATAAATATTCTACCTATAATAAAAACATAAATAATTTAATTGAAAATAATAATTGCAGTGTTCACTAAATTGAAGATTGTGAAATTATTTTTTCCATATGCATATTAATGTATTCAGAGTAATAAGTTTTGCCAATTTAAACTATATAAAATAATGCCTTTTTCTGCATTAATAATGACTTAATTTCTTAGCTTTTTGAACTAGTTTAAACACTATAAATTGTCTAAATTGAAATTTTTTCACGAAAAAGATTTTTTATACAATGGCTGTAAAAAGTGTTTTTAAATGTTAAATATTTATTTCATCATTCTTGATATAAAATGTGTCGAAACCTTGGGCGATCGCTTACAGCCATTTATTGTTTACTAGATCGTATATTCTATGTTACTGATTCTGGAAACCCCCAACATATAAAACAAACATAAAGCCTATCTGCCTATATAATACATTATATTATGCCCGTACTCGGTTTCAAAGCTTGACGTTTTCCAGGTTGTGATGGAAGGAACCATTGTTTATTATTTTAATAATTATTTTATATATATATATATATATATATATATATAATATATATATATATAGTGTGTGTTTACGGTTCACAGAGATCACAAATAAAACACAAATCTAAAAATTACTACATCATGTTTTAATAATGAAATAACCCTGATAGTGGTATAAATATTAATATCACTACAATATGATTCTACCCGAACAGTTAGTAAGACGCGTTTCTAAATATTATTATTAATATGAGTCTAACTATTTTAAGAGACAACTTGTGAATGATCGTTCAAACAGAAATCTCGAATCTCGCAAGGACTGCAGATTACTTGTGTGTTTGTGATAATACAGCTGGTGTAACTGCTGTGGAGGCGGGCTATCAACCGTTCTTGTCGACTAAGCTACACTTCCCTACAAAGTTTTGATCCCGTCAGCGAACTTGGAATTTCAGTGCATATTTTTATGTCATACGCAAATCAAGTTATTCAGTAAAACTTTGCATATTTAAATCTGAATATATTTTTAATCTTAAGTATACACATCAATACATCGCATGAATACTAATATTATATATTTATAGATGAATTAGTATTAATTAACAATTGTTGAATTGTGTTGATTTTAAGGGAACTTTGAGTATATTTATATAGAGTATGCTAATAACTACGGTAAAATCCCAGCTTTATCAAATAGGTATAGTACTAAAGATACTAAATTTTAATTTTCAAAATTTTATTTCAAAAAGTTTAGCCTAAAACTTGATTTGGAAAACGTAAAAATTGAAGTTTCTTACCCTCATAGCTCTTGAATAAAAATAGTTAAAAATAAATTTTTGATGTTTAATATTTCATAGAATAAAACTCTTTCGAATGACGAAAAAAAAAATTCTGTACATATGGCCTTAATGTACCTACTAGAAGACGACACCCCCTCATACCACAATCCATTGAGCGTCGAGAGGGTATTATACACGCGCAATTTATATTCGTCCCCAAAATAACGCTGAAATTTATCAAGATGTTCGCGCCCCCCTCCCCCCGATAAATCTAAGCGAGTTTTTGCAAGAAGCTCATCTACAGCATTGTTAATTTTCCACCCCTTATATACGATTTATAATTAATATCATTAGTGATTTTGGCTATCGCTATTACTATGGCGTGAGCCAAACACTTCGTCAATGATTTAACAACGACAATGCTCCTTTTATGGTGACTCAGATAATCGTTTGGAAGGCACCTTCTTTTTAATGCTCTACCGTTGCCCATCATCATTTTTATATGATTCACTTTAATCCTCAACACATCGGCTATACCGAATCTGGCATTACTTTGAATAACTTTTGTTAATGTATTCATAATAGTGGTCACATCAATTTGATCGCATCTACGGTACGAAACGCCGACCGGTTTGTCGAGGTTATTCTCCGTGTTCGTGATCGTGAGTCCAATTAAATCGTAAGGCGCCGTACCTCTGAGCAAGTATGCTAATAGACTAGAGAAACACGTCATTAGATAATGCATTGGACTCACGTTCGAAATCAATGGATTGAAACGAACTAAGATATCTCTGCCTAAGGTGTTGAACCGAGTATAAGTTCGTTCTGTCTCCGTTATTATTGTAAATGAGTCATTAGTGTTTGTACCCGACGCATAATCAAAAATGTGTTGCCGTTGTCTGTTAATGTTCGAGGTAGAGGGTGTGGCATTGTCAATAGATTCGTCGGGTATAAAAGTTTTTTCGTAAGACACTATAAAAAAAAAGAAATAAATTTAAAAAAATAATTGTTAGGTTAAATAATAAATTTGAGAAACAAAAAAAATTAATTGTTAGAAAAGATAAACAATAAAAATATTTAAAATATTAGTTTAGCTATTAAATTAATTGTTAGAATAAAATAAAAACAATTAAATTTTGAAAAAGAGAAACAACCGTAAAAAAATTAATTGTTAAAATAAATTTAGAAAAGAGAAACACATAAAAATATAAAATATTAGTTTAACTATTACATTTTAGTTTTAATTATAAATTGAGAAACAACCATAAAAAAATTAATTGTTAGTTTAAATATTTAAAATAAAAACAATTAAATTTAGAAAAGATATTTAAAATAAAATATTAGTTTAACTAATAAATTGAACACTAGAGAATAGATGGTAAAATTTATCTTACTTTTAGCAGAAAACACGAGCGCTAGGTAGTTGATGCTGATTCACGTGACAACTTCTTTTCACTCGACAAGATGGCGATGAAATGATAACTTTCTATAGTTAAATTCTCTTTTTATAGATCGCAACTCCGTCAGATGTGTGTGTGTGTGTCCTTTCTACACACCTGTGTGCTGATTTCGCTCCTTTAAATGTAGTTAACCTTTCAGAAGCGACCTGAATATATAATTAGAAAGTAAAACCGTTTTCCTTGATCTTTTGCGAGTCGATGCCTGCACCTGCTAGCGAGATTTAAGTTGAATAGTAGATGATGTTCACCTTGAGAGTTAGAATTATCACGATAAATAGCGTGTGTATTTAAGTCGTTAGAATTCATAAAATGGAATCAGTCGAAGACACGAGTTTAAACGTCCCCCTTCACTCATTTAAACGTCGACATATTGAGCGTCAATCTAGACATATTTTCAAAAGTAGATCTTATTTTGACAGAGTGAACAAGAGAGGGGTGCGTGGTGCTTGTAAATGTGGTGAAGAACATTTTATATCGCTTTTAGGTGATATATCAATTTTGGAAGAGTACTCTGACGGAGATAGATGCGTAGAGCTAGGAACAACTGATTGTTTTAATAATTACACGTGTGTGTTAGAGATTCTAAAAGAGTCCTGCATCGAACGCACTATACACTATTGTAGTTCTGAGTGCTTTTCTCACTTTAAAAAGTCATACGCGTGTGGGTCAAAACGTTATTGCAAAGTTGTAAGTGACTGGTATCGCATACACTTAGACTGCCTGCACAATTGGCAAGACAGTGCGTTAGATTTCAACGTCAGTTCTGAGACATTCCACCAACCTACAAGCTAGCAGGGCTGATCCAAGTGCACCCACAGCGGAGTAAATCAGGTAATTTATAATTTCTTTATTTATTTTTAAAAAAACATTTTATTGCCCTCTTATTTTTGCTATAATATATTTGTTTGATTTTTTTTTTTCAAGATATGGACAAATTCATAAACGACTTCAACTCAACCAAGAGTGATGACATTCAATATATCTCTCTAAGAAGTTTAAAGGAGAATACAGTACTGGATATTATATCTTTTAATGAAAGGGAAACAAAATATGGCCACGCTGTTTATGTGAAAGCCTATTTACATGATAATATCGTAGGTTTTTTCTACCAAAGAAATATTCAGGTATTTGTTCTAAACAGCATATTGACCTTGTAAATAATTCAAAGTCTGTAATAATCTATGATGGCATAGGGAGTGATAATTCTATTAAGCTTAGAATAGAACAAACTGGTTTATAGTTTTTTTCAATCTTTGGTAATACTGGTTTAGAAATTGAAATAAACTAATATCTGTTCATATTTGGTGTATTCATATAACAATTATATATGTAATCTATAGAGGTGTTTATGTAAATGTCTATTTAAAAGATAATATCGTAGACTTTGGAGTATTCCATATTCACATTATAAATCAAAGTAACAACTAAACACTATTTATAATTTTACTTTGTAACTAATATCTGTTCATTTATAATTTTACTTTGTAACTAATATCTGTTCATAATGGTTTTATGTATTCGTATAACAATTATATGTGAAATCTGTGTATTTTTTTATTATAATTAAATGTGAAAAAAAACTTGTATTTTATTTTTTTCATTTTCTAGTAATATTTCCCTCTCATTTTAATCATGTATGTTGTTTAATAAATTCGTCCTCTGTGAAGTTATTAATTTTTTTAAAGAATGCATTCTAAAGTTTTCACAGCTGTTCAAATCTAGTCTATTATTTCAATTATTTTAATTTGATATATAAATAACTAGACATTTAAACTGATTACAATTCATATACACTTTAAAAACTTGCCGGCGACAGGAATGATCTTGTCGTTGACATCTAAAACTATCCTCTTCCTTTTATAAAACAGGTTTTATTTTAAAACAGATGGATTTCACACTGAATACAAACTCAGTTGAGAGTAAAATTTTCCAAACATTTAAATGTTATATTTTAGTCATAAAACATAATGAAAACAACACTTGATATTATTATTCATTCAAATCTGATGTGTGACGTACAAATACGGAACGCGTCACCATAAAACATGTTCAAATCTATCAATTATTTGATATATAAATAACTAAAAATTTAAAACAAATTACAATTCGTATACACTTGAAAAACTTGTCCACGATAGAAATGGCGCTGACAAACTAATTGAAACGTCACACAGGATGACGTCACAATACTATCACTATATCTCTAGCATAGTTACCTCGACGTCAATCATATTATAAGTGACGTAAAAAAAATCCACACCTACGGGGCGTCCAGAACCGACGTCAGACGCGACCACACTATTTGAAACGTCATAGTCACAGGCTGACCAACAGTCATTACAACAATCAGGATGAGGTCACAATACTATAGCATACCTACCGACACGTCCAGAACAACAGGCTGACGTCAGGGCTGACCTTACTCAATAAAACATGGCAGGGCTGACCCAATAAAACGTCACCATATTTTGAATAATTACCGACCTGCAGTCAATACAACAATCAGGATGAATACCTACCGACACGTCCAGAACAACAGGATGACGTCAAGGGTGACCTTACTCAATAAAACATGGCAGGGCTGACCCAATAAAACGTCACCATATTTTGAATAATTAGCGACCCAAATCTAATGTGACGTCCAAATGCGGAACGTCACCATACACACACACAGGATGACCTCACTCACCGACGTCACTAAAGCCTGGCGTCACTTACAGACGCAGTCAATATTATTTTAATAACAGTGACGTAAAACTGCTTATAGTCACCCTCATACTACTCCTGAAGCTTGCCGCAGACGTTTAACAAGCATATGGGCCTGTACGACATTTGGGAGTTGTGGATCCTTCTCATCACCCTTACTAAGAATGACTACCTCACTCTGCTTCCACACATTCGGGACCCTGCCTTAAATGGTGCACTCATTCAATAGCTCCGCTAAGAAGGGTGCTACCTGTTCACTGATGGCCTGAAGGACCTCGACACTGATTCCATCAGGTCCCGGTGCCTTCTTCGTTTTCATTCTGGCTATAAATCTGATTACTTCCTCCTGCGTCATTGGGTCGGTCCTGTCCTCATTTGGGTATAGTTCCGTCATTTGCCTTCTCATCTCCCCCTGATTCTCACTGTCCACCCCATCGTCATCCGGGAGCAGCGAGCTCACCAACAACCTCGCTGACTCCTCCCACCCCGACGTCATCCCTCCACCCGGTTTCATGAGTGTTGAGATGACCGTAGGAGGCCTCACTTTGCCCGTCGCCATTTGGAAAGGTATTCCCCATGCATTCGCTCTCAATTGCTCCTGCACATACCTTTCCCATCCCTCACTTTTCGCTAGAGCAAGGGCGGCTTTGTAGTCTCCTTTCTTGTCTCTGTATTCTTCCAACAGGAATCCCTTTGCCGCTGTATCCATCTCCGCTTGATATCTTCTACGTGCAGCTCTCGCCCTTGCCCTATGTCTTCTAAGTCCATCGTTCCAAAAATTGTTACCCTGTGTGATGACCCTCCCTCCTTTCCTCACCTGGATGGCGGCTCTCATTGCTCGTTGTACAGCCCTGGTTAGTTCTTTTGCCTTTGCATTCACGTTCCCCCTCTCTTAATCCTCTCCGGTAAGACCAACTCCCTTCTCATCTTCTCCCAGTTGGCCTTCTTCATGTTGAATCTTATTCTAGACTCTCCCTCCACTTCATCCATTCCTCCCACTACCTCAAAGGTGATCATATTGTGGTCACTTATTGTTATCCCGTCCAGTACCTTCCAGTCTCGAATCATACCTGCCGCCTCTCTGCTACATAGAGTCACATCTATATTAGATTTAGCCCCTGTAGCTCCCACATAGGTCGGCGGGTTCCCAAACACGTTCATCACCTCCAGTTGCTTAGTTTCGATAGTTCTCACCAATTTCTCACCTCTTTTATAGGCTCTATATCCTTCTACCTTCCCATCGGCTCTTCTGAAATCATCACTAAACCATAGAGGTGATCTCGCGTTTGCATCCGCTACCACTACAATCGGCCTTCCCCTAAAGATATCTACTATAGATTCTAGCTGTTCTAGGTACGGTTCTATCTCTTCTCTGTACTGGAAGTACATATTGACTAGGATAAACTCGCATGTACTAGATCTTACTTCCACGCAAGTGACTTTCTCGTGGCAATATTGATCCACCCTTGTTATCGTGAGGTCCCCGCGCATGACTATTATAATACTCATCGCTCTATCTCCACTATACACTGATCTAGCCCCCAGGGGTAATTGCGCCCCCACGATATTACCACCTCTCGTAATATAGGGCTCTTGGAGGCACATTATATCTATGTTAAGTTCTCCAACCACTCTCCTGATCTCATCCATCACGGCCACGCTCCGCATAGCGTTCAACTGCCCAATTCTGATTTTCTTAATTTCCTCTCCCATCAGGGATTATGAGTAAATACAAAACACTTGGGCCAAGCCTCCTTCGAATCGAACGCTACGCGACCGTTTGCCTGGACAAAATGTTTATACCATTCCTCCGTATCCATCGTTTCTCTTCTTCTATCAAACACCTTCCCTATCTTCTCAAGGATTGGTTGACATTCCGTTGGGAGGTTTATCTCCTTTAGCTGGATTCTATCCAGGGCCTCTGGTGTCGAAAACGCGATGGTTCTGCCCTTCTCATGCCCGGTCCTAACAACATGCCTCATCGCTAGGTGGAGCGTCTGGTGTTCCTCCAACCTTGAGAGATGGAGGATCTCCTCAAAATTATTATAACCCGTACCCTCTCCTGCCCAATCTCTTAGATTCTTGATCCTCACCACCTTCCTTCTCCACCTCTATTTCTCCCACCAGCGCCGACTCCTCCGCTTCATGTCTCTTTTCTTCTCCTCCCCCCCCCCCCGCCGAGGTGCCTACTTTTCCTTCCTCTTCTTGACCTCCCTCTTTTACCCCCTTCCCTTTGTTCTTAATCTGCTTCCCGTTCATCACCACCGGTCCCTTCACACAAAACTTCATCCGTTGGATGTTCCATCTCTTTCGCCTTTCCTTCAGGTCTTCTGTTATTGTTGTTGATGAGACTTTGGCCACCTCCTCCTCGGGGTCCTCCTCTCTTCCCTTCAAAGGGTGTGTAGCATCCTCTTCCAGTATTGCCATGCGGGAATCCTCACACACCACTCGCACATTTCTTAACACATGTGGGTTAATCGCCGGGTTGTGCACCTGAGATATCAGGGTGGAAGACGCGGCCGCCAAATCTCCGGTGGACCCAAACCTTCCATCCCAAAACTCATTCCCCGGCCAGCTGTTCCCATCCCACGCATATGTCGTCACCAGATAATGCTCTCCTTTTCCCAGTATTAGGTAGGGCGCTCTTCTGGTTGAGATCACTTTCACCCCTTTGCCCTCCAAGATGTTTACATGGTCCTTGAAATTCTCCTCCACTCCCTCCATTCATAGTAGCTCCAGGACTGCAATATTGCCCCCTTCCGAGCCATATTGATCCAACGCTACATACAAACATTCCCTTAACACCCTGTAGAAGACACCGTTCTGAGTCTCAGATCCCCGCCATACTCCTAGGCCAAACCCCACCACCTGCAGGTGGACCCCCCTTTGAACTTCTTTCGAGATTCTGTAAGCCTCCGAAAATAACATCTCGAGGACGATTCTGATTCTTTTTTCATATACAGTTACATATATCCCCTCTCCCTGTTTGACTGGCATTAGTCTCTCAGGGTTCGCCTCGGTCCCTTGGAAGTACTGCCTTATGAGCCTCATCACAGAGTCATCTTTTGGGTTAGGGTTCATGTAGAGCCTGTCACCTCTTTCCATCCTTCTTAGGTTTGGTCCCACCAATCCAATTATAGTACCTTCTCTTACCACTCCTTTCTCATCCGGTACCCCCATGTTCTTGCGATCCCCTTGTTGCGAAATACCGTCTTTGACGATATCCCGATCAACCCAGATGCCACCACCTCATAATCTCTTAAGCATTTGACTTCCTTCCCCCGCTCCGCCGCTACCTGGCTATACCCTTGTGATCTGAGCCCCAGTTCCGTACAGTATGATTCATCCGCCCCATAGCTATACTTACACCTCTCCCTAAGTAGCCTTTTTTATAAAACTATCAACTGTTTGTGCCTTGTAAAACTCCCTTGTTTCTACAGGTGTCAGAAACTCCAACAGTGCCTCCATGAACCCATATGACCAACGATGGATTAATGTTCTCACCGAACAGACGTATCGCGTTACATCCTCCGTCGCCATCACTCCATTCATAACAAGAGCCCCCATATCCACCGTTGGCAGAGGAATCTTACACCTCGCCAGATTATCCCAAAACTCTTCATCTCCTGCCTCCTTTATTTCCCCGCCTTCCTCTTTCTTCTGACCACTACCACTCCTATTCGGATTTATTGCCATCGCCTCGGCTATCGTTCTCCTCCCTCTAAAACTCTCCGCTCTCGCTAGGTTCCTCCTCCTTCTCGAGGGACAATTCCTGCTCCCTCGAGCCTTTCCGTCTCTACTCCCGGATCTCAGTCCATCCCTGTCCTTGTCTCCCCCTTCAAGCCATCCCAGTATTTTTGTTAGTACTCTAACCAAGTCCTTGATATCACTGTCCATAGTCGGTGTCGTTAATCTGTCTGTCCAGCAGGAGTTGGTAAGTCATGCACTCCCTACTATTTGGTGCTTTACATCTGTCCTTCCCCCTATTGTGGCACGGAATGCTCTTCCCTACTTTTTCTTTGCAGTCTTTCCTCTCATGGCCGGCCTAGCCACAACTGCCACAAACAGATTCCTTCTTAGGACAGTATTTAATCCTGTGGCCGAGGTCCATACACCGGTTGCACCTCGTAACCACCAGGAAGTCCTTAACTGAGACACTGGTGAACCGGAGATAAACTCGCTCCCCCACCAGCATCTGCCTTATCTTAGGGGAGACCTCCACCACATGGTCTGTTACCCTCCTCCCTCTTTTCCTTGTCCTGAAACGGGGTTCGAACCCTGCCATAAATTCCGCCTTAGTGATCCGGCCCTCTAGGTTCTGCAAGTACACAACCTCCTTCAACTCGTCCTCTTTCATGTCCACAGGTACGTCGTACACTGTAACCATCGGTCTCCTTCGTCTGGGCTCCTCACACTTTAGTGACTCGATGCCCTTCACCTTTTCTTTATTTTTGTCTAGGTCAGTCCCGTCCTTTGTTTCCACTACAACCGACTTGCCAGCTGGCCGGATGGACGAAATGTGAATCCTATCCTTAGCTGGGCTTATTGTCCCCATGATCAAATTTTGTATAACCTTAGTTTCCTCACCCTTACTTGATGTGATGAACAACTTTGCCCCCCTGTTAGTCTGGTCCTTCTCTATTCTCTGGGCCGGAGCGATCCTCTTCCCTAATCCCACGACGGATGCCTTGGATGTCCCCGCTGCAGCCATCTGCGCAAAGGTGGGACGCTGCACTTGCACAGCCTCTTCCACCCACTTCCTCTTCTCCTCCTTCCGCAGTCTCTCGTTCTTGTTCTTGAGTTCTTCAACTCTGCCCTACAACTCTGCCATATCCAGTAGCAACATTGATGCGAAGTCTCTCATCTTTAGGATGCTGCCCTCTGGCGTCCTCTTCCCCTGTTTCAGCATCTCACATAGCTGACTGAGCCTTTTCGCCCATTCCCTTGCTTTCACTCTTTCCCTCTCCTCCCCTCTCACTCACCTGTCGTCTTTCTCTGCTTTCTCGGCCGCTTTTCTTCTTTTCTTTGCCCCTTTCTTCCTTCCCCAGCCCTACATCCTCATCTTCCTCCGCAACCGCTTCCAGGGCCTTTCTGAAAGAAGCTCTCTCTGCTGACCTCTGCTCTGGCGTCAAGGCGTGTATTCTTTCACCATATTTCTTCCTCCTTTCCTCGAAATCCTCATACTTCAGTACCCCACTCACTGAGCCCTCTGAATCCGAGCTACTCTCCGCCTCCACATTCTTAGTCCTTTCAACCCTTTCCTTCCCTGGGTCCGGCCGCTGTTTCTTTCCCTTGGTTCCCCCATCCGAGCCACCAGAGTCCGAGCTGACCCTGTAGCTTACCAGCTTCCTATTTCGAGGTTCCTTATTCATTGTTCTTAATTAATTAGGGTTACCTTACTCCCGAGCATCTCCTAAGCGTCCAAGCAGCCACTAGAGACCGGTCTAGTTTCCTCAGACCCTCAGGAACACTCCAGACTCAGTTCCGAACCCAAACAAGGCAAAATCCAGAGTTCACTATTTACCCCTTTTTTACACTTTTCCGCGGTTACACCACTGTAAGACGCTAGTGTTTTGCCTTATTTGGTCTTCGGAAGCACTCAGGGCTCTTTATGTGCCCTATTTCCACTCAAAAATCCGCTTTTCCTGAAAATTCTCCTTTTCCGATTTTCCTATCTTACGCCACTGGAACTGATAGATCTTTAAATTTCGCACCTTTCCATTTTGTCCAAGGCTTATAACCCTCTCTATTTCAAGAGTTATTAAGTTTCGAAATTTTGTTCCCAGCGGTCCAACACACTACTTTTGGTCCAAGTGTACCTAGAGGTCCCGATAACTACTTGGCCGACACGTGCCACACTTGACCCAGATTTACCCCAACTTAAACCCTAAATAACTCGGCCAATTTCGGTCCTACTTTGACCCTTTCTAAAACACCCTGACAGCTGCTTCTTGCCCAGCTCCTAGGACCAGCGCTGAACCCTGAGACTAGGCAGAAGTCATTGCTGTCGTTCGACATTTTCAGTATAGCCGACAAATACTTCAGTCACTCTGTGGCCATAATATTTAAAGATAAAATTAATGTTGGAGGTAAAAATGTACCTTGTTTCGGTCAAACCAGACAATAGTTGCCTCCATCAACAATTAATTCACAATCGCCAAAATCAATAAACCATTCTGGAACTGAATTGAAAACTTAATATAAAGATAGGTTCTTTGTCTTTTTAACTAAACTTGTATCATCAAATAAGGAGAAGAATCAAAGCAAGCTCAAAAATTGAAACAAAACTCCAAATCTTTTGTTGAGTGTATGGTTCAGACTATCCTTTGTTTCAATATGTTGTGTCATTCTGAATAACATAATCATTTCTAATTTTGAAGAAATTTCTCATAGAAGAGATTGACTTCACCATCATTCCAACTTCACCATATTTAATTGTTTCAACTTCAAAGTTCCGAATGTACTACTATCCTTTATCCAATGACTTTTTTGGATCTATTTTTGCTTTGTGACAATCAATGTTGTCAGTGGAAACAAGGCCACTCGACAACGAAATAAAATTTTCTGCATTCTTCATCATCCCTTTTAGCTCTTGCATCTTGCTTGCAATTCAACATGTTGATTGCTGCTTTTAGTTTGAGTTTGACAGAATTTTTCAATACTCTCACAAATGTGTTAGGCTACTGGTAATCCAAAAATTCATTTGTTTAAAACGCTTGTCAGTAAATCCTTTCAATGTTTTTAATGTTCTTCAATAGTGTTTGTGCAATTATCATATCCTACCACACGCTACATCAGCACTTGTCAGAGCAACAAGTAGTTAAGAAATTCCCTTTCGTAAATTTTGAGAACTCCTCTTGTGTCATTTTTTTGTTCAAGGGTATCCATATCCTGAAAAGAGAGTGGGCATGATTTTAATATGAAAAGTGTCCGCTTGCATAAAGAAAATTGGGAGCTCTCATGCAATCTAAATGATTTTGCCAATTTCCTGTACTTGGATGCAATGAGCTCATGGTAATGGGCCAGAGTTGAGCTGTTTTGCCTCTTTCTTGCAACTTATGAACATGTTGATTGCTGCTTTTAGTTTGAGTTTGACAGAATTTTTCAATACTCTCACAAATGTGTTAGGCTACTGGTAATCCAAAAATTCATTTGTTTAAAACGCTTGTCAGTAAATCCTTTCAATGTTTTTAATGTTCTTCAATAGTGTTTGTGCAATTATCATATCCTACCACACGCTACATCAGCACTTGTCAGAGCAACAAGTAGTTAAGAAATTCCCTTTCGTAAATTTTGAGAACTCCTCTTGTGTCATTTTTTTGTTCAAGGGTATCCATATCCTGAAAAGAGAGTGGGCATGATTTTTAATATGAAAAGTGTCCGCTTGCATAAAGAAAATTGGGAGCTCTCATGCAATCTAAATGATTTTGCCAATTTCCTGTACTTGGATGCAATGAGCTCATGGTAATGGGCCAGAGTTGAGCTGTTTTGCCTCTTTCTTGCAACTTATGAACGTGCTGGGATAGTTGGAGTTTCAGCTTCTTGATCAGTGTTGTTTTCTATGGAATCAAAAGAAGGTGCCAATTATGTCAAATTTGCTGCAGGTGATTCGTGTCAGTGGCATCTACGGACATTTATTTTAGCGATATTATATACATATAGCAGAATATGTTAAAGCCATAACATTCTAGAGCTGCTCATTTTGTCTTTTGAGCTTTGCTAACAGCTATTAAATCTGCCATATCTTTCTTTACACATATAGTTACAGTCTTTAAGTGTCTTTCTACAAATGAAACAATCACCAGTGGGCTCCAGGCTAGCAAAAACGCTTTCATGCACTTTTGTCAATTCTAAAATATATATATTTCTCGAGCTTTCTTTTCTTCTATGTATTTTATTTTATTTTATATTAATAGATATAAAACGGCCAAATATACTGAGAAAAAGTCCACAACATTTTATTTAAATACTTGAACAAGCCATAATAAATGCAGAACAATTAAATATTATAAGCCAAGGGGCACTCAACTATTGTTTAAAAAATATGAGCACTTAAACAATAAAAAAAAGACCAGTAAATTTATATATTTACACACTTGGTGTCTAATGTCAGATAAGTTGATTGACATGGAATGTGAAAATATATAGATACACATAACAATAACCAAATAATAATGTTTCTTTAGGGGCCCTACTCTCCACTGGAGCTTTACACATAATAATATAGACATGTACACAACACACATATATACAAACATGTATACATACACATAATAAAATGTACACAAACACACTTTATACACAACAAACATACATATACACAACTCACATATGCACAAAACTCGAGTAAAACCAACCACAAACCACCAAATGCATGAAAATATAGATATAGAGAAGATCCGTTCTTTTAATTTTTGTTTGAGTACTAATATTTGTTTAACATACTATTTTGCGCAGTTTTATTTCACAACTAGATATTTGAGGGAATCCAATGGTCAATGAACACTTTTTTTCCTACCCTCTCCCCTTACATTCATAAATCGCAGAAACTCGAGCAGGTGAAGCAAAGATCAACTCTAACGGTTAGTAATGTCTGAAAAGCCAAAGAGTCAACAGAAATACCCCAAATGTAACATCACTAATTACACGATGTTTGTGAAACCAAACGGTTAATGCTCTATAAACAAAATTACTAAATGCGTGTTTGTGAGAAAAAAAACTGGACAAAGCAAACAATCGTCTATAAAAAATCACAACACATGTATCTCGTAAAAGATTCTGCTCTATAGTTTAGCCCTTAGCCATTGGTTTTGTGATATCTTCAGTGAAAAACCAGGTTGGGCTGATTTTGGGCTGCAGCCAATAAACCACCCTTCACTTTAAATGTTGTTTGTGAGAGTTGGGTGGGCATAGCCATATAACCAACTTTTACACTTTTAACATAGAATTTAAGATAAATATTTTAATTACTATAATATTTTTATGTCTAATTAGTGGTTTGGAAAAAGAATGAGATAAACCCATGCCAAGTCCTCATTTGGGGTGGTTATTAGCAAATAAAAGGGAATGTTTTATCCACTGGATCACTGGGAGCTTTCCGGATATTTATTCTTAACCCCATTGAGTGTCTGTATACCAAATATAAGCTTTTTTTATAAATTATTTCTCCTATTCACAGTATTTTAGTCTAATTTGCGCATAGTAATTGGTTTAAAATGTCATATATATACTTTGTATAGAATTGATTATATAATATGTTTTGTATGACAACACTAGATAAAGAAAGAGGTTTAGAAGTTAGTGCTGAAAATACTAAGTACTGTGTAAGATGGCAAAGATTTAGGATGATAGGATTGCTGCAGACAACATTTTATTTGATATGGTTAGTGGGTTTAAATATTTATGAACAATTTTAAGTAGCAATAGCAATATTAGGGAAAAGGTTACAGTTGAGAAATTTGTTGGTTGACATCTCGCCTGCTATCATGGAATGTATTATTATTATTATTATTATTATTATTATTATTAGCACCGCGTCTTACTACCCGTTCGGGTTATACGCACTTACGCTAATGTGTAATGGTAGGGTGATTGTGAGATGAAATGAAGGACCTACAGTTTAACGTGGAATCCGAACCACGGTGGAGACCTGGCATTCCTCACATTCACAAGATGTCTTGTCAGAGGTGAAGGAAGGGTTTGGTAATCAGATAAATTTTTGCCGAGACCGAGGATTGAACCCCGGCCGCCAGCATAGAAATCATGGAATGTAAAACTCTAAATATACTCAACAATAATTTTACTGGTTCTTCTCTATGGGAGTGAAACATCGTCTCTTACCTTTGTAATGATCCTCATTTTTATATTTAAAATTGTTTTACAAAATATATAGTTTCATATCTATTCAGCCATTTTGTTTTATTTAATTTAAAACTCTTTATATCATTCTATTTGGTGGGGGAGCTGAATTCTATCTCCTCAGAAGAGTCTCTCTTCAGACATTTTACACACAAACAGACCAATGAAAATCCTGACATATATCTTTTAAAAATTGGAATTATATCTCCAAAATCCTGAATTGTTCCTCCTCGGAAGAGTGTATCTTCTGACACCTTGCACACAAATAGTTCAAATGAAAATCCTGAATTGTATCTCTAAGTGGAGGACTTTAAGTTTTAATTCTTATGCTCATAAAGAGTAAGTAAAGAGGAAACGTTGTAGATTGATTTTAGTTTGTCATAAGACCTAGATGGCATAGCAAGCGACAAACTTTGATTTACAATTAGTACATACAGCACATGGATAAACGAGGGTAGAATGAGCTAAAATTAGTTAAATCATTGAAACAATTTATAGAGGATGTTTATTTTCATCTATGTTTGAAAAAGTAAATATCATATTGTAAAATATGAAAAGAGTTAAGGGTGTTGAAGTCATGGAATTTTTTTTACAGAAATTGAACCATTGGCTACAAATAACAGATTGTAACTGTGTTATAATTTCAAGATTATATATATTTTTTCATTTTTAATACTTTATTTATTTTAATCAAATTTACGTTTTAATTAAAGGAATTAGTTTAGAAAGTATCTCAAAACTATTAATTTTAAGTAGCGGATATTTTGCATTTGGCATGATTTTTTCCTTTACAAGGAAGGTTTTTTATTTCCATACTTACTTTCAATCTCATACTGTCAACAGTTTTGACACATTACCTTGCTAAATATTTGAATGAGATCTCATGGTTTTGCAAATCTCTCTTCCAAGTAGTACTATGAATTATCACTTCACTACTGTAGCTATGGCAGTCCCCACCACCCCTCCCCTCTCAACCCTCCTTTCAGAGGGTCCTTTGATTCCACAGTTAATCCAGGCCGCCACCACCGCCCCTTATTCATTCAACTTTGTTGCTTACTACTCAACAAAAGACAAACTATCACTGATGTACTCTCCAAGGAGTGATGCCGAGTTTAAAGCCGCAATCTTGGGGTTTTATTAGAACGGCGTCCAAAGTCAAAGAACAAGGGCTTGAATCACTGTCAAAGCATAGTTTTTCTGAGTTTCCTTACCTTAAAACAAATATGGCCCTTTATTTTTAAACAGTTTTTACGGTCACTACTTTCACTAATTATTTAAATACATGGTATAAGGAAAGAAGAATTAAAATAAGTGCACCACCATTTGTTTGTACAGAAGATATAAAAAAAAGTGAAAACCACACTTTGTTCTAGGCTGTTAAAAAAATTGGAACTATCTTAAAAAAAAATATTAATGAGTCAAAAAAAGGTGGCCAAAGTTGGTGAAAAATTGCCGTTTTAAAAATTTTATTCCAATGAAATTGAATTTACACAATGTAATCCTACTTCACTTTACAAATACTGTTAACTTTTTTTTAACACCATACTAACAAGAACATTGTTTTCTAGAATCTAAAAAAAATCTGAATTAAATAAAACTCAGTAAACAATGTTTCCATTTAGAATCATTAATTTGTTATTATAATTATTTATTTATTATTATAATATATCAAAGACTAAGCTTTGTTTTTTATTTTATTGTTATGTTCAGCGCACAGGTTATTAATGGCTTAATCTGAATGGTTATAGATGAGGAAGGTAACTAGGAGGAAGTGAACCCACATTTGCATAAAATGAAGGTGGAAAAACCAGAGCAATAAATCACTTGTTGAAAACCATCTTCAGTTCACGCGGCCAAGATTCGAACGTTGGTCTCCCTGTCAATGGCAATCAAGCCAATGACTCTACTACTAGAACACCCCTCAATAACAATTAATATTGATTAGACTCTTTTACTCATATTAATGTGTACAACAAGATCCATAATTTCTTAACCCTTTTTTAACAACATATACAAATCAGGATTTTCATTTGGGCTGTTTGTGTCTAAAGTATTGTAAGAGGGACTTTTCCGAGGAGATACAATTCAGTCGTCTCTATTTGGTAACAACACCACACTAGCATTGTGTTTATTTCACTGTACTACTTTTGCTGCTGTCAGTTTATAAAAACTACATAGTTTGACGGTATTCAAATTTATCCAGATAATCCTGATATAAATAAATATAAATTAAAAGCTGTTTTAATTAAATAATAACTGCCCTTAGAGCATGTGTCAGAGGATCATGGTGTTATGGGCATCATAGTCAATTTCAATAATCGATGCTAAAATTGCCGGGCAACAACGAAAAAGGGAAGGACTACCATAATAGTTGCCCATCTTGTGGGACGGGGGTACGAATACACTATAATTTGTATCCCAAAGTGGAGCATAATCACATAACCTTACATGACGGAAACAAATTTTGGGCATTCAAAAACAAAGTGCTTAGAAATAAATTTTGTACAAAAAGGGTAGAGTCTAATGGGAAGTATAATGATGATTTACATACCCTGTTCTCATCACAAGAAATATTTAGGATAGTCAAATGTTGTAGGTGGCAGTGGGCAGGCCATGCAGCGCGAATGGGCAAATCTAGAACCTTGTTTAGGGTAATGATTTGTAAACCCAATGGTAAGACCTAGACACATATGGGGAGATAACATTAGAATGGATATGAAAGAGATGGGGTGTAGTGAGGTGGAATGGATAGAACTAACTAAAGATAGGAATAGGTGGCGTACTTTTGTGGGTGCAGTAATGAGCTTTTGAGTTCCTAATGCCATAGAGTAAGTAATTAAACCAAACAACTTCATGTACATAGTGACTCTAATATTAAATCAGGTGTTTTCAACTTTATCAAAAAGTGGATCACTTGACAAATGCCAGGTCAATTCTTCATTGGTAGGCTTTACTAGCCCATTAATATATTATAAGATAATTTTACATGACTAAAATACTTTACTACTACTTAACAACATGAGAATAGTCCACTATAACCATAAATTTACTATAATTATGTTGATCTAAGGGTAAGGTGTCAGACCTCTGTGCTGAAGGACCGGGGTTCAATCCTCAGTCCCGGCACAGATTTATCTGATTACCAAACCCTTCCTTCACCTCTGACAAGACATATTGTGAATGTGTGGAATACCAGGCCTCCACCGTGGTTCAGATCCCAGGTTAAACTGTAGGTCCTTCAGTTCATCTCACAATCACCCTACCATTACACATTAGCGTAAGTGTGTATAACCCGAAGGGGTAGTAAGACACAGTGTTAATAATAATAATAATAATATAATTAGTTTAGATATTAAAAAAATACAGGTCTTGTAAGTCAGAAATAGTTTATTTACCTTTAAAACTAAGAGAAAAGGATTAATACTAAACCTTGTCATTAATTCCTAAATAATTATTTTAACTTAACTATTCTTTTTATATACTTGATTATTGAAACAAAAACCTGTCTCAGTGGCGTAGTTAGATAATACGCTTGTTTTGTGTTGGGCTAGACTGCCGAGGATGGAGATATCAAGGTTTGAATCTCGCTCGGGTGAATTGGAGCTGGTTTTCCTAAATGGTTTTCTACTGTGCTTCCACGCAAATGTGGTTTCACTTCCTCTATATTCAATCTTCCCAACTCCTAACCCATCAGCGTAATTAGTACTTAAGCATATACCCGAACATGTAGTAAGATGCGGTGCTAACTATTATTATTGTTATTATTGAAACAAAAACCATTACAATTAGAACCATTATAATATTTTCAAATTGCTCCTTTAAAATTGGATTAGTAATTATCTTTCAAACAATCACGATTTGCTTAATTATAGGGCTAATAACTTCAACTTTACTTCTCCATCTTCACTTTATGCAAATGCGGGTTCACTTCCTCCTAGCTTCCTTCCTCATCTCTACCCAATCAGATTAAGCAGTTAATAACTTGTGTGTTGAATGTAACAAAAAAAAAAAGCTAAGTTCTAGGTAGTTTATAATCATATTATAGTAATAAATAAAAATAATAATAAAAACAAAATAATTATTCTAAATCGAAACATGGTTTACCTTTTTTTTTTTTTTTTTTTTTGAAACAATGTTCTTGTTAGTATGGTGTTCAAAAAAAAGTTAAAAGTATTTATAAAGTGAAGTAAGCGTACAATGTGTACATTTCATTTCATTAAAATAAAATTTTAAACGTGGTTTACCGAGTTTTTATTTAATTCAGATTTTTCTTTCTTTAGACTTTAGAAAATAATGTTCTTGTTAGTATGGTGCTTGAAAAAAGTTAACCGTATTTGTAAAGTGAAGTAGGCATACAATGTGTAAATTTTATTTCACTGAAATAAAAATTTTAAAATGGCAATTTTTCTCCAACTTTGTCCACCTTTTTCTGACTCATTAAAATTTTGTTTAGATAGTTCCAATTTTTTTTACAGTCCATCACCTAGAACAAAGTGTGTTTTTCACTTTGTTTTTTCTATCTTCTGTACAAACAAATGGTGGTGCCCTTATTTTAATGCTTCCTCCTTATACCATGTATTTAGATAATTAGCAAAAGTAGTGACCGTAAAAACTATGTTACTGAAAAAAAGGCTATATTTGTTTAAATACAAGGAAGAAAATATATTTTTATATATTTCTACAGTAATAGATAATCTAAATAAAAATGTCACCATTTATTGTAAATAATGATTTGTTAAGGTAACTCAGAAAGATTATACTTTGACAGGGATTCGAGCCCTTATCCTTTGACTTTGGACATCATTCTAATAAAATCCCAAGATTGCGGCTCTAAACTCGGCATCATCTTCTTTACTTGTCCAAAGCCTCATTGTGATATTTCCCCAGCACCAAAGCTCCTTCCCCTTAACTTCTCCTGGATGTCTTAATCATGGCTTTCACATTAAGGAGACATTCTTAGACAAAGGACAACAGTTGTAAGTATATTGTGTGCTCTTTCTTTGCCGATTACTATATTTTGAGTAGGTATCTCTGATATAATTACTATTGCAATTAATAAATTTCTGGTGCCTGCATCATGGTTAGAAGGTTTCCAGAGAATGACGAGTTCAGAGTTTCTATCCTGAGGATTGTTAATCCTAACTCTCCCATCAGTGTAAATAAGCATATAGTCCAGATGACTGGTAAGACACGATATTAAAAAACCAATTTTGGACAAACAATAAAATAACTATTTGATTTGTATTACCAAATATTCATTCAATTTTTTTTTTCTTCCAAAATAAAAAGAAATTTCCACATCCCTAATTAATAAACACCCGAATCATTCAATTTGTGTATATAAAAGCACCAAGAAAATTTAACTTGGGGCAATATCAGTTCATTAGAAGTAATATGTTTGAACATATTTCATAGATTAGCTTGTTAACAATATTCTTAATAAAATCATAACTCCTATCTGAATCCCTCCACACTATATTGAATATTTGACCTTGATAACATTATAAAATAGTAAATCACCTTGTTGATGAGTTTAAGCCTCTGTTTCTCCAGGTGATAAAGTGTGTTGAGATCATATCTTATCTTCCCTGCCAGCCACAAGAGGTAGTTGCTCTCATCTTCTACACTAGTAATATTGTTGTGATGGCTGCCAGGAAGAGGAACATGTGGTGTCTACAACAAAGAACAAAGTAACGTCTAAACATAATCTCCTGAACGAACTTCCCTTAATTACATATCTTCCAGCATACGTTAAGCAAGTCACGTTTATGTTGCTTCTTGAAACCCAGCTAATACTGTCATTGTTGCTCAGTCATGATCATTCTTAAGTTACACCAATGGCTTTTTATAAATATATATAAAAAATATTAGTTCAAATTCCATGAATAGTGTGAAGTATCTTCCAAAAGAGTCTATTTATGAAGCCTAGGACCTGCAGATTGAAAACAAGCCATGCTAGAGAAGTTCTAATGACTTTGTAGAGTTATATAGAGTAGCAACACTCCCTCTTTCTCCTCACAAACAAGACAAACAAGAGAAATTCTAATGAATTTGTAGAGTTATATAGAGTAGCAACACTCCCACTTTCTCCTCACAAACAAGACAAACAAGAGAAGTTCTAATGACTTTGTAGGGTTATATAGAGTAGCAACACTTCCTCTTTCTCCTCACAAACAAGACAAACAAGAGAAGTTCTAATGACTTTGTAGAGTTATATAGAGTAGCAACACTTCCTCTTTCTCCTCACAAACAAGACAAATAAGAGAAGTTCTAAAGACTTTGTAGGGTTATATAGAGTAGCAACACTTCCTCTTTCTCCTCACAAACAAGACAAACAAGAGAAGTTCTAATGACTTTGTAGAGTTATATAGAGTAGCAACACTTCCTCTTTCTCCTCACAAACAAGACAAATAAGAGAAGTTCTAAAGACTTTGTAGGGTTATATAGAGTAGCAACACTTCCTCTTTCTCCTCACAAACAAGACAAACAAGAGAAGTTCTAATGACTTTGTAGGGTTACATAGAGTAGCAGCTCTCCCTCTTTCTCCTCAAAAACCAGACAAACAAGAGAAGTTCTAATGACTTTGTAGAGTTATATAGAGTAGCAACACTCCCTCTTTCTCCTCACAAACAAGACAAACAAGAGAAGTTCTAATGACTTTGTAGGGTTACATAGAGTAGCAACACTCCCTCTATCTCCTCACAAACAAGACAAACAAGAGAAGATCTAATGACTTTGTAGGGTTATATAGAGTAGCAACACTTCCTCTTTCTCCTCACAAACAAGACAAGTTCTAATGACTTTGTAAAGTTATATAGAGTAGCAACATTCCCTCTTTCTCCTCACAAACAAGACAAACAAGAGAAGTTCTAATGACTTTGTAGGGTTATATAGAGTAGCAACAGTCCCTCTATCACCTAACAAACAAGACAAACCAGACAAACAAGAGAAGTTCTAATGACTTTGTAAGGTTATATAGAGTAGCAATGTTCCCTCTTTCTCCTCACAAACAAGACGAACAAGAGAAGTTCTAATGACTTTGTAGAGTTATATAGAGTAGCAACTCTCCCTCTTTCTCCTCACAAACAAAACAAACAAGAGAAGTTCTAATGACTTTGTAGAGTTATATAGAGTAGCAACACTCCCTCTTTCTCCTCACAAACAAAACAAACAAGAGAAGTTCTAATGACTTTCAGGGTTATATAGAGTAGCAACACTTCCTCTTTCTCCTCACAAAGAAGAGAAGTTCTAATGACTTTGTAGGGTTACATAGAATAGCAACACTCCCTCTTTCTCCTCACAAACAAAACAAATAAGAGAAGTTCTAATGACTTTGTAGGGTTATATAGAGTAGCAACACTTCCTGTTTCTCCAAAAAAACCAGACAAACAAGAGAAGTTCTAATGACTTTGTAGGGTTATATAGAGTAACAACACTTCCTCTTTCTCCACACAAATAAGACAAAAAAGAGAAATTCTAATGACTTTGTAGGGTTATATAGAGTAGCAACACTTCCTCTTTCTCCTCACAAACAAGAGAAGTTTTAATGACTTTTTAGGTTACATAGAATAGCAACACTCCCTCTTCTCATCACAAAAAGACAAACAAGAGAAGTTTAATGACTTTGTAGGGTTATATAGAGTAGCAACACTTCCTCTTTCTCCTCACAAACAAGAGAAGTTTTAATGACTTTTAGGGTTACATAGAATAGCAACACTCCCTCTTTCTCCACACAAAAAGACAAAAAAGAGAAATTCTAATGACTTTGTAGGGTTATATAGAGTAGCAACACTTACTCTTTCTCCTCACAAACAAGAGAAGTTCTAATGACTTTGTAGGATTATATATAGTAGCAACACTCCCTCTTTCTCCTCATAAACAAGACAAACAAACAAACAAGAGAAGTTATAATGACTTTGTAGAGTTATATAGAATAGCAACACTACCTCTTTCTCCTCACAAACAAGAAAGTTCTAATGACTTTGTAGGGTTATATAGAGTAGCAACACTCCCTCTTTCTCCCACAAACAAGACAAAAAAGAAGTTCTAATGACTTTCAGGGTTATATAGAGTAGCAACACTTCCTCTTTCTCCTCACAAAGAAGAGAAGTTCTAATGACTTTGTAGGGTTACATAGAATAGCAACACTCCCTCTTATATTCACAAATAAGACAAACAAAGAAGTTCTAATGACTTTGTAGGATTATATAGAGTAGCAACACTTCTCTTCTCCTCACAAACAAGAGAAGTTCTAATGACTTTGTAGGGTTATATAGAGTAGCAACACTCCCTCTTTCTCCTCACAAACAAGACAAAACAAACAAACAAGAGAAGTTCTAATGACTTTGTAGAGTTATATAGAATAGCAACACTACCTCTTTCTCCTCACAAACAAGAGAAGTTCTAATGACTTTTTAGGGTTATATATAGTAGCAACACTACCTCTTTCTCCTCACAAACAACAAACAAACAAACAAGAGAAGTTCTAATGACTTTGTAGAGTTATATAGAATAGCAACACTACCTCTTTCTCCTCACAAACAAGAGAAGTTCTAATGACTTTGTAGAGTTATATAGAATAGCAACACTACCTCTTTCTCCTCACAAACAAGAGAAGTTCTAATGACATTGTAGGGTTATATAGAGTAGCAACACTCCTCTTTTCTCCTCACAAACAAGACAAACAAGAGAAGTTCTAATGACTTTGTAGGGTTATATAGAAGTAGCAAACACTTCCTCTTTCTCCTCACAAACAAGTGAAGTTCTAATGACTTTGTAGGGTTACATAGAATAGCAACACTCCTCTTTATCTTCACAAATAAGACAAACAAGAGAAGTTCTAATGACTTTGTAGGGTTATATAGAGTAGCAACACTTCCTCTTCCTCCTCACAAACAAGAGAAGTTCTAATGACTTTGTAGGTTATATAGAGTAGCAACACTCCCTCTTTCTCCTCACAAACAAGACAAACCAAACAAACAAGAGAAGTTCTAATGACTTTGTAGAGTTATATAGAATAGCAACACTACCTCTTTCTCCTCACAAACAAGAGAAGTTCTAATAACTTTGTAGGGTTATATAGAGTAGCAACACTCCCTCTTTCTCTCACAAACAAGACAAACCAGACAAACAAGAGAAGTTCTAATGACTTTGTAGAGTTATATAGAAGAAACACTCCTTCTTTCTCTTCACAAATAAGACAAACAAGAAAAGTTCTAATGACTTTTTAGGGTTACATAGAATAGCAACACTCCCTCTTCTCATCACAAAACAAGAGAAGTTCTAATGACTTTGTAGGTTATATAGAATAGCAAAACTCCCTCTTTCTCTTCACAAATAACAAACAATAAAAGTTCTAATGACTTTTTAAGGTTACATAAATAGCAACACTCCCTCTTCCTCATCACAAACAAGACAAACAAGAGAAGTTCTAATACTTTTTAGGGTTACATAGATAGCAACACTCCTCTTCCTCATCACAAACAAGACAAACAAGAGAAGTTCTAATGACTTTTAGGGTTACATAGAATAGCAACACTCCCAATTCCTCATCACAAACAAGACAAACAAGAGAAGTTCTAATGACTTTTAGGGTTACATAGAATAGCAACACTCCCTCTTCCTCATCACAACAAGACAAACAAGAGAAGTTCTAATGACTTTGTAGGGTTATATAGAATAGCAACACGACCTCTTTCTCCTCACAAACAAGAGAAGTTCTAATGACTTTGTAGGGTTATATAGAGTAGCAACACTCCCTCTTTCTCTTCACAAACAAAGTTCTAATGACTTTGTAGAGTTATATAGAGTAGCAACACTCCCTCTTTCTCCTCACAAACAAGACAAACAAGAGAAGTTCTAATGACTTTTTAGGGTTATATAGAGTAGCAACACTCCCTCTTCTCATCACAAACAAGACAAACAAGAGAAGTTCTAATGACTTTGTAGGTTATATAGAGTAGCAACACTCCCTCTTTCTCCTCACAAACAAGACAAACAAGAGAAGTTCTAATGACTTTGTAGGGTTATATAGAGTAGCAACATTCCTCTTTCTCCTCACAAACAAGACAAACAGAGAAGTTCTAATGACTTTGTAGAGTTATATAGAGTAGCAACATCCTCTTTCTCCTCACAAACAAGACAAACAAGAGAAGTTCTAATGACTTTGTAGGTTATATAGAGTAGCAACACTCCCTCTTCCTCACTCAAACAGACAAACAAGAGAAGTTCTAATGACTTTGTAGGGTTAATAGAATAGCAACACTCCTCTTTCTCCTCACAAAACCCAAAGACAAACAAGAGAAGTTCTAATGACTTTGGTTATAATATAATAGCAACACTCCTCTTTCTCCTCAAAAACCAGACAAACAAGAGAAGTTCTAATGACTTTGTAGGGTTATATAGAGTAGCAACACTCCCTCTTTCTCCTCACAAACAGACAAACAAGAGAAGTTCTAATGACTTTGTAGTTATATAGAGTAGCAACACTTCCTCTTTCTCCTCACAAACAAGACAAACAAGAGAAGTTCTAATGACTTTGTAGAGTTATATAGAGTAGCAACACTCTCTCTTCCTCATCACAAACAAGACAAACAAGAGAAGTTCTAATGACTTTGTAGGGTTATATAGAGTAGCAACACTTCCTCTTTCCTCTCACAAACTAGACAAACAAGAGAAGTTCTAATGACTTTGTAGAGTTATATAGAGTAGCAACACCTCTTCTCCTCATCACAAACAAGAAAACAAGAGAAGTTCTAATGACTTTGTAGAGTTATATAGAGTAGCAACACTCTCTCTTTCCTCACAAAACAAGACAAACAAGAGAAGTTCTAATGACTTTTTAGAGTAATATAGAGTAGCAACACTCCCTCTTTCTCCTCACAAACAAGACAAACAGAGAAGTTCTAATGACTTTTAGGTAATATAGATAGCAACACTCCCTCTTTCTCCCAAAAACAGACAAACAAGAGAGTTCTAATGACTTTTTAGGTTATATAGAGTAGCAACACCCCTCTTCCTCATCACAAACAAGACAAACAAGAGAAGTTCTAATGACTTTGTAGGGTTATATAGAGTAGCAACACTCCTCTTTCTCCTCACAAACAAGACAAACAAGAGAAGTTCTAATGACTTTGTAGGTTATATAGAGTAGCAACACTCCTCTTCTCCTCACAAACAAGACAAACAAGAGAAGTTCTAATGACTTTGTAGGGTTATATATGGTAGCAACATTTCCTCTTTCTCCTCACAAACAGACAAACAAGAAGTTCTAATGACTTTGTAGAGTTATATAGAGTAGCAACATTCCTCTTTCTCTCACAAACAAGACAAACAGAAGTTCTAATGACTTTTAGAGTTATATAGAGTAGCAACACTCCTCTTTCTCACAAACAAGACAAACAAGAAAGTTCTAATGACTTTGTAGGTATATAGAGTAGCAACACTTCCTCTTTCTCCTCACAAACTAGACAAACAAGAGAAGTTCTAATGACTTTGTAGAGTTATATAGAGTAGCAACACTCCCTCTTTCTCCTCACAAACAAGACAAACAAGAGAAGTTCTAATGACTTTGTAGAGTTATATAGAGTAGCAACTCTCCCTCTTTCTCCTCATAAACAAGACAAACAACAGAAATTCTAATGACCTTGACCAGTGTATGGGTCAAAAAACGATAATGAGACAATTTGCACTCCACTTTTATTTTTTGAATATTTTCTTCTTTTGTGATGTCTCTTTTTTGTTTTATAAGTCTATTATATACAAAAATACCATCCTCCATGATGATTAACATCAAGGCGTATTTCTTAATCTACATTTTGACACAAAAATGTGAATTAATATATCGACAGTCCTGTGTTTTCTCACTCTCTTTTGAGTTATTTATATATGCTAATATTCATCGGTTTATATATTAAAAGATATATTACTATCTAATTATTTATTTGAAAAACATTCTTGAAAAATAAATCGAGAAATGCATTTAATTACTTACATAAATAAGTATTTTAATATTGTTGAATATTTTTTAAAGTCAAAAGTTTGTGTTTCTTGATTATAAATCGAAGAAAACAATTATATTTAGTATTACATACAGTAGGTGTACACAATAGTTTCACTTTAAATATTAGTTTATTCTTAGACATTGTTTTCCATTTGGTAAATGGATTAATAGGTGCATGGACCATCGCTATACATATGGGATCGTTGTTACATGGTAGGAACAGTTGTTACATCTTAGGAACCTCAAAGATTATTCGGCTATCTAAATGTGTAGTGCATCCTAAATATTAGCTCATTATTTAGTAAGTATATTTTAATTTTCTGGTAAAAATAACAAAAAACTAAATGACATGAATAACAAAAACAGAACCCACATAGTAAACTAATGCAAGGATACAAATGCGGTGGAAGAGTACTTCTCCTCTACCAAACGCATGATGCTTGCAGAGAGAACCCGATGGACACTGGAAACAGCTGAGTGCTTGAGTGTAAATGGTAGAAGCGTGATCCAGTGACCATGTTACATGGTATAGTGGTGAAATACCATCAATGGGTGAAAGTGAAGTTGTAAGGCCTTTTTCATTTCTTGTATATCGCTCTCAAAATTTTCCATTAACTCAATGTTTGGACAACTTTTCTTCAGTTCACCCACAAACTGGGAAGAGGTCATATGCCCTTTCTTTGTGACACAAGCATATCTGCAGTTTTCTCGAGTACACCACCCACACCATTGGCGGGACCTTTTCCATGTCTGGAAACCATGAAATTCCATGATAAGTTTTTAATGTATGAATTTAAATATGTTAGATGAGTCATGAGGAAGTAAATATTAAATCTTATTTTTGTATTGTGAGGTTGGTCCATCAGTTTGGAAATGATTGAAATCCACCATTGGATGTATATCCTTCAGAGTTTCCAAAACTGGTTTAAGGTGGCTCCAGACAGCATAAAATCCATGATTCAAGCTTTCAGGAACTGAACAAGATGAATGAGGTTTTATATTATAATTTTCCTTGACATAACATATGCCTGTGTGGAGCAAAATCTGGTTTTGGGAGGCTCCAAAGTGCATCGCTTGTACTTCCTACTTGCCATATTTCAATACATATTTTTCCGGGAAATCTATACTAGTTACCAATTCATTGGGTCCCATTTCATTCTTAAGTTTTGTCATTGTATAATATTAATGGCGAATGTCAATAATACTTTTCTTGTAGACAGGCAAAGCTTAGGAAACCTTCTCTGGCAACTCTTGAATCATCATCTCTACCTTTTCTCTCTTCATCACAATGACCATCACTTTTTTCTCTTTTATGTTCCTTTCTACTTTTGTACTTGCCCATTCTAAAAAATGAATATTTTCATTCTTGACTTCTTCAGTTAGGCTAAACAAAGATTTTCTCCCATTGCGATCATCACATGTTCCATTCACGCAATCTTAACTTGTACTGAAACATACAACTCCACTGATGATTACTTCATGTTAGAGTCCTTGATGCACACATTTGTTTAGTTTGTCTGTCAAGTACTGCATGTTAGAGTGCTTGATGCACACATTTGTCTTTCTGTCTGACGGCATTAGACACACAATAAAAAAGGTCTTAAACGCAGAAACTTTGAATATGATATTTGTGTAGAATGAGTCTGAATATAATTTTGATGCAGATTTTTCATGGTATCCAAAAGAATACGTTTTTGAGATTTATGTTTGTCTGTTTTTGAGTCTCTTATTCTAAGGAACATTTGACTGTTCACATGTTCCCCCAAAAACTTTCTCATGGAGAGATATACAGATACAGAGACACAGTCTTTTTTCTTTTCTTGCGATGTGCAGCTTTATCTACTGCTCTCCTGTCAGTTTATAGGAAACCAATGATTTGACAGCATTTATAACTCTAGGGTCTTTGAACTTCTTAGATGACACATTTTTTGCATGTTCCAAATATTTTTTATCACGTTGCTTAGTGTCACACTTTTGTTTTTCTAAATGCGATATTAATTCATTAAAAAAAACTAAACGTTTCTTGATTAGTGTTGGAACCTTCCTGTTACCAGCTAATTTCTTAATTTTTGAATTAGGGGATGGGGTACATTTAACTTTCAACCTAAAAAGTCTTTGTTTGTACCTCTAGGCACGGCGTTGGGCTATTCTCAGTTGTAGTTCAGTTCTTTTCAAATCCCTATAAACTTTATTTCTATTTTTAAATTCTTTCTTCTGCCACAAGTCTTTCTGGAAGAACTCTAATCCGAAATGGTGTTGCAATTTATTCAGCTACAATTCTTTTTGGAAGAGTTTGAATCTGAAATGATGTTATCAGTGGATGATTGTAAAGATTGAATCTTTGGTGATACGTGTTTCAGTACTTCATTTTTGCCTCCACTTTCCAGTAGTGTGTTTACATTTAAAAACTCTTCTAGTTTTTCACTTTCAATTTTCAATTTCCCACTTTTCTCTTTGAATTTTTGAGCTCGTTCCCTTCATAACTTCCTTACTCTTCTTTTTTCTATTTTGGTCACATCATCAAGCTTTCTTCACTTATCTTTATTATATTCCCTATCCTTTTCACGTTTCTTGCTTTTTTTGTTCTTCACTCATTTTTGCCCTTTGTTTCCTTTTATTTTCTCTCTCATGCTTTCTTCTATCAGCCAGTGCTTTGCAAGACACCTTTAAGCTCTTCTTAGTTTTTTGAGAATGTTTATTTTCCTTAATGGATTTAATTCAATATTTTTAGTGACTTTTCTTTCTTTGTAGTTTCTTGTATATTTTCATTGCTTATGCTAGTTTCTTACATGTGCTGATTTATTTTTTGACACTCTTCTGTGATTGTATGTTTGTGTGGTTTATAATTTTTTGTCTCATTTACCTCCTCAAACTTTCTATTTGTTTTATTTTCATTTTCACACCTTTCTTTTATTTTTATGTCAAACTTTCAAGTTTTATTGTTTGTTTTTTTTTCATCTATTTTCTGTTGCCTTATCTTAGCCACAATTTCCTTATCTTTTCTGAGCCTTTTTTAACGCTTGATATTTATCTGGTCCTTCCATCACGATGTTATTAGCTTAATATTAAATAATATTAATAATATTAATAATATTAATAATAATATTAAATAATAAAACAAAATATCTCATATTAAGTTGTTTTTTGTCATTATATGTTGACATTTTAAAATTAATTTTGAAAATTGTATGTATTCTATATAACCAAGTTTGGCAGACTCTTCATCCCCCAAAATGGTCATAAAAAGGAATTTCTAGTGCACTAAATTTGCATTAAAATATATTCGAAAGTCAACTACAGTGTCAATTTTAATATATAATATCAATTCTTATAAAGTATCACTAATAATAATAGTAAAATATTATTTGTGACGGCAAAATCTTGGTTATTTCTACAATAATTCTATTGCATACATACACACACATTTAATTTTACCAGGAAATGTAACTATGGCCTCCATAAGACAAATGCCGGTCCCTGTAAAATAAAGGGCTGTCGTTATTATTTATGGGACCGGCATTATGTTTTAAGTCTTAATAATTGTTTGAATCAAGATGGCTGCCAGTATATTATCTATTGCGTGTTTTATTTGGTCAGTTCATAGACCCTCATTATTTGGCATATCAAGCATCATAGTTTCTAGTATAGGCTACATAATATTATAATTACAAGGACCGTAGTTATAGACTAAAAACATACGCATAGAAAATGAGTTAAAATAAGCTCTGTAAATAATAATAAAAGAAGAAAGTCAGAACTTATGTGTTCTCAATTTAAACTCCACTTCACAAATGAACCTATAAGCCCGCTTGTTTCACAGCCAACTGCTTGATTATTGGTAGAATTAGGCTACCAATAAGAAAGGTTGGTGCAGGGGTTTAAATAAGGGATACGAGTTTCATTCACTATTTTAATGCAAAGATATTTGATTTCATTAGCATGTTGTATTTATTTCTAAAATATAGATCAATATGAAACTAAATATGTATTAAAATGATCAATATGAAACTAAATATGTATTAAAATTATTAATTTAAACAAAATGTACCAAGATATTACCGAATAAAGAGCACTTTCTTGTATTGGCGACAAGGGAACGTCGTTATTTATTTTAGAAAATCATCTATTTTTATGTTGAACATATTTATAATTCATGTTTTTTTTTTAGTTTTATAATGAAGAATACTAACTATTTAATAAAAATATCATAAAAGAAATATATTAATAATTTATTACACAAGTACAGATTTTGGCCCCACACTCAACACTCTCTCTTTCTCCTCGCCAACAAACACTCTCTCTTTCTCCTCGCCAACAAACACTCTCTCTTTCTCCTCGCCAACAAAACTCTTTCTTTCTCCTCACCAACAAACACTCTTTCTTTCTCCTCGCCAACAAACACTCTCTCTTTCTCCTCACCAACAAACACTCTCTCTTTCTCCTCGCCAACAAACACTCTATCTTTCTCCTCGCCAACAAACACTCTCTCTTTCTCCTCACCAACAAACACTCTCTCTTTCTCCTCACCAACAAACACTCTCTCTTTCTCCTCGCCAACAAACACTCTCTCTTTCTCCTCGCCAACAAAACCTCTCTTTCTCCTCACCAACAAACACTCTCTCTTTCTCCTCGCCAACAAACACTCTTTCTTTCTCCTCGCCAACAAACACTGGTCAGTGAATTGAGGTTTTATAACCCAGGGCCACCCTGGGAAAAGTAAATTCAGGAACCTCCTTCCCCTCCCCTTACCTTAACTAGTACCCTAATTAATATCTAGCAACCATGCATATTGTTTGTTATTAAATATTGATAAACATGTTAGTTAGGCCTATAATAATTTGAAATAAAATGCCTTGTAAGTATGTACAGTAAAGAGGATTTTTTATTTACAAAGTAAGAGTAAAACTTACAAAAGTACTCTAAGAACGATTTAAAATATGTTGTTTTTTCCTTGCTTTGGCCACATCAAAAGAGTTTGTTTGTTTTCAAAGCACATTAACACTAGTGCACTCAGTTTACTGTCAGCAATAACTGATCTGTTAGCGTTGTTCACTTTGTCTAGGACAGAAAACCCTCCTTTTGCTGTATAGTAAGTGACTGGTAGAGTAAGTAAAGTCCAGGTTAGGCTAGAATAATATTCATGTGTAACACATAACTAATAGTAAATTGTATAGGGCACAGTGCACAATTTATATTTTAGAAAATTGTCTAACCTCTTTTCACTACTAGATAATGTCTCTGAAAATACTTTAATAAATGTAAATGTTAATTAAACAGTATCTTTTAAAATGTGAATCTAACTAAATTTAAATTTGTTTGTACTATTAAATCAAATTTGCTTTTTATTTTGTTCTGATTTTATTATTGAAATGAATATTATAGTAAACCTACTTCTCAATAACAGAATGAAAAATGTAATATTTCTCCTTTTTTTTTTCAATTGTATCTAAATGATCAGAGTCAATGACGCTAAAACAAAGAAAATTTGTAAATAATAAACAAGCATGTCTACCACAAAGCATTTCAAACATGAACATAGAAGATAGTTATTTTCGTCTGCTTGTATATTGGTGTTTAATTGGTTATATCCTTTCCTTGAATGCTCATTGGCTACTACGTCTTAAGTCCAATGATTATCTATACTACCAGGGCCGTAGCGAGAAAGGGGGGGGGGGGGGGCACCCTGGGTGCCGAGCTAGAGGGGTGCCATCAAGATGTAGATTTTTTATACATGTATAAAATGTAAGATTGCGAAATTTATTTAAGTGTGTGGTTAAAAAGACTTATACAATTCTCCTTTAAGAATAAAAATAGGCTCCATTTACACACACACACACACTCACACGTGGCACAGTGACTAATTCACATACAAATCAACCAATAAAGTTTTACAAATTTACAAACAATGTTAATCAAATAAATATCATCATAGTGTCACGGCAATGAGCAAATTTCATATTTCACCTCTAAACTGTCACACACTTCCCAGCTAAATTTGAATTACATTGAAAACAGAAAAAACAACAAGAGGCAGATAACATTGTCTAAGCCAAGCATTATCAAAAAGAAGGTGGATCTCTCGACCACTGCGCTACCACTAAAACAAGGTATTGAAAATAGGCCATCTACATCGACACTTTTAGAAAATGAAAACTTTACTAAAGTAACTAAGAATGTAACTGGTAGTGTAAATGTACATTCAGAGGGTTCTAGACCAAATCTTAACCAGTCCTTTCCAACATTTACTCTATGAAGATGTACAGGAACAGTATTTGGAAAATGAACCAACCAAAGTACAACTAAATTGTATTGATCCCACAACATGGTCTGATTTGAATGACCAGATGAGAAGCTTATTAGTTGAACATGGTCCAGAACAAAATAAAACAGGTAATTCTCTTTTATCAATTAATTCAGAAAAAAGGCATTTTACAGGAAGTTGGTAAAAAAGGGAATTCCAAATTACTTTTCTCCAACAATTCAAAACAAGCATCAATTTAATAGGTATGCCAAGAAATATTAAAATATATAAATAAGAGAGGCAAAATATTTCTCAATTTCATTTGATTGTACACCAGATGTAGCCCAACACGATCAAAAGTGCCAGATTGTTAGGTACGTGAACGTTCAGAGGGTGTTTGCTCCAATGAAGAAGATTTCATTGATTTCATAAAAACTAGTAAAACAACTGGCTAACTGAAGAGATTCTACAAAAAGTAGAACCCGATGAACTTGATATTCATAATTGCCGAGGGTAAACATACAATAATGGTTCAAATTGGCGGGAAAGTATTCAGGAGTCCAGGCCTGTATACAAACAATTAACAGCCATGCACGTTTTATGCCATGTGCTGCTCAGTCATTGAATTTGGTTGGTGTTCACGCTGCTGGAGTGTCTCCAATATGCTATCACATTTTTTGGAACAGCACAAGAACTGTACAAATTGTTTGCTTTCAGTGTCAAAATGTGTGAAATATTATCCAACAAACTTTCTACCACACTCAAGCGTCACTGTGATACAAGATGGCATCCAAATATTCTGCTGTTCATGCACTTTATTCACGGCTTGATAAAGTTGTCGAGGCCTTAGAGGAAATTTCTAACAACTCTCAATTCCATGACTGTTTATCAGTGGTTAAAAATCTTCTTAAACAAATTAATTTTAAGTTTGTTTGTTACTTTGTTATGTGGGACAAAATTCTAAATCAGATCTCCCACGTGAATGAACAGCTACAGCACAGAGATATGACCGTGGACCGTGCAGTTAGTCACTTGACTGGATTGAGAGATGCTTTACAAGATATCCAAGACACAGGGATTGATGTTATACTGGATGAAGCATCGAACATCTGTGCTGCAACATCTCTTGAAATTGACTGCTTCTTTGAGGAGAAAAGAGCAAAGAAGAGGAAAATAATGACTTTGGAAGAAAGTAAGGACATTGTTTTGACAGGATAACAAAGGTTCAGTATGGACTTTCATGTTATTTTGGACAAAGTCTTAGAACAAATGTAATGACATTTCAAATGTTTTAGTGAAGTGTTTGATGACTTTAATTTTTTAATGGGCAAGTCTTTGCAATCTATGACTGTAGAAGATTTAAAAGTTAGTGCAAAATGCTTAGCAAATAAATATAAGCTTCTGAAATAGAGGGATAAATAGCTAGTTTTAAGTTTCACACCAGCTAATGTATTATATCTGCAACAGGGAAATGTAACAGTGCGTCACTCTATGCTTAAGTTTTCAAGCAATTTTCTCTCCTTTGGTTCCACTGTCCACTATTACACTATCTTGAGCACAATACAATGTCAATGTATCAGACGACCAAGGAACAATGTTTGTCTGTTTAGGATCCAGGACAATCAGCCACAATGCCTATATGCTGAAAAAATGGCACAGGAGCCTTAATTTTCCACATTAAAGCTGAATCAACCATGATTCTAAACAAAATTAATTTAGGGGTGGACAGAATCCCGAATTTATATATTCCTGTAGGTCAGGCGGGATTGGGATTTACCTCTCCCCCCCCCCCCCTCACCCCTCGAAAAGTTTCAGGAGGGGAAACAAAACATAGTGTCCCAAGAAACAAAATAGGGGGCTCATGTTCTAGCCATTACTGCCGACTCATCACTATTTATATCTTTGTAGACAGTCTTCTTCTTTGTTATTTAGCAAACTTGGTGGCTGGGATGGGGAGGGGGCTATTTTTACCACTTGTAGAGAGACACACAAGTTGGGGAGGTGTGTGACTTATTGTGCTCTGTCTATTAACACTTATTTGTTAGGTTCAGCAAGAGAAAGAGCTTGAAAGATTTAGAGGAGGACAGAAATGGGGTGTTTGCAAGCCAGACAGGGAGTAAAGTATAAGGGGTGTCACATGTAAAGAGAACATTTAATAAAAGTAACTTTTAAGAGGTTTCAACCCTGAATAATGTTTAGCAGTTTCATACTTAGAGCAAATTGAAATGGTGCCAAACATTAAGTTTTTTAGTATCTTTTGCACTATGAAAATAATTAAACATAGAACTCCATTTTCAAACAAAATTAACTAATAATAATAATTTCCATCAAAAATGTAATAAAATTAACTATATTATTAGTTGTATTTTTTATATTAATTCAAAGTTTTGTTTTTGATTTGATAGAAAATACTATTCGCGCACACTTGTATTTATTTTATTGTTTTTATTGTTAGCACTGTGTCTTATTACCTGTTCCAGTTATATGCCTGTGTACTGATTACTCTCGCGTGTTATGAATGAGGAAGATTGAATTTTGAGGTGTGCCTGCATTTGCATGGATAAAGTGGTAAACCACTCTTAGTACACCCAGCCAAGATCAAACTAAATATCCCCGTCATCGGCATTCTAGTCTATGCCTTAGACTATGCAGCCACCGAAGCTGGTTCTAATATTATAACTTTAACGAGTCGTATCATATTAGTCTAGAATTCCATATATTTTTAATCTAAGATTATTCTAAGGAGTAATTTTAAAATTTCCTTCCTGTCCCGAATCCCGATATTTTGACTAATTTCTTGTCCCGAAATAAAAAGTCATTCCGTCCATCCTTAAAAATTATTAATTTTAAAACAAACATTTACTTTATTTTCATAGGATTTTCAAACCACATTAAAAAGGTTGCAAAATCTAAAAATATGTATAATATCTAAACTACGTAGGAAGGTGATCTGGCAGGCCTTTTTCACTGTCAGAATTATACTAAATGGTATGATTTTGGTAGTAAAAAAGACCTTTAAGATTTTCTTTTCATTATCATGGTGTATTTATTTTCTTTGTGAAATTGAGATAAATCAAGTGTTGATAAACATAATTTAGTTAAAACATTTTCCTGTTTTTAAATATATTTTTATATTTGTGTTAAGTGGTAATAAATAGTATAACCATGTATCCAATTTTGAATAAATACATTGTTTGAAATGGAACTATTATCTTAGTAAAAAGCAGACTGCTAGTGAAGTTTGTGATATAGTTTTTCATGTAAAACTTAGTATTCTTTTTATAAAGTTAACTGGTGTATTTACTATTTTATAAGAGAATATGGAGCAGCTATTATGAGTTGAGCTTCTTGTTCAGAAATTTGTCTAACAAACAAATACTAGGTACACTTTGTTTACTGTGAAAGGTGGTAGTCTTACCATGACATAATACACTTTGGCTCGTATCATAGTGTAATAATGTAAGGTAAGTGTGCCACCTTACAGGGTAAATCAAGGGTTCTGTGAGATAATAAGAACCAATGTCTAATATTGAACAATTTGCCTGGTCAAATAGAAAAATACATCTAACAACTAAAAAAAACTTACAGTCTTAACTGTTTTATGAATAAATATAGTACCTCCTGGTACACAACTATCATTTGAATAGTAAATTGTTTGTCTTATTGATCTCAAGTACTCAGTCTACAAACCTCTATTAAATTCGTCAAATCTTGTTCAGTGTATTGTTTTGTTAAATTAAGAATATATAAAAATATAAAATTTTACAATAAATATATATATTTTTAGGGCTCATAGCATGTCATGATCTTAAAAAATTTGAAATAGGACCAAAAACTTAAAAAAAAAGTTACCAATAGTGACTTTTTGATAGGAAAAAGTGACCAGTATTGAATTTTAACAGAAAAAAAAGTTACCAATGTTATTTTATTCCTGATGTATTTCCAGGAATTTGTACCATTTTTTACATAAACAAATTGGTTGATTTTTAAAAATTTTTGTACTGGAACGCACTAGCGGGTGTGGCAGCGAGTTTCTTCATTTCATTTTCCCCATATGTTATTTGCAACTTTTTGGCCAGTTTTTCGTGTCTATTACTTTTATCAAATTAACAATCTCCAAATCTTGTTCACTGAGCAGTCTCTTCTAAATTTATTGTTTCAATGCTTCGTAGAATTCCTCAGGATCTAAAGGATCATTAATCTTACGTCCTCTTTTATGAAGAGGAACTCCAACAAAATTAAAATTTTGTACTGCTTCTTGGGCCATGGTATAAAAAGTACCTGATACTGATTTTTTACTTTCAAATACAGAGTGTTAATTTCAATTTTTCGTTTGCAAAACCTAGGCCAACATTTCAATGCTGCAAAGCCTTGCTCAGCTCAGATAGTTCCTGTAACGCATCACACATCAAGATAAGATCTAAAATTAAATTTGCATTGGTAATTTTATTCAGAAGGCCGCTAAAAATGCACTTTTCATTCTTATCTCATGTTGGATCTTTAAAATGGCTCACTAAAGCTTCATAGGTTGTCCGTACAGCTGAAACGGACCTGAAACTAGATGCAAGCCATCATTACTCAATATTCTACCAACTTTCAACAGTTCAACTTGTAGTATTTTTGAAAAAATACTTAATTCCCTGTTGTTTTGGGGGGAAGCATGTTATAAAACATACAACTTGTAAATCAAGGCTTTAAACCTGTTGACTCCTGAAACTGATTTAATTACATCAGAAAGTGAAAGCTCAGGGCTGTGATTAGCGCACTGCCAAACATAAAGTGATGGAAATGTCTCTTTGAATAATACCCAAACCATTGTTCTCCCCAATCATCACTGCTGTACCATCACATGTTAAGCTTATTAAAATATTGTTCATAAATGAGTATGTCATTCTGTAAGAGTGAAGGAAGTCTATAACAAAATAAAACATACCCTTGGCAGTAGCACTGTTAAGCTCGACCAGATCTAAAAATTAATCAATCATAGCATCCACACCTTTTTGAGGTATAAAAACATGAATGTACACAATGAGACTGGATTTATTACTTAATGGAGTAGCTTTGTCAATAATTAATCCAATTTTGTTATCATATTGAATGATTTCATTTACAAGTGTTGTACTCATCTTATGACTAACGTGCTCAGCAATATTAGCACAAGCTTTATTTGAATGTAAAATGTGTCCCATGTCAAGGCCGTTTAACTCCTGTAGATCAATTTCTGTTTCGAAATTGTGAAAGGACTGTTTACCTTTAGCAACCTTATATGTAGTATAAAAAATCTTTCCAGTAATTTCTTTATCGTGAGAATGCTGTTTCAATATTACCTTCTAAAATATTTCTTTTTTCCCCTATTAAACAATATTCTGTGCTACTTTATTTTTAATTTTTTTGTTTTCAATTTCATTATACATTTATCCTGACATCTTATTTTACTATAAATTAGGACTTTTTCTGCTCTGTTCAAATTACAATATGCCTTCTATATATTTAATCTAAAAATTTTACAAATACATTTTCTGGAATATAAACATATACTACTACTTAAATTACTTGTCCTGTTAGTGATTATTACCAATTTACCTCGACCTGTCCTTGTTAGCAGCTCAGTCTACAATATATCAATACCATTATTTAATTTATGTGAACTTATAACTATACTTGTCCCTCTTTCCTTATTTAAGATATTTTGACTAGGCTATATACTTTTTTTTTCCTTTTGATATGTCTGCTTTGGACTTAAATCTAACTTAACCTAACTTATACCTAGTGCCGTCGTCTGCACAATCAGTATATATCTTCCTTATGAAGAGTCCCATTTTCTCTTTATTCTCTGGTCACTTCCTACTGGGGCCAGTCGACATCCCTGGAGTGCTAGATAGCTTCAGCCTGGCACAACGCTTGGTTCCAAGCAGGCAGGGCTCTTAGAGTAAGGAACAACTTTCGACGTCTCATTTGTATCCTCTTTACCTTCCTTCTCCCCTAGCCGGTATTCCAGGCATAAGCAATACTAATCATTGGTATCCCTGAGGCTCCTTCCTTCGGGTAGAGCTCTAGATATAGTCAGAGTCCATTAAGATCTAGACCACCCTCCCTTTTGTCACACTTCCCGAGTTTTGTAATATCTTGCCTGAGTTTGATGTTGCTTCTCCTTCTTCGTCATCTTCACTCATCACTATCTTGTTTATTCCTGTCTGTTTTGTCTCAACTCTTGGTTCTATCTTTGACTTCTTTCTTTTAGTCCGTCCATATGTCTGTCCCTTTCTGCTTTCGATACCCTGTCCACTATCTCATCGAGGTAGCTCCACCGATCCACATCCCTCAATACACTGAGTATGGCATTGGCCTGTATAGGCATTAGTAGCTCCTCTCTTTCCCTTCCAGTAAATATACATTCCAAGGTCACGTGTTCTGTTGTCGCCTCTCCTCCGCAACAGCAAAGACTGGTTTCCTTCAAGTTCATCCTAAAGAGAGACGCTCGATATGGGCCATGCCCTGTGATATAGTGGACAAGTCCCTGGGAAGGTTGAAGATGCTTCATTCTCAGTCTTTCTTGTACATTCGGAAATAACCTTCCCAGTCTGCTTGCCACTCCCGCCGGAGGGTCTCTCTTATATCATCCTTGGTACTTACACCGTTAGTTGTTAATTCTATTACTTTGTCTAACTTCCCTTTTCTGAGCCAATATCCAGTGGCCCTCTTTCATTCCTCTAAGTCTAGGGTCAGGTACCTAGAATGACACACAACACGTTTGTTGGTACAGTTTTGTAGGCCCCAGAAAGTCTCATGAGAAGTTTCCTTTTAGCTCTGTCCCCTCTCAGTTGTTGTGTCCATATCCCACTATGGACACAAGCAACGACTGATGGTATAGTCTAATCAGTTTTAAGGGTAGATGGAACTTCCACTGCCCTATACTGACTATCCCATTCATAGCCCGCAAGGCTCTCCCGCATACGTTGTTCATGTGAGCTAGGAAGCTATGCTTCTCGCCAATCGTCACCGCCAGGTGTCTAACCATTTTTCTCCTTCTAATGGTTTGTTCTGCTATCTTAATTATAAGATCTCTCTTAAACACTCCCATGAGCAGCATGTAGGTTGTCTTCGCTGACGTTATGCCGAGTCTTTTTTTCCTACACCATTTATCCAAGCCGCTCAGTACCTTATTACTTTTTTCCTTCCAGGCTCCTCCTTGAACTTGCCTTCACCACTATCAGCAAGTCGTCAGCAAAAGCAACCACCCCTACCCCTTCAGGGAGTGCTTCAATCTCCAGCAACCCAGGCTCGAGACCAACGTCCCAAAATATCGAACCACAGACCAAACCGTGTGGGCATCCTTTTGTTAATTTTTTTGTTATTGTTATTCCTAGGCATCTCAGGTTTGCATACCTGTCCCTACAATAGTCCTTAAAGCTTCTGTAGAGACTCCCCAGACAGTTTAGTTCTCTTAATCTCTTGAATAAGGCTGGCCACCAAAGGTTATCAAATGAGATGTCCACAAATATTACTTTAAGATATTTTGCCCTAGATTTTTCTATCAGGCTAAAAGCAGCACAGATCGCATCCTCTGTAGATCTGCCCTTCCTAAAACAGTACTGTTGAGGGTGCATTTCGACCACCTCTCTATGTTTTTGCAATCTCTTACATACAATTTTCTCCTGCAGCTTTGCACATACATTTAACCAACATATCGGTCTGTACGACTTTGTGAGTTGCAGGTTTTTGTCCTCCCCTTTACTCAGAATTACCACTTCCACACATTTGGGATTCTGCCCTGAGCCAAGCACTCATTCATGAGCTGGGCCATAAAGGAGGCTATTTGTTTACTGATTTCCTGGATCACTTACACCCTGATTCCATCAGATCCAGGTGACTTCTTTCTTATCATTCCTGCTATAAGACTTTTAATCTCATCATGTGTTACTGGTTCCACTATCACTTTTTCATTATTATATGCCATTTTCATATCCTGCCTAACTCTTTCATTCTCCTTATCCCCTCCTCCAGATTATCATCAGGAAGCAACACATTCATTAGTATCCTAGCAGATTCCTACCAGCAGGTAGTCATTCCTCCTAGTTTCTTGAGTGTTGAAATGACAGCTGGGGGTCTAATTTTCCCTGCTGCAAACTGAAAGCGTACACCTCATGCATTCTTCCTCAATTCTTCTTGAATAAATCTTTCCCAGCTGTCATTTTTAACAATCTTCATTGTATTTTCAAATGCTTCCTTCCTTTGCCGGTATATATTCAATAGTAGGAGTCTCCCTGCTGGTTCTAGCCATATTTGGTATTCTCATCTTGCTCTCCTTGCACACCCACGTAGCTTTTGCATCTGCTCATTCCATGGTTGATTTCCCACACATCTCGTGACTTCCTTCATAACCGATATTGCTTTCCCCATAGCTACCTGCAAGACCTACGTGAGTTCCTTCGCTTTTAGATTTATGTTGTCTCCCTATGATACAGGTTGTGGTAGTACCGGCTCTCTTAACTTTTCCCAATCTGCCTTTTTCAGGTTGTAGAGGAGTCGCGTGCTTACATTTTCCCTGTCTACTTCTTTACCCAGTTCAAAAGTCATCAGATTATGATCGCTGGATGTCTCACAATCATGCACTTGCCAATTCCCTATTAGTTCTCTTGCTTCCACATTACACAAGGTGGCATCAATGTTAGATCTGGCTTCTGCCCTTCTTACATACGTTGCAGGATTTCCTGGCTGATTTACCACCTTCAGATGTCTTGTTGTTATTGTATCCTCTAGTAGTTTCCCTCTTTGATACGCCCTATATCCTCTTATTCTACTATCTTTCCTTCTTATGTCATTGCTATGCCAGAGTGGAGACCTGGAATTTGTATCCATCATGTATACAACTGGTATATTAGGGAATGTGTCATCTATATTTTCTAGTTGTTCTATATAAGGTTCTATTTCCTCTCGGAGCTGAAAATACATGTTAACTAGTAAACATCCACTGATCCCAGTTTGAAATTTTACACATATGATCTTCTCATTGCAATATTGATTAATCCTTGTGCCTATTGAGCACTATAAGACACTCATCAATGCCTTCCCAATCGAAATAATTCTGGCGTATTTTGTAATATGCAGGATAATTCTGTTTCAGGACAATGATCTTTACTGAACAGTTTGGTGTTAGGGGGGTGGTGGTATTGACAACATTGGAGATGCATAGGCAGAAGTTAGATAGTCCTGTATGAAGGGAGTTTGGGAAAATATTTGGCCTGAAGTTTCTGATTCTCATGATTTTGATCCCAAACATGAGCTTTCCAATTCAAGACATGACATTATTGACATAGCAAAATCTGTTGGATTTGCGGACATAGACCAGGCAAATGTGGATGAATTGATTCAATCCCACTCACCAATGAAGATCTTCAAGAAATGGAGAAGTTTATAAAGGATGAAGAGGAAGGACCCTATGTTATTGAGCCTATCAAACAACTTCAACAAAACAAATTGCTGATATTTTTAATCACATTGACACTGCAATTATAATCATAGAAGAGAATGACCCTAACATCGATAGAAGTACCAAAGTTGCCAGAGAGATCCAGAGTTGTTTGGCTTGCTACAAAGAACTCTATAGAGAGAGGAAGAATGATGCCTGCCAGCTGAGTCATGACCATTTCATAACAGACGTTGAGAATCGTCAGTCTAAGGACCCAGGGCATTCATGCCAGCAAGAGCTTATCATTCCATGGCCTTCAAGAGAGCAATAGCTTACCATCCCAGGGCCTTCAAGAGAGCAAAACTACCATCCCCAGGCCTTTAAGAGAGCAAGAGCTTGCCGTCCCAGGGCCTTCAAGAGAGCAATAGCTTACCATCCCAGGGCCTTCAAGAGAGCAATAGCTTACCATCCCAGGGCCTTCAAAAGAGCAAGAGCTTACCATCCCAGGGCCTTCAAAAGAGCAAGAGCTTACCATCCCAGGGCCTTCAAGAGAGCAAGAGTTTATCGTACCAGGGCCTTCAGGAGAGCAAGAGGTTACAGTCCAGAGGCCTTCAAGAAAGCAAGAGCTTACCATCCTAGGGCCTTCTGTGACCTACCCCCTATATTATCCCCACATAAATAACACACAGAGGTGAGCACAAGAGAGTTATCAATTTATTGATAAAAAAAAACATAGTACAACTCAATGAGGGAGCGGCGCTTAAGAGTAATAGCAATAAAGACAAGCCTGAAGGACTATACGGCACAATGGACACCGCCAGGGCCTGTAGGACATTACAACAATAACAGCATCAGGCGGCTCCATGTACTTTAGACTGCCCCAAAATGGCCTCATCAGAGAATAGCATAAAGATCTAATAAATTGGTCTCCTGATACACAAAAACAAATAATATAAGATGTCTACCATCAGCATGGGCAAAGAGCCAACACCAGTTCAAGGTCCGAAACATCTAGTGAATCAAGGGCACAAGTCCCTAACCTAAATGAAGGCACCAACATTAACCTAATATATTTGACATAATATAAAGTCCAACATTAGTAAGAAAACCTAATCCATTCAATAACAATCAGGACGCCTACAGTAAATATAAGCACTAGCCAGCTCGCGGCCCCACATTTACCCAACCTTGGTAGAAAACAAGGCGGTAAATATAAACTAATTGCAAACATTAAAGATACTAACAATATTAATGGAGACCAAAGACTCTTTTAGTATAAGATCACCTTAGGGGCTGACGTAACAGATTGTTGCAATAAAACATTATTCGTAGAAATATAAATGGAATTTTGAAAGATAGAAATTTACAGCCAAATTGAATTTAGAGAATAGCGTCCAGCCTGTATAAATTAGGCTATTTACCTTGAAAGCCCAGAGTGAAATGTGTGACTATACTCTGGGTTCCAACCATTATATACACAGTGAAAATCATGTGTTCTCAGTGCGCGGAGTAAAGGAGAAGGGAGGTTCGAGAAGGATCTCGAGGCCTGTGGCCATTGGTTAATCACAAAAATATAGTCCATGGAAGTTTCTCTGAAGGCGCGCGCCGCTTGCTCTTCTCTTGTTGTCACGGGCGAAGAGAAAGAGAGCCCCTGACACAGCCAGTGGAGGGCCTGGAACTTCGTTTCAGTTGAAAGCGGATTTTGTGGTGAAGTGCATCTCGGTTTATTGTGGATGAGTCGGAATGAGTTAACTGGGGCTGGCTTGGTGAGTGTTACGACTTCTTCTTCTTGACCATGTTGTAACAAGGTTACACTTCAAGAGAGCAAGAGCTTACCGTCCCAGGGCCTTCAAAAGAGTAAGAGCTTACAGTCCCAGGGCCTTAAAAAGAACAAGTGCTTACAGTCCCAGGGCCTTCAAGAGAGCAAGAGATTACCGTCCCAGGGCCGCCAAGAGAGCAAGAGCTTACCATCCCAGGGCCGTCAAGAGAGCAAGAGCTTACAGTCCCAGGCCCTTCAAGAGAGCAAGAGCTTACCATCCCAGGGCTGTCAAGAGAGCAAGAGCTTACCATCCCAGGGCCGTCAAGAGAGCAATAGCTTACAGTCCCAGGGCCGTCAAGAGAGCAATAGCTTACAGTCCCAGGGCCGTCAAGAGAGCAATAGCTTACAGTCCCAGGCCCATCAAGAGAGCAAGAGCTTACCATCCCAGGGCGGTCAAGAGAGCAAGAGCCTACAGTCCCAGGGCCTTCAAGAGAGCAATAGCTTACAGTCCCAGGGCCTTCAAGAGAGCAAGAGCTTACCATCCCAGGGCCGTCAAGAGAGCAAAAGCCTACCAACCCAGGGCCGTCAAGAGAGCAATAGCTTACCAACCCAGGGCCTTCAAAAGAGCAAGAGCTTACCATCCCAGGGCCGTCAAGAGAGCAATAGCTTACAGTCCCAGGCCCTTCAAGAGAGCAAGAGCTTACCATCCCAGGGCCTTCAAGAGAGCAATAGCTTACAGTCACAGGCCCTTCAAGAGAGCAAGAGCTTACCATCCAGGGCCGTCAAGAGAGCAATAGCTTACCAACCCAGGGCTTTCAATAGAGCAAGAGCTTACCATCCCAGGGCCGTCAAGAGAGCAATAGCTTACAGTCCCAAGCCCTTCAAGAGAGCAAGAGCTTACCATCCCAGGGCCGTCAAGAGAGCAAGAGCTTACAGTCCCAGGCCCTTCAAGAGAGCAAGAGCTTACCATCCCAGGGCCTTCAAAAGAGCAATAGCTTACAGTCCCAGGCCCTTCAAGAGAGCAAGAGCTTACCATCCCAGGGCCGTCAAGAGAGCAAAAGCCTACCAACCAGGGCCGTCAAGAGAGCAATAGCTTACCAACCCAGGGCCGTCAAGAGAGCAAGAGCCTACCAACCCAGGGCCTTCAAGAGAGCAAGAGCCTACCAACCCAGGGCTTTCAAGGGAGCAAGAGCCTACTAACCAGGGCCGTCAAGAGAGCAATAGCTTACCAACCCAGGGCCTTCAAGAGAGCAAGAGCTTACCATCCCAGGGCCGTCAAGAGAGCAAGAGCTTACAGTCCCAGGCCCTTCAAGAGAGCAAGAGCTTACCATCCCAGGGCCTTCAAAAGAGCAATAGCTTACAGTCCAGGCCCTTCAAGAGAGCAAGAGCTTACCATCCCAGGGCCGTCAAGAGAGCAAAAGCCTACCAACCCAGGGCCGTCAAGAGAGCAATAGCTTACCAACCCAGGGCCTTCAAGAGAGCAAGAGCTTACAGTCCCAGGGCCGTCAAGAGAGCAATAGCTTACAGTCCCAAGCCCTTCAAGAGAGCAAGAGCTTACCATCCCAGGGCCGTCAAGAGAGCAAGAGCTTACAGTCCCAGACCCTTCAAGAGAGCAAGAGCTTACCACCCCAGGGCCGTCAAGAGAGCAATAGCTTACAGTCCCAGGCCCTTCAAGAGAGCAAGAGCTTACCATCTCAGGGCCTTCAAGAGAGCAAGAGCCTACAGTCCCAGGGCCGTCAAGAGAGCAAGAGCCTACAGTCCCAGGCCCTTCAAGAGAGCAAGAGCTTACCATCCCAGGGCCGTCAAGAGAGCAAGAGCCTACAGTCCCAGGCCCTTCAAGAGAGCAAGAGCTTACCATCCTAGGGCCGTCAAGAGAGCAAGAGCCTACAGTCCCAGGTCCTTCAAGAGAGCAAGAGCCTACAGTCCGGGGTCTGCAAGAGAGCAAGAGCTTACCATCCTAGGGCCGTCAAGAGAGCAATAGCTTACCATCCCAGGGCCTTCAAGAGAGCAAGAGCTTACCATCTCAGGGCCTTCAAGAGAGCAAGAGCATACCATCTCAGGGCCTTCAAGAGAGCAAGAGCCTACAGTCCCAGGGTCTGCAAGAGAGCAAGAGCCTACAGTCCCAGGTCCTTCAAGAGAGCAAGAGCCTACAGTCCCGGGGCCTTCAAGAGAGCAAGAGCCTACAGTCCCGGGGTCTGCAAGAGAGCAAGAGCCTACAGTCCCGGGGCCTTCAAGAGAGCAATAGCCTACAGTCCCAAGGTCTGCAAGAGAGCAAGAGCCTACAGTCCCGGGGTCTGCAAGAGAGCAAGAGCCTACAGTCCAAAGGCCTTCAAAAGAGCAAGAGCTTACATTCCCAGGGCCGTCAAGAGAGTGATAATCCAGATTTGCTAAATCCTGTTAATTTATCGTGCAATTGAAGATTAACAGTAAGTGTACCTGTAGCATTGTATTAACTGGATTGATTAATTGAAAATTATGTTTGTTTACAAATTTCATGGGATTGAATATTGATAAAAGTTGTGGGCTACCTATAGTAATCCACTAGTTAGATAAATTAATAAAAATTTCATTCATTTACAAGTTTTAGGTTTTTATTTTTTTTTTTCCTTTGGAGTAATCTCTCACATCCATGTTAAAATCAATTCACTTGCATTTTCGTGTTATGCGATTATGTATAAGAACCAATCACTCGTGTTATGCGATTGTGTATAAGAACCAATCACTCGTGTTATGTGATTATGTATAAGAACCAATCACTCGCGTAGTGTGATTGTGTATAAGAACCAATCACTTGCGTAGTGTGATTGTGTATAAGAACCAATCACTCGCGTAGTGTGATTGTGTATAAGAACCAATCACTCGCGTAGTGTGATTGTGTATAAGAACCAATCACTCGCATAGTGTGATTGTGTATAAGAACCAATCACTCGCGTAGTGTGATTGTGTATATGAACCAATCACTCGCGTAGTGTGATTGTGTATAAGAACCAATCACTCGCGTAGTGTGAAGTTTAGCCTTCTTAAGTTTTCCTGGCCATTTTTTAATCTCAATTATGTTATCCCCTTTAAAAGCACATGATTATTTTACACACAACATTCCTACCCACTAAATAAAACTTTCCTGTGCCACTGCATATAATGGATAACACACCAATCGTTGTCTAAAAATTGTGTGAACCCCAATAATTTAAAAAGGCCCACCCATGTAAGTATTAGTAACATAGGCGTTATGCTACTTTGAGCAAGATGACTTTGTTCTGTTTGATCTAGCATGGCAAGACATGGGATGTATTATTTTACACCCTATCACTTTATTATCATATACACAGTACACTTATTGGCTGTATTTCCTCTAATTTATGAATTACTATAACCTGATTAATGTTTGTTTGTAATAGTCATACCTGCTTTGTGAGTTTTCCAGAATCAAAATCCATTTCCTGTACAAAGTTTTGAAGTTTTGTCTGATAAAGTAATTCCAATATGTTTTTATTAGCCAGTAGCCAGGCAATAGCCAGCAAGAGTTCCCTACTTCCAGCATCCATGTTAACAGGTAAACAATAGAACTCAGGACAATCATAGTTCATGGCTGCAAGTGTCAGTTTGGCATGAGTCACTTCATCACCTACAACAGAAATAGTAGTGTACATTTAGTACAAACTTGAGTTGACATATTCTTTCATTAGTAGGATAAATAGGCTACATGATAATAGTATCAATTATTATCTTGATCTGTATTTTGGTTTAAATAAACATGTAGGCCCATAGGTAATTCTATAACTTAGGCTACCAAACACCACCTTTACATAATTATAGGGAACCTACCAACAGAGACAAGATAGCTGTAGTATTCTGTTCCAATGATGAGTTTGTGGAGGAGTTGCCAAAGTAACAAAACCTGTTCAAACAAACAATAAAATAATATGGTTATGTAGTGTATAGTTTTGGTTTAATTTACTTCACATTAATAATGTGTGTACTATTTTGACAGAAATAACACTAGACAATAAAGACATATAGGCCCTAAACTTCCACCACACAATAAAGACATATCACATGAGAAGAGAGAAAGACTTAAAGACAGCCACAGTAATATAATGACAACCATGGAATGTGTGTAAGGTATATGAAGAGTCAAAATGACATTATAGAAGCAAATAAATTTATTTTATAGCACTTACATACAATCCTAAGGGAAAATACAAATTTGTCCAAAAACAGACAAAATTATAAACTTTTTTTCCAGCTGCCCAGTTTTTAATTAAGTAAACCAACTTAAAGGATTGTTTATGTTAACCCTAATTTTTAACTGGCAACAGTTATTCTCTCATATATTAACCTAGAAACTTGATAATTACATTAATCAACTAGAGTTATTAAATTGATAACTATGGTAAAAAACTAGTGAAGATTTTATTTATTTGAAGTATTTAATGTGCACTATCTGAACCGACTAATTATATTAGCACTCTAGAATTTCTATGAGAAAAAGTGAAAGAGCCTATCAATTTTGCCAGGAAAGGTATTTTCACATACCTTCCAGGCACAGGAGCAGCCAGGATTCATTTGTGGGGAGGGTTTAGTTTCCCTCACCAACTAAGCGGGGTTTGTTGGTTTTTCCCGCGGGAAAATTTGAAATTATTATCATCATCATCATTATCATTATCATTATCATTATCATTATCATTATCATTATTTTATTATTATTATTATTATTATTATTATTATTAGCACGGCGTCTTACTACCCGTTCGGGTTATACGCACTTACGCTAATGTGTAATGGTAGGGTGAATGTGAGATGAAATGGAGGACCTGCAGTTTAACGTGGAATCCGAACCACGCTGGAGGCCTGGCATTCCCCACATTCACAAGATGTCTTGTCAGAAGTGAAGAAAGGGTTTGGCAATCAGATAAATCTGTGCCGGGACCGAGGATTGAACCCCGAAAAAATTTGAAAATTTAAGTACTGCAAAATGCAAATGCATCAAAATAAAGACAATAATATCCTAAATAATTTAAAATTTCCAAAAATTGTCATAATTCTGTAATTATTATGACTATTAAGTTTGTACGAACATATTTTTACCCATGCAATGCAAGTTTCAATAAAATGTATTTTTTAAATTTGATTTATAAAATTATTTTATGAGCTAAAATTTGAAAATTAAAATAATCAACCTGCATTAACTCTTAACTCACAAAATCACTTTTAAAATAATTCACGTTAGTCTTATGTTAATTTTCCTTGGCTTTGTAGAAAGTTAATTGAGAGCTTAATCCTCAGTAACTGACACCTCTGGATGTATGTACAGGAAGCCCATTACGTCTGTCTTCAAATGTAGAGCTCCTCAGGTGTTATCTCAATATCTTTAGAGACAAGAAAGAGGAAGGTGGGTAGCGAGGCCTGATGGAGGTTTCAACCCTCACCCCCTCCCCCCTTGGCTGCGACAGTGCTTCCAGGGTTATTTTAAATGCCACAATAGACTTGAAACCAACTTTATTTTAGCTCTGAAACAAGTTGTGCTACAGATTATTAAATGCTTAAAACAAAAAAAACTGTCAACCAGGGCTGGGTTTGAATCCCCAAGACCAGAGGTTGACACTAGTATGTTAAACTGGACTGCTGGGAGATCAGGGTAGTTTATCTTCTAATATCCCTGGGCTATGTTTAAATAAGTCATGTTTACCAACACAAACATTTTTTCATCTTTAATTCCCACAAGATTGACTCAATAAGAGTTTGTCTAGTATAGGTCTATAGATAATACAAGTTGTGTTGGCCACTATAGAGCACTATAACAACTGGCATTATTGCAAGTAGTGTGGTTGGAATGTGATCAATTTTCACATGTATTAGAGATGGTGACAAGACAGTGGAAACAGATTCTAAACTAATTAAATTCATGTGAGTCTATAGTTTAATCATAGTGAGGAACATTATTAATTAGGCCAATATGTCTGACTGACAGGAATTTAACGTGATTAAGGCCTCAAAATGGCTGATTAACCTAATGCAAATAAAGAGCTTTTTTCTATTGAAAAACATTGTTTATAATACACAAGAGAGAGCACTTTATTTTGTGTAATTGTGGGTTGGGTACATTGAAATTTCTCAGTGATGAATTTCAGTAGCTTGATTGTGGGGAGATTCAATTTCCAGACAAAATGATTGCGGTAGACAGTGCAATACCGCCTGTTTGCTTGCCAATGTCAGCAAATAGGGGAAAGTAGAGTATAAATGCCTTTGCCATAGACCTTCGCTGATGAATGTGGGTTCGGTGTGGGGGGGGGGGGGGTAGAGAATACCAGTTTGTTTGCAGATTGGCAGACACTCAGCAACAGCAGACATATTATATCAAGCCTGACCTGACGTTTAAAATAGAAATAGAAGCTGTCAAGGCAGCTGAAGAAGTTGTCGGAAAATATGTAGAAGATGTACTGTAAGCTGAAGAAACACCATACAGAGTTGTACATGGGACTGCTAGCCAGCCCCACCAGTGTGGGGGGTCAGACCACGACCAATAACCTCAAGTGGGAAATCAACCCTTGCACAGAGAAGGGTCCTACAAGCACAACAGAGGGAGAAGAAATTATGACACCCCTTTTGGGAACAATGATTAAAATGTGCAGGGAAACATCGAACACGCCGGTATACAATGAATCAAAACAAACTTTTATGCAAGACTTGTGACCAAGAAGGACATGTGGGGGCTGTTTGTCTTTCAGAAACTGGCAATGGCAGATATTCAGCAAGGGTGCATCACGTAACGGAGATAACAGAGCGTTAGAAACATCCTGATACGAAGGAGCTCTCAGTAGAAGGGATAGAACTATATCAACACACAGTGTGTCTGGCATCAAGAGGCAACCTACAATGCCGGCAATCACAAACGTTAAGTATCACATCATGGAGGTGGACTCAGGGGCGACTGTGACACTCATTTCAGCGGAAACATATAATACTGTGACCACACCAACGGCCTGAACCTTCGTACCCGAGCAGTTGACACTGCACACCACTTCGGTTACTAAGCTCCAAATAAGTAGCTGTCCGATTTAAAGAAAGAAGAGCTACCCTGACCTTGGCAGAGGTCACAGGCCATGAATCCAGTCTTCTTGGAAGACTGTGGTTCAAGCCCCTTGGCCTCACGGTTCATGGATTCAATGTTGTATGCAACACAAGTCTTAGTGAATCCAAAGCAGAAGCCACAGGAGATAAAAACCCTACCACTATTAATAATCAACAAGAAATAGTTATGCACAGTTACAGGCCAAACAAGGAAGTTACAGTGCCAAATGCCCTGCTTACATAGAGTGAGGTTGTCTTCACGCCTTTAGGATCAGCTTCTGCATGTAACGTGCAACAACATGGATAATAAGAAAAAGGCATGTGTAGTTTATGTTTTCTACTGAGATTGATGGAAATACTGACGAGCATGTGCACATGTTAAGTTTTACTGTCAGTATTACTGTCAATCTCCCTCACCACTTGAAAACCTGATGGACTGATACTGATGTGATCAAAAAATTTGAATCACATTAATATTTTTGTAAGTCCTTCCATCAGTCCATCAGTACTGCCCCTACAAGATCAGTCAGTATTAATAATTACTTTATTAGATGGTCTGACTGATCGTGTTGGGGCCTTGTTAAATCATGTACACAGTAAGAAAATAGTCTATAATATTGTTTGCCTTGATTTCTGCTGGGTGGACTGATCAATGATGCCAGACAAATCCATTTTCTCGAAAATGTGACCTTCAATTGAGATGATTGTCAGTGAATTAGAGTGATCCTCTGTCATATTTGTAGGCAGGTAATTTTTACTCTTCTCGGCCACGAGAAGGTACAGTACATACTGCTGTTCGGTTAGAAGCTAGAGCACATGGGAAAATTCGGAGGGCAGTGTCAACATTTGGGTATATCACCTGTAATTCCTTGTTTCATATAAACTGACACAACTCAAAAGGACTTAAGTTTTTTTTTCAAATGTAGTGTTTGTTAAAAGATGAGCCTTTAAGTGCACTAACTCTTAAACTAGTGGATCCCCAGTGTATCACTGGCACACTTGTAACACGACAGTAACACTATTGCGTCTAAGTGCTAGTGAAGAAGTGAGTTTACTTGTATCCACCAGGTTGCTGTTGATAATGAGTAATGACTAATGGCCTCGAGACAGTGGGGATGGGGGAAAGCAGATAGCAGTAGAAAGTATGACTCAGTCATCACGTCTACTCCTTCCACCATATATGTCAACTTCGGCATTAACTTCAATACACAAAATAAAAAGGCACATCACAAAAATCAAAAACACACTGACGCCATAAAATTATTTTACCTGGCAGAAAAAAAAATCACTAAGCAAAACCTGCCACCCCTAAAATTCGCCGCCGTAGGCACGTGCCTACTAGGCCTATGCGGAAATCTGCTCCTGCCTAGAAGAAATTGAAGGATCTGGACAGCCTAATAGATTAGTACTCTATAGGATTATGCTTCAAACTAACAAATAGCAATTACTAAGTGAGTTTTCTAATATTGCTTTAAAGATTTATAATTTGTTCAAAACGTTTGTTTTGTTATTGCCTAATCAAAAACTTGCTTATGCTATATGTCCAAGTGCTAGAAAACATAGAATTTCTCATAATTTGAGATGAAAAAAAATAAAGAATAACGACCTCGGCACGCACTTAAATTAAGCCTTATATAATGCTTTATGGGAGTCTCTTTCATAGTAAAAAACCTTTTTTTCAAAAGAATGAGTGTGTGTAATAAACCCCACGTTCTCTCCTGAAGTCAATTTTCTGACCACTATACACATACTACAATAGCCCCCTAAGAACACAAATTATGATAAAAAGCAATTAAGCATATAAAGATTTACCATAAATATGATTATAAATACTAGAAAGTAATTAATGAAACTTACAACATTTCGTTCATTCTTATTAAACTTTGCAAGCCGGAAATGTTCTGGTCTTATATTTACATCTAGTAAAAGTTTAGAATGTTTGCATAGTATTGTAATTGCTGTTTTTATTTCCGACATTTGGTGTCCTGGCAAAAATTGTCAAATTTAAACTTGTTTATAAGAGATATTCCCGCTTTATATTGCAAAGCAATAATATGTTATATGACCAAGCGTGAGCGTCGAACATATTGTCTTCGCGTCGATTGTTCCAAACAGTTTTTCTGAAATTCCAGCTAAATATTGCAATAATGCAACAAGTTGTCTTTGCGTCAACTGTTCTAAACAGTTTTAAAATATTTATCTTCTCGTTGGTGTTCGCGAAGCAATAAAAAGTTCACACTATGGCAGCTCACATTTTAAGAGTAGTAACTTTTATAAGAGTATTTATAATAACTTATTAGTCATATGCATATAAAATAACAACTTCCCTCGTTAACATTATTAATGTTTCTTATAAAGAGTTTTAAGAATAAAAAAACATGTATGATTCAGTGTATAAATGTTGTTGAAGAGATGGAGTATGCGGGGATAGGAAAGTGTGGAGAAAGTTAGTAAAGATGAATTAAGTTTTTTTGTGTGTGTATTTTTAACCTATATGCATGGTATCTTGCCTATACACCGTAAAGCCAGTTCCACACTATTCGCGAATGCTAACGAATGTTCGTGTAGTATCTGGTGACTATCCGATTAGTGTGGGAGGTACACGAATGGCGAATAACGACTGTTCTGTCTAATATTCGGCATTCGTAGGGTTTCACCTTGTGAGTGGTCTCTTGTGTACCGACCACTTATTTTATTAGCTACGGCCACAATAGATTAAAAAAGCATGTACTGAATCTAAGGAAATGATTACAACAAAAAGTAAAACATTTGCAATTTAAAGAAATATTTGAATTATTTATTCATTGTAATAAACAGAGGTAAAACAATAAATTACATGGCCTTACAATTCAAACTGAAGTGTGTTGGAAAACAAATATATCATGGCTGAGTCTGCAGTTGCGAAGTACGTTTGAGAGTATATTTTGATATCTCAAGGTATATTATTATTTTATTTGAACAAGTCTGGAAGAGACCAAAAAATATAAACAAAATCGTTAATATTATACAAAATAATTTAAAGAGCCTTTCTTAAATGATTTTCAAAGCATCTGATTCACCGCAGTGAATTAAGACAGAACAAATTTAAAATTTAAATTTAAATATCGAATCAGATATTTATTAAAAATTTAAATTACCAAACCTTACGATGATTAATAAGAACTTAAAAAGCCTCTTTTAAATGGTTTACAACATGTCTGATTTACCACTGTGAATACAGACAAAACCAATTTAGATTAAAATATCGAATCAGATATTTATTATCAGCACAAAGGTTTGACTTCCCGACTAAAACTCAAACCTTCGTGGAATTATTACCCTCATCACTTTTAAAGAATTCGACAAAATTCCTGCATTTTCAATATTGACTCGGTAATATTAAAATAGAAACAAAGCATTGTTACGTTAAAATACATGTAATTTCTCACTGAATGAATTGGTTAAATATAAAGTCAAAACCTTATTAGCCAAAAAAATAAGGACTTTAATATTTACTCCGAAGAAGATACGTCTACAAAAATAATCTATAAATTAAACTGTTAAATTATAACGAACAAGCAATCTATAGTCGTACACTAGACATCTTAAGTGTACGTGTGTGGCAACAGTCATTTGACTACTAACTCTCATCAATCACACACACAGCCGTATTATTTTCACTGCGCACACACACCTGCACATTACATGTCATTAGTCATTACATATAAATTTGCTGAAAAGATAAATTTACCTATATTTTAACACGCCTCCTTAAATTTATATTACAGTCCAACCTTAATCATAAACCAATTTATATCACATTCATTTCATGTCTGAATTTTTCAAACTTATTTCGACCTAATGGCTTGGTAAAAATATCAGCTGCATTTTCATCAGAATCTAATTTGACAATATCAATTTCTCCTTTATCATAACTCTCGTTTACAAAATGATAATGCGTCTCTATATACTTCGATTCTTTTTGTAAAATTACCATACTTAGCTATATTTATTGTACCAGAATTATCTTCATATATTTTTATCGGTTCACAAACCTCAATATTAAAATCTAGCAAAATATATTTCACAACTTTTAATTCACTAACAAACTCCGACAATGCAACATACTTAGCTGATGTGGATGATTTTGTTACACTACTTTGTATCTTAGATTTCCAAAAAATCACATTTCCATACATTTTAATAATTTTAATTTAATTTAATATTAGCACCGCGTCTTACTACCCGTTCGGATTGTGCGCCTTAAGTACTAATTACACTAATGGATTAGGATTTGGGAAGGTTGAATTAGAGAAAGTGAACCCACATTTGCGTGAAGGGAGAGTGGAAAACCATTTGGAAAAACCACCCCCAGTTCACCCTACCGAGATTCGAACCTCGATCTCCCCATCCTCAGCAGTCAAACTCAACACGACAAGCGCGTTAGCCAACTACGCCACCAAGGCGGGTATTTTAATAACATATCCTGTCGTCGATTTTCTGTCAATAATATCACCTGCCCAATCAGCATCTACGTAACAGTTTAAGATCTCTGCATTAACATTTCTATTATACGTTAACTTTAAATCTTTGGTCAAAACTAAACACTTTAATATCCTCACAGCATATTTATAATGAGTATTATCATAACAATTTTGAAATCTACTTAAATAATTTACGCTGAAACTTATATCAGTTCTGGTTCTGGAACTAATATACAAAAGAGCTCCAATTATATTTATATACTTCATTTCATCACATCTGACTGTGCGGTTTCTAATTTTAAATTTTGTTCCATCGGAGTAGCATACAATTTAGAATTTTCAATTCCATATTTCCTTTCTAAAGATAAGAAATAATCTTTTTGATCCTAAGTCATTTTTCCTTTATCACATTCATAATTTATATTAATACCTAAATAAGTTTTTATTTTACCCAAATCTTTCATCTGAAATCCTTTAAACAATAAATTTTTAACTATATTTAACTTAGTTTTATCTTTACAACATATGGGCAAATCATCTACAAACAAAATTAAATAGACATTATTATTGTTCTTATTGTTTAAGATATACAAGCAACAGTCATTCTCACTTCTTACAAAACTTAAAATTTTCAAATAAGAATCGAAACACTCACTCACTCTTGGGCTTTCTCTCAATCCGTACAATGCTTTAATCCAATTTTAATACTTATCCCTACTATCCTCATAACCTCGTGGTTGTTTAACATAAACTTCTGATTTAACTTTTCCATTCAAAAACGCTGTTTCTACATTCATTTGCTCAATAATTAAATTATTCTGACAACAATATGATAATAAATTTTTTAACGTTTGCATTCTTGCTACTGGAGAGTATATATATATCATTAATTGAATCATTCTGCTGGTATCCTCTAAATACTAACCTAGCTTTATAAACATCATTAGCCTTTTTGGTATAAACCCATTTTAAATCTTGTATTTTTTTATCTTCTGGTTTAATAACAGACATCCATGTATTATTTTAGATAAGCAATTAATTTCCTTATCCATTGCATTTTTCCAATTTTTAGAATCATAACTATCCATCGCATCATTATATGAAACAGGATTTTCCGTATTTACATAGACAATATTATACACAAAATTATCATCATTAAGTCTAGCAGATTTTCGTTTTTCTCTGGTTGATCTTCTTAACCCTAAATTTACATTTTGATCATTTATATATCCATTCGTAATTTCATCTCTATCATTTTCATTTTTACCTTCATTTAAACCTATATCATAAGCCTCTCTTGACTCTTCTCTAAAACTTATATAACTTGTACCATCTTCAATTATATCTAGGGTACATGTCTTGCTACGACTATCTTGTCATTTAGTAATACTCTATACCAACATTTTCATAACCTAACAAAATACCTAGATCTGCTTTTCTGTCCCATTTTGAATTTATTTTTTGTTCAGGCACTCTTACAAATACTTTACTTCCATACATTCTTAAATGCTCTATATTAGGTTTTTCACCAAACATTATTTCATAAGGTGTTTTATTTTTCTCTACAGTATTAGTAATTGTCCTATTCTTCAAATAAGCAGCCGTTTTGACTACTTCAGGCCAGAACCTAATATGTACTTTGGCCTCTGCTAATAAACATCTAGACATATTCATAATATCTCTGTTAAACTTTTCTGCTGTCCCATTTAATTCATGAACCTATGGTGGACAAGGTTCAATAGATATTCCTTTTTCCCTAGCAAAACTATACATATCACTATTCATATATTCCTTGCCATTGTCCCATCTCAGTCCTTTTACTCTTTTTTCTGTCTTACTTTCAATTATATTTACATAGTCAATAAAACAATTGTATACTACACTTTTCGATTTGATACAATAGATTTTAGCTACCTTATTGTACTTATCTATAAAAGTTAGAAAATATTTATCACTGTTTAAACCCGTAGTACTGTGTGACCCATTTAAATCAGTATGTACAATTTCTAATATTTCTTTAAGCTCTAGTTCTCTCATTTTTAAATGGCAAATTATGCATTTTATTTTGCAAACATATTCTACATTTAAAATAATCAGTCTCTAATTCCTTTAGAAAACCTTCAAGCATTTGTTTATCACACATTGTTTTTAAATAATTAAAATTTACATGTCCTAATGTTCTATGATATTTTTCCTTTTTTGTCATATTTAACATGATTGTTATATTTGATTCAGTTTTAACAATTTCACTAGTCATGTGATACAAATAATTTTTCTTACACGCTAAAGCAATTAAATTTCTATTTAGATTATATATTTTTGAAATATTTCCTACTGACACAATTTTATTTTTATTTGTAACTTTCGTATAACTGATTAAATTTCTATCAATTTCTTTCACATGAAACACAGTTAACATTTTATGTTCTACCATTTGACCATAAACATTGAATTTGACTAAAATATTACCTATTTTAGTTGCCTTTTAAAAACGACCATATCCGACTTTAACATTTATCGGTACTTTGAGTTCATCAAATTCATAAATTATTATTATTATTATTTAATTATATTATTATTATTATTAGCACCGCGTCTTACTACCCATTCGGGTTATACGCACTTACGCTAATGTGTAATGGTAGGGTGATTGTGAGATGAAATGAAGGACCTACAGTTTAACGTGGAATCCGAACCACGGTGGAGGCCTGGCATTCCCCACATTCACAAGATGTCTAGTCAGAGGTGAAGGAAGGGTTTGGTAATCAGATAAATCTTTGCCGGGACCGAGGATTGAACCCCGGCCGCCAGCATAGAAGTCTGACACCTTACCCCTAGACCACCAGGTCCCCAAAATTCATAAAAATATTCATCATTATTTATGACGTGATCAGAGCAACCAATATCAAGTAACCATTCTACTTTACTGACGCAACTGTTAGCTTCATCGTACAATTTTTCCAATCCGGGTCTTACCTCGATTTCCGTATTAAAACTGCTCGTATTACAGTCTTCATTTTGCTGTCCTTGTTGATTGTGCCTTTGTTGCCAACCGCCAGCTCGACGATGTTGACATTGAACCTCGACCGGGTCTTCTTCCACCACCGCCACCACGATGTTGCCAATATTGTTGTTGTTGTTGTTGGCGTCCGCCTCCTTGCTGTTGAATGCTGCCTCTGGGCTTCCACAAATGTTCACTTGGTCTCATGCTCGTGCACTGAGCCTTAAAATTCCATATTGCCACACTTAAAACACGCTTTGTCTTTTTTCTTTCAGCCTTAAATGCACATGAACTGTTTTTGCTTCCTTCCTCTTTTTCTTTTAATTCAACCAATTTTATTTTAATTTTTACATACTCAACAGTTTGATCACTTTCTTTTAGTATATCAATTAAATCACCAACATAACTTAACGGATTTGGAAGCATTTTAATCATATAACTTAGTTTTTCTTTTTCACTTACATTAGTACCTACACTTTTAAGTTCGTTCACTAGCTTTTCAAACTCAGTAAAAAAAAAAAAGCACTTGAATCTTCAAAGTCTATTTCGTATACAAATTTGCAGTGCAGTAGATTCCTTTAAGTACATTTCGTCAGACTTTTTTCATAATTTCATACGCAGTCTCTTTGTCTTTTATAAACTGTAACTGATCATTCGAAATACCACTGTAGATCACAATGATTGCCTTCAAGTCCTTTTCACTCAACTCATCCTCTTTATCTGTCGTACCTTTTTCTTTCTTCACTTTCTTTCTTAACTTTAAAATAACGTGATTCGCTTTTTCCAACACTTGTAGTCCTTACCGTCAAAAACAGGAATTCTCGTTTCATCCGCCATCTTAGGGTTTTCTTTTTTTATAAACCACGGACTGCTACCATGTTAAATTATAACGAACAAGCAATCTATACTACTCGTACACTAGACAACTTAAGTGTACGTGTTTGGCAACATTCATTTGACTACTAACTCTCCTCAATCCCACACCCACACACAACAATATTACTTTCATTCCACACACACATACCTGCACATTACATGTCATTAGTCATTACATATACATTTGTTGAAAATATAAATTTACCTATATTTTAACAGGAACATTATCAAATTTAAAGAATTTAAATTATTACTAGTAACCACAAGAGTAATAAAAATTAATAATTATACTAAATATGTCAAGATAAAAAAGGAATAAAAAAATGCGGCTACCTGAATATTTCAAGAACTTACAAAGATACTAGCGTCCAAGTGGAAATAGGAAACATTAAGTGTCCCATAACAGAATTTACTTTCAAAAATAAAACCTTTAGCGAAAAGTTACAGATGCATACACCGACTGATTTCAACTACATAATATACCTAAGTGTTTAAGATAATCAAATTCATAGCTGTCATATAAAGTTTATATAATCAATAATATATATATTTATAGCCATCCTGGCTAGATAATGCTCTATGAATGAATAGGACTTCTCGTGGAAGTGTCGGATGTAATAGTCAACCATATTTTATTATTTCCCTCGTTATATAGGTTTAGTTGATTGGTAAGGAGGTGGGAGTTCCTAATGGTTTTTATTATTAATAGTAGTATAACGTCACACGCCAAGCAGCTGGTGGATATGCTAAGTCACTTTAGTCACATCCACCAGTCTCTTGGTCTCTTGTAGTTCCATTTGACTTGTTCCCAAGACACGAACACCAGACACATGGTGAGAGACTGCTGACTCTAGCTACGTTCATTCGGTCAAGTAGACCAGTTCAAGAATACTAGTGGTCCTCTTGTAGCTCAGCTGGGCCAATCAGGGCATTTCTAGATCCCTCTATTGGAACGTCCTGTTGCTGCATTATTCATAGCTTGTTAGGACTTATCTTCGTTTTAGAATTTTTTGCAAACAGGCTGGTTATGGAGTTCACACTAATCCAGAACTTACAATGAGTGAGTAGAGCACCTTTATTAGACATAGTAAGATTGTGATATTTAATAATGCTTGAAATCTATGATTATAAGTTTATGTCTATATGTATATGCTTATTTGGGTTTGAACCCTTCTTAACTAAAATAAAGAATAAAAATAAAGTCCAAAAAACAATGAATAACAATGGGGCAAAAAGGAGCAATAGGAGTGAGCAATTGGAGTTCTGTCGTTTGAATGCCTAAGATCAAACATATGAATCTCAGATCTCGCAACCCACATCAGTTGCGGAAGTAAATATATGGACGGTCAACCTCGTAGAGCTCATTATCGAAAAGGTATATATCCCAAAATTATATTAAAACGAAAAGACATGTAAAAATACACTACCTATGGGTATCGTGAACCATTATACTAATAAATGCATGAACTAGTTTTAAGTTGATATTTATTCATCAAGAAGTTAATATCATATGCAAATATATAATAATATATTATATAGAGATAATCTTTGAAATATACAATAAGCTTTCGACAAGCTATAATTCCCACAGTCGAAGTTTAAAAAAAAAGCATCAATTAATTATTTTGAGCGCCAGCATTAAAGAACAACATAATTAAATGTGGCTTTAGCTCAACAACAACCTTATCATAACGTCAAAACTTCCATTAGTAAAGTTTCATTACGGAATGACTGTTATAATCATGTTATTCTCTTTAGTTAAATAGTAAAATACATTTCTTATAAAAATAACATAACATACATTAATCCAAAAAAATACCATAATAATCTCAGAACAATTTCTCAGGAAAAAACTCGTTTACACGTTTTGTTTAAGGCACTACAGAATCTAAAAAACAATTTGTGTCAAAAGCACATAGCGCGGCCCTGGTAGGAAATTAAATTCTCTATCCAAATATCTAAGTGTGCATAGGCCTAAACCTTACAGATCAGAGCAATTTGACCAAAGCTTGAGGAAGTATGCGATTTTTCTCAGGAAAAACCTCGTTTACACTTTTTGTTTAAGGCGTTACAGCTTCTAAAAAACAATTTGTGTCTAAAGCACATAGCGGGGCCCTGATAGGAAATTCAATTCTCTAACCAAATATCTAAGTGTGCATAGGCCTAGACCCTACAGATCTTAGCAATTTGACCAAAGCTTGAGAAAGAACACGATTTTTCTCAGGAAAAAACTCGTTTACACGTTTTGTTTAAGCCGCTACAGCTTCTAAAAATCAATTTGTGTCAAAAGCACAGAGTGGGGCCCTGATAGTAAATTCAATTCTCTATCCAAATATATAAGTGTGCATAGGCCTAGACCCTAGAGATCTGAGCAATTTGACCAAATCTTGAGGAAGTACACGATCTTTTTCAGTAAAATCCTCATTTAAACGTTTTGTTTAAGGTACTACAGATTCTAAAAAACAATTTGTGATGGGTATAATACAACTTGTCATTTTCGCTGGCAATTATTGCTTGCTTTAGTTATGAAAGTGGTTTGGATTCATGAGTCAACCAGACTGTCCACGAAATGTAATTCCCGCGAGCTCAACAGCAGAATTTTATGAAATATTGGTGTTGACTGTGTTTCGGAGGGGGGAACAGGTTCTGCCCTTAGTCTGGCAGAGGTGTATGAGTCATAATACCAAAGTAATTAGGTACCTATTTATAGTTTATGTGTCTTGCTTTTGGCAGGGGAGGGGGAAAAGAGAGGCTCGCGGGATGAAAAGGTCTATTGACAGTAGAATAAGAAGAAATATATTGTTGGGAGAATTTGTCATAGTCAAGCATTTATAGTTAAATGATTATTTCTGTATAGAGAGAATAATGGGTGGAAAAGGAACGTTATATCAGTGAGAATGAAAAATAAATAAAAAGAAGTTTAAAAATACACAAGCGTGCCGTTGTTCTTAAAATCTTACAAATTCACCAATAAAATAGACACAAAATATGATTTTGACGTAAGAGAAATTAAAACAGAATTTTAAATAAAAATAAAACTGTATATTTATTATTTCATTATGTAGAATTAAGAGTTATACATTGTGTAAGCCGTCAAATAAAAATGATGTTGAGAAGAGGTAATCGGGACCATCACGGCCCTGATCTTTGCCCTTAACACAAATTGTTTTTTAGAATCCTTAGCGCCTTAAACAAAACGTGTAAGCGAGTTTTTTCCTGATAAAAATCGTGTACTTCCTCAATCTTTGGTCAAATTGCTAAAATCTGTAGAGTCTAGGCCTATGCACACTTAGATATTTTGATAGATAATTGAATTTACTATCAGGGCCCCGCTTTATGATTTTGACACAAATTGTTTTTTAGATTCTGTAGTGCCTTAAACTAAACGTGTAAACGAGTTTTTTCCTGAGAAAATTCGTGTACGTCCTCAAGCTTTGGTCAAATTGCTCTGATCTGTAGGGTCTAGGCCTATGCACACTTATATATTTAGATAGAGATATGAATTTTCTATCAGAGCCCTGCTCTGTGCTTTTGACACAAATTGTTTTTTAGAACCTATAGCGCCTTAAACAAAACGTGTAAACGAGGTTTTTCCTGAGAAAATTCGTGTACTTTCTCAAGCTTTGGTCAAATTGCTAAGATCTGTAGAGTCTAGGCCTATGCACACTTATATATTTAGATAGAAAATTAAATTTTCTATCAGGGACCCGCTCTGTGCTTTTGACACAAATTGTTTTTTAGATTCTGTAGTGCCTTAAACAAAATGTGTAAACGATGTTTTTCCTGAGAAAAATCATGTACTTCTCAAGCTTTGGTCAAATTGCTAAGATATGTAGGGTCTAGCCTATACACACTTATATATTTAGATAGAGAATTGAATTTTCTATCAGAGCCCTGCTCTGTGCTTTTGACACAAATTGTTTTTTAGAACCTATAGCGCCTTAAACAAAACGTGTAAACGAGGTTTTTCATTAGAAAAATCGTGTACTTCCTCAAGCTTTGGTCAAATTGCTAAGATATGTAGGATCTACGCCTATACACACTTATATATTTAGATGGAGAATTGAATTTCCTATCAAGACCCCGCTCTGAGCTTTTGACACAAATTGTTTTTTAGAATCTGTAGCGCCTTAAACAAAACTTTTAAATGAGGATTTTACTGAAAAAGATCGTGTACTTCCTCAAGCTTTGGTCGAATAGCTAAGATCTGTAAGGTCTAGGCCTATGCACACTTATATATTTAGATATAAAATTGAATTTCCTATCAGTGCCCTGCTCTGTGCTTTTGACACAAATTGTTTTTTAGAACCTATAGCGCCTTAAACAAAACGTGTAAACGAGGTTTTTCCTGATAAAAATCGAGTACTTCCTCAAGCTTTGGTCAAATTGCTCTGATCTGTAAGGTCTAGTCCTATGCACACTTATATATTTAGATAGATAATTGAATTTCCTATTAGAGCCCCGCTCTGTGCTTTTGACACAAATTGTTTTTTAGAACCTATAGCGTCTTAAACAAAACGTGTAAACGAGGTTTTTCCTGATAAAAATCGTGTACTTCCTCAAGCTTTGGTCAAATTGCTCTGAACTGTAGGGTCTAGGCCTATGCACACTTATATATTTAGATAGAGATATGAATTTTCTATCAGGGCCTTGCTTTGTGCTTTTGAAACAAATTGTTTTTTAGAACCTATAGCGCCTTAAACAAACCGTGTAAACGAGGTTTTTCCTGAGAAAAATCGTGTACTTCCTCAAGCTTTGGTCAAACTGCTCTGATCTGTAGGGTCTAGGCCTATGCACACTTATATATTTATATAGAAAATTGAATTTTCTATCAGGGCCCCGCCTGTGCTTTTGACACAAATTGTTTTTTAGAACCTATAGTGCCTTAAACAAAACGTGTAAACGAGGTTTTTCCTGATAAAAATCGTGTACTTCCTCAAGCTTTGGTCAAATTGCTCTGATCTGTAGGGTCTAGGCCTATGCACACTTAGATATATGGATAGAGAACTGAATTTCATATGAGGGCCCTGCTCTGTTCTTTTGACACAAATTGTTTTTTAGAATCTGTAGCGCCTTAAACAAAACGTGTAAACGAGTTTTTTCATTAGAAAAATCGTGTACTTTCTCAAGCTTTGGTCAAATTGCTAAGATCTGTAAGGTCTAGGCCTATGCACACTTATATATTTAGATAGAAAATTGAGTTTCCTATCAGGGCCCTGCTCTGTGCTTTTGACACAAATTGTTTTTTAGAATCTATAGCGCCTTAAACAAAACGTGTAAACGAGGTTTTTCCTGAGAAAAATCGTGTACTTTCTCAAGCTTTGGTCAAATTGCTAAGATTTTTAAGGTCTAGGCCTATGTACACTTATATATTTAGATAGAGAATTGAATTTCCTATCAGGGCCCTGCTCTGTGCTTTTGACACAAATTGTTTTTTAGAACCTATAGCGCCTTAAACAAAACGTGTAAACGAGGTTTTTCCTGAGAAAAATCGTGTACTTTCTCAAGCTTTGGTCAAATTGCTAAGATCTGTAGAGTCTAGGCCTATACACACATATATTTAGATAGAGAATTAAATTTTCTATCAGGGACCCGCCCTGTGCTTTTGACACAAATTGTTTTTTAGATTCTGTAGTGCCTTAAACAAACGTGTAAACAATGTTTTTCCTGAGAAAAATCGTGTACTTCCTCAAGCTTTGGTCAAATTGCTAAGATATGTAGGGTCTAGGCCTATACACACTTATATATTTAGATAGAGAATTGAATTTCCTATCAAGGCCCCGCTCTGAACTTTTGACACAAATTGTTTTTTAGAATATGTAGCGCCTTAAACAAAACTTTTAAATGAGGATTTTACTGAAAAAGATCGTGTACTTCCTCAAGCTTTGGTCAAATTGCTAAGATCTGTAAGGTCTAGGCCTATGCACACTTATATATTTAGATAGAGAATTGAATTTCCTATCAGGGCCCTGCTCTGTGCTTTTGACACAAATTGTTTTTTAGAAGCTGTAGCGCCTTAAACAAAACGTGTAAACGAGGTTTTTCCTGAGAAAATTCGTGTACTTTCTCAAGCTTTGGTCAAATTGTTCAGATCTGTAGGGTCTAGGCCTATGCACACTTATATATTTAGATAGAGAATTAAATCAGGGACCCGCTCTGTGCTTTTGACACAAATTGTTTTTTTAGATTCTGTAGTGCCTTAAACAAAACGTGTAAACGATGTTTTTCCTGAGAAAAATCGTGTACTTCCTCAAGCTTTGGTCAAATTGAACATTCCTGTCGTGTCTAGGCGTATGTACACTTCTTTTGGTTTGATAGAGAAATTAAATGATACTTTTATAACTTCGTTTTAATTTTTAAACACAAATATCACCGTCTATAATTATTTTCTGAACTAATTTTGTATTGGTTATATTTGTTTTTCTTGTGGTGGTATTGGACGTGTAGGTTATTGTGGATGTGGAATAGTTCAGCCCAATTTAATTAACTACGTTGTTTCCATCAACACGCGGACATATTTAAGAAGGCTATCAAACTTAATAAGCACAATCGACACTTTAGAAGGCAGTGGTTGTAGATAATTTTATTTCCCTACGGGGTGTGGTACTCGTGTGTAAGATTTCATCACGTGACCTTGAGTGACTCAAGCAAAACGTTCTAGCACGACACATTTGCCTTCCTCAGGAGTAGCCGACTCCGCCTCATCTCATAATCCAACATAGTTCTTGCATACGGGTCCAAGTTAATTTAGAATTTATTGTGACTCTTATGTATGTTGTGTCTGTTTTTACCGGAATTTCCGTATCGAACAGTGTGAATGGGGTTGGTAGATGTTTGTTTCTACGACTTATGATTATGGCTGCGGATTTGGCAGCGTTGACCTTGATCCGCCAGCTTGTGAGCCAGTCTTGTAAGTTAACCAGGTATCTGCATCGCAAGACTGGCGTAGTTGATGTTTTTGTTGATGGTGTAGATCATAGTGTCGTCTGCAAAAAGTCTGACCTTAGTTTGAGCGTGTATTGGAATGTCGGAAATGTATCTGTTGTACAGGTGTGGTGAGAGTGAAGATCCCTGGGGCACCCCTGCTTTTATGTCATGTGTGTTGGATTTGGCACCCTCCATCACCACGTGGAACCTTCTCCGCGTTAGGAAACTGGCGACGGTATGGATGATCCATTGGGGGTACCCAAGTTTTATTAATTTTTGTAAGAGGCCTATATGCCAAACTTTGTCGAAAGCTTTTTCGACATCTAAGAATATCGATACTATTGACTTTTTCTGAAAGAAAGCTCCTGTTGCATCTTCGATTAAATTTAGAACTGGGTATATAGTGGAATGTTTTTCCCTAAATCCGAATTGAAGTTTGGGGATGATATTTCGGGTTTAAAATTAATTTTTCGAATATTTTGCTGAGGGAGTCGAGGAGACATTGGGTCCTTTCCAGGTTTGGGGAGTGTTATCACTCTCGCCATTTTACACGCGTCGGGGAAGTGACACAGTGAGAGTAGGGCGTTGAGAATGTGTAGTAGCGTTAAGGTTGATTCACACTGATAGGACTGTGCGCAGACTGTGCTGGGACTGTGTCGTGCTGCCAACAATCTCGAACAGGTCATTCCCATAAGAGTTACCTTATAAGACCATTTTTGATTCACACTCATAGGACTGTGCTCAGGCCGTTCTGTGACTGTGTCGTCTTGGATCGTTTCAAAAGTGATTTCCCAAGGTCACGGTCCAGCACGGTACGAACACAGTCCTATCAGTGTGAATGTAGACGATGTAGTCTTAGTGTCGTTTCACCTACTTCGGCTTCTTCCGGCAAGCGGTGAACCTTCACGAAGGTTCTTATCTACAATCTGACAGTGGCTGCAGAACATTCCAACATTGTTAACACAAATGTGTGTAATAATCCAAAAAGATGGATGAAGAAAACTTAATAATGTTGGTTTGTATAATTTGCAGCATAAAAATTATGATAATAATCTCACTAAAGAAAATATTTGGAAGGAGATAGCTGAAAAACTGAATGCAAGAAGTTTCTGTAAGGTTTCAAAGTTCGGGACACTCATTCTTAATATTTAAGAAGCTTTTGATGCTCATCTCTGAGTTGCCCAAATATATTGTGGAATTCTTCTTCTCTTGCTCTAAACAAATGATGAACCCAGTATTTTCTTCGTTTTCTCCTCTTTTAATCAAGTGAAATAAGATAAAGACCACATGCAACAATCGCATCTTCCTCTGTTTGATCCATGTCTACTGTTGACGATGAGCAAAACAGCGCTAACAGCACAGTCCTATCAGTGTGAATGGTAACGACACGACACAGTCTCAGCACAGTCCTAGCACGGTCCTATCAGTGTGAATGGTAGCGACACGACACAGTCCCAGCACGGCCTGAGCACAGTCCTATCAGTGTGAATCAAACTTAAGTGTGGCTTTGGGGGAAAATTTTTTAATTGTCTCATTTAGCAGTCGGTCGTGGCCTGGCGCTTTCTTTTTTGGAAGGTATTTTATTGTGCTGTTTAGCTCTTCTAATGTTATTGGGTCTGCATGTGACATAATAGGTCTGCTTAGATATTCCCTTACAGGTCTCTTAGCGTCCCTAACAAAATCTGGGTCTTTGGGATTGTCGTTAGGTGTAAACTGTTTCTCCAGCGTCACGGCTATGGCTTCCTCTTTCTCCGAGCTTGTGTAGACCATGCCGTTTTCGCCGTGTATAGCTGGGACATCTATTTTTTTATTGATTTTAATTGTGTTGTGATTTTCCAGGTTTTTCTGGAATCTAGTGCAGCGTCTGTGACGTTGATGTTCCAATCGTTTCTTTTAATTTATTTTACCTTAAGTCTTACTCGTGCCCTTAGTCTATTGTATGCTGACCTATGGTGTGTGGACCTGTACCTCTGCCAATCTCTCCTCGCTTCTCTCTTCTGAGCAATCAGAAAGTCGAGGTCCAGTTGCTAGGGTCTTTGGTCGTGATTTACTGTCTCAAAGGTTGTGTTGGTTTTGTAGGCCTCCTGCACTGTGTTGGTAAATATTTCCAGTGTTGCATCTGCTTCCTCTGTTGTTGTAGTGTCAATGAACTCTGGTAGTGTGTTGTTGAGAGATGTTTTGAAACCCTCCCAGTCGCTAGTGTATATAAGTCGTTTTTGCCCTTTTATTTATGTGTCTGTGTTTACTGTAATCTCTCACAACACAGGGTTGTGGTCAGAGTCCAATTCTTTGAGGACTGTAAGGTCCTCCGACGACACTCCCATGTTGGTCAAGACCACATCTATTATATCAGGTCTGTGTAGTGGGTTTGTGGGGTAAAAAGTAGGTTCGCCAGGCCCTACTACTAAGTAATCGTTTCTGTCCGCGTGTTCGTTGAGTGTTCTCCCGTCCCTAGTGGTTAACCTGCTGTTCCAGTTTGGGTGTTTACTGTTTAAGTCCCCTCCTAAGAAGATTGTGTCCGAGTCTGTGATAGTGTTTAAGTCGTGGTCCAGTAACGTCTTCGTCGGTGGTTTATATATTGCCGCGAATAGGATACTCCCGCTCTTGGTATTTACTTGCACTGCTGCTGCTTCTAGGTTTTGAAGGTTATTGTAGTTATGTCTGTAGTGGGGTATATTATTTTTGATGAAAACTGCAGTTCCCCCTCCCTGCCGTTGGGACGGTCACTCCTGTATGTACGTACCCGTAGAAATGTATATTTTTATTTGGGTTTAAATGAGTTTCGTTTATTAAGGCAATGTCTATTCCGTAGGTTTTGAATAGTTCCTCTAATTCATTTGCTTGCGTGAGTATCCCTCTCGCGTTCCATATAAAAACACATAGTATGTCTTTAGTCAGCGTCCTTGCTTCGTTAGTCATCCTGGGTCATAAAATATTCGGTCACCCCTTCTATTAATATGAATATTTTTTCTGTGGCATTGTAACATTATCTTAATCGGGCAAGGTATGATTTGAAGTGAGCTATTATTTTGAAGATGTTTAGTTCCTTTAAGAGGCCTATTATTTCCTTAATGTCCGATAATGTTGAAATCGTCTCTTGTCTGGGTGGTTGTGTGTGGGCCCTATGACCTTGACCGCTGCCGCGTAGCTTCGGCGAGTGCTGTTAAATGTGGTGTTTTTCTGTGTGGGGGTGGGGGGACACGTGCCTCATCTGTGATTGGTTGTTGTGACCCACTTTTTAACTGGGGGAAGTTGTTTGCAGAGGCCTGATGTGCTAGTGTGGGTTTTCTTGTTTGCGTGGCCTGTCTTGATTGTTGTGTGTGTTCTTGCGCGGACCTTCTCTTTTCGAGTAAGTCCACGTAGACGGGACACTTACTGTAGTTAGCCGTGTGGCTACCTCTACAGTTTATGCACCGGGCGGGTGTGGTGTTCTCTTTTTTGGGGCAGTCCTTAGTGTCATGTAAGTTTGTGCACTTTACGCACCTGGGGAAATTCTGGCAGTTGTTTTTCGTGTGCCCGAATCTCTGGCATCTGTGGCACTGTGCGATGGTGTTGGTGGGTGGTATGTATAACGTGACCAGACGTCCCGCTTTGAGCGGGACAGTCCCACTTTGGGGAAATGTGTCCCGCTGTCCCCAAGATTTTCCATGGGACGCACAATTGTCCCGCTTTGGAGGGTAGTCCATTTTGTGAACTACATAAATTAATAAAAACGTTGTTATGACTCGTCTAGACACTCAGTGCGCCAGCCCAGTGCCTATCAGTCCAGTCTAGATGACGTGAATCCCCCTCCACCGTACCATACCAATGTACCCACAGCTACAGAACTACAGTATTCGTTCTGACTCATGCCTCCTTCGGAAGTATTCGGTTGGACTCGTTAGTCGTCAACGTTAGTTAGCAGTACACAGGATTATTTATAGATCATTCGACCGACCAGTAACCTAAACTGTGTTTATTTATTTCGAAAGAGTTGTGTTTACTCTTTAGAAAGTTGTGTCGTATGCATTTAAGTTTGCAAACAAATATATTTAATAATGCCAAAAAGAAAGTGCTCTTTCAACGCTGACTTACGGGCTAAATATCCGTTCATAAAACTTAAAAGTGAAGCGAACAGTAGTGATGTCGTGTGTGAAAAATGTCGTACTGAGTTTAGTGTTGCGCACGGAGGTTCCTGTGATGTGGAAAAACATTTAAAATCTCATCGGCACGTAGCTTCAGACCAGGTTGCTTGTTCTAGTAAATCTATTTATTTGTTTTTCAAAAGTAATGTGCCGTCCAAGAAAGATCTCGAAGTTTCTGCTGCCGAAGGTGTCTGGGCCTATCACACTGTACGAGAAAATCACAGCTTTCGTTCCAATGATTGTGCTTCAAAAGTAATAAGTACGTGCTTTGAACCAAAGTTTCATTGTGCCAGAACAAAATCGCAAGCCATTGTAACTCAAGTATTTGCACCATTGGCTGATTCACAACTTAAAAGGGGTTGGAAAATGCAAATTATGTTTCCTTAATGACAGATGCATCTAACCACGGGTCACAAAAAATATTACCCGTGTTGGTGAGATATTTTTATAAGTTTGATGGGGTGAAAGTAAAAATATTGGACTTACGGTCTCAGCCTGGGGAAACTTCCGAAATTATTGTCAGTTATTTAAAGGACTTGTTGCGAAAGCATAACCTAACAGACAAAATAATTTCTTCCAGTGGGGATAACACAAACTGTATGTTTGGTGGTGCAGGAAGAAAAGGAACAGAGAATGTTTATCGCAAATTGGACACTTTTTTGCAAAGGGATATTGTGGGTATTGGATGTGCTTCGCACATTATACACAACGCTATATTAAGTGCGTCTGATTGTCTGCCAGTAGATGTAGAAGTAGTGGTTGTGAAAATATATTCACACTTCTATATTTACACAGTAAGGGTGGAAAAATTTAAAGAAATTTGTGACACCATCGATATTGAGTACCAGAAAATGTTGGGGTACAGCAAAACACGATGGCTAGCGCTAATGCCTGCCGTGGAAAGAATTTTAAAATTGTATTTGCCACTTAAGGAATACTTTCTGAGTCAACCTAAATGCCCCGTGGTTTTGAAGACATTCTTTGAAGATGAACATTCATTAATGTGGTTATATTTCATACACAGCCAAGCAGCTACCTTCCAAAACTCAGTTTTAAAAGTGGAAGGTCAAAATGTTTCTGCCATCGAGGTTACTGCGGAGATAAAAACAATGAAAGAGAACCTTCAAAATAAGATTATCACTAGATTTATTCCTCATGTACTGCGCAACTTAATGACAAACAACTGTTCAGGACCTGAAAAAGAGGATTTTACCAAGACTATTGTAACATTTTACGAGACATCATTACAATATTTAGAGCAGTGGACAACGCATTTCGAGGACTTGGAAATGTTTGAATGGGCAACTCTGAAAAAAAATCCAGAATGGTCTGATGTTCAACTAGCCGTAGACTACCTTATTGATAAAAAAACACTTCGACGCGTCTTCTGATACGGAGCTTTTTGATGAAATGACTTGTGTAAATAAATACATTGAGAACCATATTTCAGTGTGGAATGATAACAAATTAGAATCTGATAAACGGTGGCTTGAACTGCTTAAACATTTGAGAGAAAACTCCATAAACCATCAGCACATCAGTAAAATCGCAGAATATGTACTAGCACTGCCAGGAAGTAATGCAGCTGTTGAGAGAGTTTTTTCTGCAATGACAAAAGTGTGGACATCGGAGAAAACCCAACTTAGGGTGAGCATTTTAAGGTCAATATTAGGGACAAAAATTAATTTTGACTTGAGTTGCCAGGACTTTTATTCAATGTTACGGTCCTCACCAGCACTGTTAAAACAAATAAGTTCAAATACAAAGTATGAGTATGATGATTGAGTCTGTATGAAACATAAAAATGTACGCTTAGAATGTTGATGCTAAAATTTACTGAGTAAATAAATATAATGTGCTTTCTTTTCTATTTACTTGTATGTCATTAGAGGTTTGTTTAAACAACAACATCAAAATAATTGTAAAAATAAACATCTAAATTAATTGTCCATACGTTTTCAATCACAGCCCCCACCCCCACAAAAAAAAGTGTAGGCTTACGTAGGCTTTGTTTTCTACTTGTTTTAAACAAATTACCACAAAACAGCAACGTCCGAACTCAGCTAAATACGAAACTTTTAACTTATACCTTACTTGCAGGGGTCATGGATGGCCTCAAAATACGATTTTTCAGGCTTAAATTTTTTTTAATCTGGGGGGAGGGGGGTTCCTCAGCCCCACTGGAGAGGTCTTCCATACCGATTATATTCCCCAAACCCCTGGTATAAATATGTCCCACCTTAGGGCAGAACAAATCTGGTCACGTTAGGTACGGGACAATTTTGACCCTCGTGTGATTTATGTAGTTTATTTTGTAGATGTTTGATGTGTCGGTGCTCTTGGCGAGAGTGACTTGAAATGTTGGCAGTGGTGTTACGGTCTGTGTGTTGTTGTCTGCTTGTGTCTTTCTGGTGAACTGTCTGACGTTTGTGACGGGGAAACCTAGCCCCGCTAGTTCTTGTTGGATGTCCCCGGTTGCCATGTTGGGAGGGAGCCCCTTGATGACTACCTTCAGTGGCTTATCCCTAGGTAGAGTGTATGTGTGGAACCCCTGTCTCATGTCCTTAAGTAGATGCTACGTAAGTTAGCTTAATTTCATTACCTACTTCCTTGGCTAGTTTTGTGATCTTATTATAGTTTTGAGTTCCTAGTGTGACTATCGGGGGGTACTTTGTCTTTGTTGCGGTGGTGGCAGTCTGTGGTAGGTCGTTCTTAGTCTGTTAGGCTTGGTCTTCTTGTGTTGAGATTTGGTTTTCAGCCCTTTTCAGGGCGTCAAACTTGTAGGTAACAGTCAGTGCTGTTTTCTTTGTTTGTGTATGTTTGCGTGGTCTGAATTTTCGTTTGCGTCCCAGTTCGTCCGCCATTGTAAAAGTCCCTTGTCCGTCAGTGTCGGCCTCCATGTCCTGAGATGTCCGTAGAAGTGTACTCCATGTCCGAGTCTATTATTATTATTAGCACCGCGTCTTACTATCCATTCGGGTTATATGCACTTACGCTAATGTGTAATGGTAGGGTGATTTTGAGATGAAATGAAGGACCTACAGTTTAACGTGGAATCTGAACCACGGTGGAGGCCTGGCATTCCCCACATTCACAAGATGTCTTGTCAGAGGTGAAGGAAGGGTTTGGTAATCAGATAAATCTGTGCCGGGACCATGTCCGAGTCGGTTTATTTTTGTGTGGGGCGGTCAGGGGTGGGGGAGGGGGGGCATCTCGCTCAGCCCTGAAAAGGGCAGGCTAGTGGCCAGTGTGGAAGGGCTAAGATACCCTCCTCTGTGCAGTGTGGGAGGATCTGTAGTGTTGAGTGGTGTCCCGGAAGACAGACTCCGACTGCAAGGTATTGTTTCCCAGCCGGTCACGCTTTACGGCCTACTGTGGCTTCGTTGGCACCGTTAGGTTTCAACCACAGGAACTACCACCAAAACGTCCGTCCCAAGTTTAGTTACGTGTATGTGATGGGGATCTCCCAGCGGGCAAAAGACAATCGTAAAACGATCTACACCACTCGTTGTGCGCCGACAAACTCTTATCTCTACCCAAGCGGGCGTACAACCTGTCTGAACGACAATTTGCTCGAGAGTGTCTATACAGCTGCTGGGTTTCACCAACACCGACCGACTATATAAGAAAGGCTGAGTGCGCTAAAACGAAACAGAGAGGAAGTATCTGACGTCATTAGTCGGGGTCACACCACTCTGTCTCGCTATGGAATATGATGCTTCTTTAACGCTTGATTCACATTCTAAATGTTCATGTCAACTCACAACATTGCCACCAAAAGGTTTTATTTTATTTTCAAAGGTGAACTACCCTATAGGTTCCAAAGATTCGCTTTTTTTTACTCCCTAAAGAAGGAATATTAAAGAAAAATAATAATTTCAAGCATTCAGAGAAAATATTTTATCCTAACTAACAGATTCAAAGGTTTTTTTTAGCTCCGTGTTTTAGGATACTAGGTACGCTTACGTACTAATATGGCCAATAGTTTTAGAGATAAGGGAGGATATATTTAGATGGAGTGTACCCGCATTTACGTGGAGGGATATTTTTATTTATTTATTATTCTTATTTACATGCCCCATTACCTATTCTAAAAAAAATGGAGCTTTATTCTCTTTATACAATACAATTTTTCCTTCTACTGTTCACTTTGTCCTTGTTTACATTATATTTAAAGAAAATGGATACATACACTTAACCTAATTGTCCATATCTTACTACCCCCTAGTTTACTAGTTGGTCCGCCCCGGGTAACTCTGCCCCGGTACTCTTCGCCCTCTCCTGTCTCCGCGACCCCTGTGATCATGTTTCCAGGGCCTCGGCTCCAGGAGACGGCGACGAGCATCCCCCTATCCGCCACCTGGGGAGGCGACCTATCAGAGATTTCGCTCCGCCTACTTTATCTCGAAACCACTGCCTATGGACCTAATACTAACTTACATCTAAGATTACAAATTTCTACTGTCTCTTATATACTAGCTTAACCTAGCTTAAATCTTCTGGGCTGTCCCTCTTCTACTCTTGGGCGACTCTTCCCTGGACGCGAGGAAGACGCCGTTCACCCAGACTTCCTTCCGTTCCCATCTTCCTTCTCTGTCTCCAGAGATGAAGAACTCTCGAGCGGGGGAAGTCTCCGTTGTTTCCTTCTAGCCTCCTACTGCCCAACTGGCATCGCAACCCCCACTGGTCCTTCAGCAATTTGCACTACTGGCATCCAGCGAGGGTTCCCCTCAGTTGGCGCTCCGGATTTCTGGTAGCCGCTTCGGTCCATTCTACCAGCCCCCCATCCATACCCTCAACATACCCTCCTTAACCCCATCTTCTCTGTCCCCATCTTACTTTGCCCCCCAGTTGTCCAGTCTGTCGTCTTCGTCTGTCTCGTCTTCACTACTCGAGTCCACCCCTGTCATTTCCCTAATCATCGCATCCAAGTCCTCCTCCAGTCTCCCTAGTCTTTGTCCAGCTTGCCGTTCTCTCACGTAAGTCTCACTCTCTCTTTCTGATACTTTGTCTGCTATTTTGTCAAGGAAGCACCACCTGTCCACATCCCGCACTATGTTAAATATTGCTCCCGCTTGTATTGGCACCTGCAGCTCTGTTCTTAAATCCGCCGACAGGACACACTGCAACACGACGTGTTCAGGTGTCGCCTCCTCCCCTCAATAGCATCTGTCCGTCTCTGCAAGTCCCAGTCTGTGAAGAGTGGCCCTGTACGGGCCATGCCCCGTTAGGAAGTGCAGCATGCCACGTGATGGTTGAAAATGTCTCATCATTAGTCGCTCTCTGACGCTAGGGAAGATCCAATAGACCCTCCTACCAGTGTCACTTCTATTCCAATCATCTTGCCACTCATCCAGGAGTGCCTCCCGGATCTCCCCCTTCGTCGTCACTCTCTCCCTTGTAAGTCCTTCTACCTTGCCACCTTCCCCCTTCTTCAACCAATACAGGGCTGCTCTTCGTCTTATCTCCAAGTCCAGAGGCCATGTCCCTAAGGCCACGCTCAACGAGTCTGTCGCCACAGTTCTATAAGCGCCCGATAACCTGAGTAGTACCCCCCTCTGAAGGCTCCTCACCTTTCTCTTTGGTACGACTTGCCTCAGTTTATGAGCCCATACACTGGCTCCATACCCCACAACGGATACTAGCAGAGCTTGATGATATATCTGTACACATTTCATTGGATTCTGAATCTCCTAGTCCCAATACTTATTATCTTATTCATTATTCTGAGTCCTCTGCTGCAAGCATTCTCCAGGTGAGGTATGAAGTTCCTCTTCTCATCCAGCGTGACCCCCAGGTACCTCGTGTTTTCAATCCGTCTTATTCTCTCACCGTCAATCCTAAGTATCGGGTCTCTGTGTAGCACCCCCCTGAACAGCACGTACGTCGTCTTTGCTGGCGCCAGGCACAATTTTACACGCCTACACCAGGAGCTTAGTCCTGCTAACACGGCTCCACTCCTGGTCTCTAGCTGCAGTCTTGTCCCAGCCTCCGCTATTATCAGCAAATCGTCCGAAAAGGCGACAACTCCCGGCGTTCCAGGTAGGGACTCTAGCTCCAACAGTCCAGGTTCCAGCCCTATGTCCCAAAAGATCGGCCCATAGACCGACCCCTGGGACACCCTTTTGTTAGTCTCTTGTCAACTGTCGCTCCCGGACATCTGAGGGTCGCATATCTATCCCTACAGTAGTCCCTAAAGACTCTGTAGAGATCACCCGGGCATCGTATTTTCCTAAGCCTTTCAAAAAGTGCTGGCCACCATAGATTGTCGAACGCCCCTGATATGTCCACGAACATCCCCACTACATATTTCCCTTTGCACCCGTCCATCAGTCGCATAGCCTCACAAATAGCGTCCCCTGTCGATCTGCCCCTCCTAAAACCATACTGCTGCCCATGCATGCCTACCTCCTTCCTGTGCGCCGTCAACTTCTCGCATAGTATTTTTTCTTGCAGCTTGCCACACACGTTCAGCAAGCATATGGGTCTGTATGATTTCGGGAGCCGCAGATCCCTCTCATCCCCCTTACTGAGAACGACTACCTCACTCTGTTTCCACACGTTGGGGACCCTCCCCTGAGTGGTGCACTCGTTCAGCAGCCCGGCGAGAAAGGGCGCTATCTGCTCCCTGATTTCTTGCAGCACCTCGACCCTAATACCATCGGGCCCAGGTGCCTTCTTCCTCTTCATTTCGGCTATGTTCCTGATGATGTCCCCCTGGGTCACTGGAGCCACCCTCGCTAAGTTGTCATATCTTTCGTCCATCTCTTTCCGCAGTACCCTTTGTTCCTCGTCATCCTGTCCATCGTCATCTGGAAGCAAGGTGTCCATCAGCAACCTTGATGACTCTAACCACCCTGTCGTCATCCCCCCCTCTGGTCTCCTTAGCGTCGAGAACATAGATGGGGGCCTTACTTTTCCAGTCGCCATCTGAAACGGTATTCCCCCGGCATTTGTTCTTAATTCCTCCTGGACGTAATTCTCCCAGCTATCCCTCTTCGCCAAGGCCAATGCCGATAAGTATTCTCCCTTCCTTCTTCTGTATATGTCCAACAGCCACATTTTGCTCGCCGGATCCACTTCCGCTTGGTACCTTCGCCGAGCCCTTCTCGCAACTCCACGATACCCATTTAATCTCTCGTTCCAGAACCCATTCTCCCTCCTCACCGACCTTTTAGATACTGGGATGGCAGCTCTCATGGCATTCTGAATCGCCTTAGTTAGCTCCTTTGCCTTTTGATTGATATTACCACCTCTCTCTATAGGTTCCGGCATGACCAATTCCCTTCTGAGTTTGTCCCAGTCAGCCTTTCTTAAATTATATCTTACTTTGGTTCTTACTTCTCTGGCCGTCTTTCCTCCATCCACTTCAAATGTTATCAGGTTGTGGTCATCACAGTCACCCCGTCCAGTACCTTCCAGTCAGAGATCATTCCCGCAGCCTCCTGATTGCAGAGTGTTACATCAATATTGGATTTAGTTCCAGTGTGTCCCACATAGGTCGGCGGATTACCAAACACGTTCATCACTTCTAATCGGTTCGCTACGATCATCTCGACCATCTTCTCCCCTCTTCTGTAAGCTCACCATCCACCCCTCTTTCCATCTGCTCTTCTTATGTCGTCGCTATACCACAGAGGTGATCTCGCGTTCGCATCCGCCACCACCGCCACAGGTTTCCCCCTGAACGTACCCAATATCTGCTCCAGTTGTTCTAAGTAAGGCTCAATCGTCTCCCTGTACTGGAAATACATATTGACGAGGATGAACTCTCCTGTGTTCGCTCTTACTTCAACACAAGTGACCTTGTCGTTACAATGCTGACCTATCTTTGTTATTGTGACCGCTTCATTCATCACCACTATGATGCTCATCGAGCGTTCACCTCCACTCACAACTCTCGCCCTTAGCGGTAACTGGGAGTTAACAATGCTGCCACTCCTCGTCATATACGGTTCTTCGAGGCATACGATATCAAGACCAAGCTCCTCTACCACTACCTTTACTTCATCCATCACCGCTGCACTTCGCATAGCGTTCAGTTGTCCAATCTTTACTCTCAGGTTTATCTCACCCATTAGGGATGGTGTGTGAAGACATGGCATTTCGGCCACACCTCCTTTGGGTCAAACGCTATGCGACCATACGCTTTAACGAAGTGCTTATATATTTCCTCCATGTCTAATACCTCCTTCCTTCTTTCAAACACTCTCCTTACCCTTTCAAGAAGCGGCTCGACCTCCGTCGGAAGGTTACCTGCCCTCAGCTGGATCCGATCTATAGCCTCTGGCGTTGGAAATGCGATGGATGCACCTCTTTCGTGGCCAACCCTCACAATATGCCTCATCGCCAATTGCAGAGTTTGATGCTCCTCCAACCTTGACAGTTGGAGGGCCTCCTCGAAGTTGTTATATATCTGGCTAGGCGATATTTGCTCCGGCTGGCCATCCCTCTCGCTTTTCCCTTCTTCCTGCTTCCCTTGCTCTTCCTGTGTCTCACCTACCTCTTTTTCGCCACCTTTATCCTCCCGCTCAGCCTCCGATACCACTTTCCCTACCCCCTTTTCCTCCACTCTCTCTGTAATTTCTTTCCCTCCTATCACAACAGGGCCCTTGACCCAGAATTTTAATCTTTCCATTTTCCACCTTTTCCTTTTGATCTTAATACTTTCTTCCTTCTCTTTATCCTTTTCCTTTCCTCCCCTCTTTCTCTTGCTATTCTCCCTTTCATCTCCTGAGTGTTCTTTATCGGTATCTTTCTCCCTATTCTCATCTCCAGTATCCTCCCCTTCTTTATCCTCTCCCCTGATTCCTCCCTTTAGCTTTTCCGTTCCTCATGAGGTAGCATAACCCCCTCCTTCATGTTTTCGTCCCTACTGGCTCTCTTCTCTTCCCTTTCAGGTTCATCTCCTCGCCCCCCAGTAATCCTCACCTCTTCCTTCACCACACCCAATGATTGCTCCTTCCCCTTCCTCTCCTTTCCCTGATCCCTGGTCCTTCCTCCACCTTCTCTGTAGGCAGTTGCCCTCTCTCTGTTCCTCCTCTCTTTGAGGGAGAGTTTCTCTTCCTTGCCTTACTCCCACCTTCGCTTCCAGGCCCTATTCCCCCCCACTTTTGTCGTCGTATGTGGTAAGTCTAGTCAGTATTTTTGTCAGTATCTCGATTAGTTCCTTAATGTCCTCAGTCATATTGAGTGTCTTGTACCTGTCTACTTAGGAGGAGTTGGTAAGTGGGGCACTCCTTTGCGTTCGGATATTTACACTTATCTTTCCCCCTGCTCTTGCAAGGGATGCATACCTTCCCCTTTTCTTTGCAATCCCTCATCTCGTGCCCGACCTGTCCACAACTCCCACAGCAAGATTCCTTCTTCGGGCAGAACCTTACCCGGTGCCCCAAATCCATACACCTATGGCATTTGGTTATCACCAGGTAATCTTTTACCGAGACACACACAAATCTGATATACACCCTCCCGTCCACAATTAACCTTCTTACCTCGGGTGATACTTCCACGACATGGTTCGTAACCCTCCTTTCCCTCCTTCCTGTCCTGAATCGGGGTACGAATCCCTCCAAGTACTTGTCCTTGTCTATCTTGCCCTCCAAATTTTGTCGGTATATCGCCTCCACTACCTCCTCCTCCTTCATGTCCGCTGGCACGTCAAAAACCGTCACCAGAGGCCTCCTTCTTCTGGGCTCTTCGCACTTGAGGCTCTCATGCGCCTGGAGACCCCTTCTTACCTTATCCGTATCTGTAATCGTCTCCGCCTCCACCACTACTGATTTCCCTGCTTGGTGAATGGACCTAATGCGGATACCGTCCTTAGTAGGATCTATCACCGACATTACCTTCTCTTGGATTCGTTTAGAGTCCTCCCTTCCACTCGACGTGATGAATATCTTCGACGGCTTCCCCAACGTCTCCCGCTCGATCCTCTGGGCCGGGGCCAGCTTGGCTATTGGGCCCACCGAAGCACTCGTTGAGGGTCCCGCTGCCGCGATCTCTGCAAACGTCGGCCTTCTGGCTCCCTGGATGCCGCCACTCGCCATCTCCTTCAGCTCTTTCCTCAGTCTCTCGTTCTCCATCTCCAACTGTTGGACCTGACCGTGCTTGTTACTTAGGGTCAGCAACAGGTCCAAAAACTTTTCCCTTACCATCATAACTTGAGTCACGTTGACTTTCTTTTCCTGCAACTTGGCGTAGAACCTCTCCATCTCCTTCGCTAGCTCCATTGGATCGCAGATAATCCTCCCTGCATGCTTCTCTACCTCCCCTTGTACCTTTCCTTCCTCTTTGTCTCTCTCTTCTAGTTCTGCGACTAGCCCTTTTGGTTGATTCACCTCTCCCGCTTCCTTCCTTTCCCCTTCTCCTGCCTCTCTTCTCTCTCTCTTACTTTTCCCCTTCTCTATGCTTCTCCATTCCTCCTCCGTCTTCTTCCCTTTTCCCCTTTCTTCCTTCCCCAACCCTACGTCCTCATCTTCCTCCACAGCCGCTTCCAGGGCCTTTCTGATCGAAGCTCTCTCTGCTGCCCTCTGCTCTGGCGTCAAAGCGTGTATTATTCCCCCATGTTTCTTTCTCCTTTCCTCGAAGTCCTCGTACTGCAGCACCCCACTCACCGAGCCCTCTGAATCCGAGCTGCTCCCTGCCTCCACATTCTTGGTCCTTTCAACCCTTTCCTTCCCTTGGTCCAGCCGCTGTTTCCTTCCCTTGGTTCCCCCGTCCGAGTCTCCGGAATCCGAGCTGACCCAGTAGTTCACCGGCTTCCGATTTCGTGGTTCCTTATTCATAAAGCTTGGTTGAAATTACCTTTCCCCCAAGCATCCCATAAGCGTCCCAAGCCGCCACTGAAGACCGACCTGGTATCTTTGACCCTCAGGAACACTCCAAACCCAGTTCCAAATCTAATTAAGGCGAAATCTAGAAATCACAGTTTACCCCCTTTTTCCACTTTTCCGCGGTTACGCCACTGTAGGATGCTAGTGCTTTGCCTTTACTGGTCTTTGAAGGCATACAGGGCCCCTTATGTGCCCTATTAACTCTCAAAAACCCGCTTTTCTTGAAAATTTCCTTTTTGATTTTCCTACCTTACGCCACTGAAACTTGTAGATCTTTAAATTTTACGCCTTTTCGTGTTGTCTAGAGCTTGTAACATTTTAAATTTCAAAAGTTATGACGTTTTGAATATTTGTTCCCAGCGGTCCTACAGACTACTTTTGGTCCAAGTGTACCGAGAGGTCCCGATAACTACTTGGCCGGCACGTGCCACTCTTGACCCCGATTCATCCCAACTTAGACCCTTTATAACTCGGCCAATTTTGGTCCGATTTTGACTCTTTCTAAGACACTTTTCTTGATTTTCGCCCTCTTTCTCTACCTCTTTTTAAATTCCAAAATTCACCCTCCTTCACCACTAAACACTCACACGGTCATAACTTCCAAAGTATCAATCCGATTTTAAAAGTTTCACTTCCACTGCCTTCCGCACTTCCTACTGAACAATCTGTATACAAACTTTTCTTCCGCACTATAATTTTAACCGGTTTTACGATGTTGTTTCCGGAGCTTCTCCGAACACGTCCGCTCCCGACCGGCATTTGTATTTGTATTTGTGGAGGGATAGCGGAAAACCATTTTGGAAAAAACACTCAACCTAGGTTCGAACCCCGATCTCCCAGGAGACGCGGCAGTAGGCCAAAGTCAGTTGGCCTAAAAGTCATTTGGCCTAAAATTCAGTTAGCCTAAAAGTCAGTTGGCCTAAAGTCATTTGGCCTAAAGTGAATTCTGAATAAAAATCACATTTCTACAATCGAGCATTGAGGTTGGAAACGTGCAACCGGGGGGCACCATACAAACTGCTAGACAAGCTCAAGTATAGGAGTACAAAGTGATAGACAACCAAGCTGTCGCCACGAGAGGACCAACTGCTCGACAAACTTTGATATCATCCAGTTAAGAGTGGGCTAAGTGACAGAACAGTTAATTCACGCTTGTCCTTGTTTACACTCAAATAATCCCCCCCCCCCCAACCCGTCAGCTTAACCTTACACTACTTGACATATTTTTGTAGGGTTTGCTTAAGTAAGAATGTAGGTGAAAATAACTCGAAATAATGTTAACCTTATAAAATAATAACACGAATTGAATTGTTTTCTAACGGATCTAAAGATTTTGCTTAAAAGGTATATGTAGGTATTGTTTGCCTAAATAACACTGTATTCTAGGTGTAAGTATTGTTTGACCTCCAAAATAACACTGTTTGCTAGGTGTAAGTATTGTTTGACCTCCTAAATAACACTGTTTACTAGGTGTAAGTATTGTTTGATCTCCTAAATAACACTGTATGCTAGTTGTAGGTATTGTTTGACCTCCTAAATAACACTTTATCCTAGGTGTAATTATTGTTTGACCTCTTAAATAACACTGTTTGCTAGGTGTAAGTATTGTTTGATCTCTTAAATAACACTGTATGCTAGTTGTAGGTATTGTTTGACCTCTTAAATAACACTTTATGCAAGGTGTAGGTATTGTTTGATCTCTTAAATAACACTTTATGCTAAGTGTAAGTATTGTTTGACCTCCTAAATAACACTGTTTGCTAGGTGTAAGTATTGTTTGATCTCTTAAATAACACTGTATGCTAGTTGTAGGTATTGTTTGACCTCTTAAATAACACTTTATGCTAGGTGTAAGTATTGTTTGACCTCTTAAATAACACTTTATGCTAGGTGTAAGTATTGTTTGACCTCTTAAATAACACTGTATGCTAGGTGTAAGTATTGTTTGACCTCTTAAATAACACTTTATGCTAGGTGTAAGTATTGTTTGACCTCCTAAATAACACTGTTTACTAGGTGTAAGTATTGTTTGATCTCCTAAATAACACTGTATACTAGTAGTAGGTATTGTTTGACCTCCTAAATAACACTTTATGCTAGGTGTAAGTATTGTTTAATCCCCTAAATAACACTGTATGATAGGTGTAGGTATTGTTTGACCTCCTAAATAACGCTGTTTGTCACACGGTCTAATAAGGTTTTAGAGTAGCTTGAATAAGAGTAATCATTCCGATTGAGTGGTTTGGGCTGATAGTTACAATCCTTCTTATTTTTACATCTAACTTTTACACTAATGCGGGTTTATTTCATCTTAACTTAGCTCCATATTCTAACCCATTAATAAACCTGGTGCTAACGCAACATCAACGAAATGTTCTTAGCTTCGATGGTTGATGGTCTAAGGCGTCATTCTCAAAATAGACTGGACTGTCAATGACGGGGATATCAGGCTTCAAATCCAGCCGGGTGTATGGAGGGTGATATTTCATTAATGGTTAACATTCTCCGTACATGCAAATCAGAGTACACATTTTATAATAACATGTCTTCTTTAATCCATTAGTGCAATTAGATTTTTTTTGTAGCACTGTGTCTTACCACCTGTTTGGGTTGTACGCTTATTTACTAATTACGTTAATGTGTTGAGAATGAGGGAGATTAAATTTATATATAGTGTACCTGTATTTGCGTGGTGGCAGAGTGGAAAACCTTTTAAGAAAAATCACCCTTACTTTACCTGGCAGAATCGAACCCTGATCAAAAGCTACCAACTTAGTTTCTGGCAGTTGCTCTTTTATGCGTATAACCCGAACGGGTAGTAAGACGCGGTGCTAATATTTTTTTTTAGTTGATCTTTTATATAAGATTTTATTTCATCTTGTTAGTTCTTAAAGTATGATTTAACCATTTATAACAAAACTTTTGTCTACTTTCCTCAGATCCGATAACTCGTTTCATTCAGAGAAACATTATTTATTTTCAGATATCATATTGTATGTATCAAAACCTATTATTTATTCGAAATGATAACTAAACTAGTGTTAGAAAATATGTTTTGAAGAGTGAAATGTTAAGTAAATTATTAAAATTAAAAACACGATGGTTTAAGTTTATACTATATAAGTGGACCTCACCCTTTTTGGGCTAGTTAAATCTAGGGTGTCGGGAGGGCAACAATTTCTAGGAGGATCCAGACTATCCTTATACCCAACTTTCTAAGCCCATATTTATCACTTTGCTAGTTTTGAAATAACTTGTCTGTCACTTGAGCCACTCTTAACTGGATTCATCTCGATGTTTGTCTAGCAGTTGGTCCTCTCGTGTCGACCGCTTGGCTGTCTATCACTTTGTCCTCTTATATGGGAGCTTGTCTATCACATGGTCCAGCTCGTGTCGATCACTTGGTCCATGTCGTTTCTGCGTGTCTAGCAGTTGGTCTTTTTACAGATTTGTTCTCTCGTGGCGACAGCTTGGTTGTCTATCACTTTGTTCTCCTATACCTGAGCTTGTCTAGCAGTTGGTCCAAGTCGTGTCGGCCATTTGACCCACCCAGCCCTCCAAATAATTGTTTTCATTTTGTCTACCGGTTGGTTGTCTATCACATGGTCCAGCTCGTGTCGATCACTTGGTCCGTGTCGTTTCTTCGTGTCTAGCAGTTTGCTGTCTACCACTTGGTCCTCTCGTGTCGACCACTTTGTTGTCTATCACTTTGCCTGCTCCCCAACCTGGGACCCCTAGCTCAATTGGCACACGCACTACCGACTATCTTGGACTCGACAGTAAATTCGGCTAGGATTCGAACCCCAACCTGATTACTATCAGCGAAAAAGTGTAATTAAAGTATAACGCCTTAGACCGAATGACCAACACTATGGTTCACCCAAAAGAGATTATGACATGGTAAATTGTTGCTTTACATAAAATATATTTTCAAATATTTAACAGTCTCAGCATTTGCAACAAAATCCCGCCTATTGATCCACATTAAGTCCTGCTGTAACGTTGTCTATTAAAATGTTGTTTATTTAAAAGGTTTTCAATAGTTTCTGACCCTCGTTTTACTTAACGTTATCCTTGACTGGCTACAATGTTGTTTTTAACCCCATTAAATCAAGCGTCAAGTTTGAATCGTTTGCCAAACACCTGATAACCGCCCACACTATGCAAGAGTCATGCAGACCCCGTCACGAGGTGCATTAACTTGGAGAACCACTTTCAAATTTCGATTTTTTTTTTCAATGCCAACGTTTTGTAATAATTCTGTACCGCTTTATAACATAAATTTTGTCTGCGTATAATATCTCGTCAGATTAATCGAGGTTTATAAAGTATAATATAATTAATATAGTACCTCAGGGCGGATCCTAATCATTTTCATAGGGAGGGGTGGGGGTGCCATAATTATAAATTACATTACTTACAATGCTAGATTTCTGTTTAAAGCCATTTAATAGCTTCTCATCCATATTTGATCTTATGAATAAGATATAAGTGATACTAAAAGGACCGTGGTATCTCAGGGGGGTAGAGAGGAAAGGTTTATTTTTTTCTTATAACCCCTTTAAAATGCATGCGGTTTTCAGGACGTTGTATCTCCGGGGGTGTATAGGGGCAATTATCGATCGTGCTTCTCGAGGGTGAGATGGTTCAGGGGGGAGGGTGTGTGATGATGAATTTGGGAGGATTCTAAGGAAGGGTGTGCGTGTGTTTTTGTTTTCTTTCTCTCTCAGAATATGTCTTAACACAGGACCGCGTGGTATCTCAGAGGATGAGCGCGGGAAGTGTTAATCTTTTTTTCTTAAGCCCCCTATAGCATGTATACGATTTTTTCAGGATGTTGGTATCCCAGGGGGGTGTAAAGGGTTATAGATCGAGGATGGTGGCTTGGGATGGTTTGGGGGATGAATTGAGAGGGGCCGGCGACTCGCGCTTGGATTTGCACAGGCGGGATGGAGGAATTTTGAAGTATACCTCCCCACCTCCTATGCCACTGTGATCTTAAATGGATGCACACATTTAATAAGTTCCTTCCAAGTATTGCCTTTCTCTTCTTTCTTTCATATTTCTTACTGGGATCATGAACTTAGGGACTAAGGTAAATAGTATAGCTTCTTTTTATTATGTATGTATTCTTAAGATTATAACAATACATAGGTACATATCTTCCGTACAGTAATTATTAAAAAATCTCTATCTTTCGAGATATAGTCTTAAGAGGATATCCTCCTGACTTTAAGTATTGCCTATCTCTCTCATCTTTCTTAATTGGATAGTGAACTTTGGAATAAAGGTTAAATAAATAGTAGAGATTGTTTTTTAACGCGTGTATTCTTAAAATTACAAAGACACATACATATATTATGTACAATGTTTAAACAAAATCTCGTTCTATCTCAAAATATATGGTTTTTCAGTCAACACATACGCTTCACCACCATCGTCTAACAATACATAAATATATTTCGTACAATGATTATAGTCTTCAGTCAACACATACACTTCACTGTCATTGTCTAACAATACATACATATCTTGGGCAATATGATTTAAAAAAATCTCTTTCTCTCTTCGGTAAACATACGCTTCACCGTCATTGTCTAGATATAGCTCGCGCCAAAGAATAATTCAGATGAAAAGTCTGCACGCACACTTCACCACTTGAATATCTCGTACGTGTCATCACCTAGATATATCAGACCCCATTGTGAAGCGTTAAAGTGACTTTTATACCTCGCACCAAAGCTTATACTTGGAAGACGGACTCTTCCTATATAGTCAAGCGCGATGATGTTCGGCTCGTCCGTCGATTCACTAACCTCTTCATCTCCTTTTAGTTGACGAACGTTGTAGGTTCTGTACTTTTCGAGCTCAGAGATGCACTTGACTCGATCGTATTCCTTGCGCTTGATCTGGTCCAACACCGTGCACAAAGCGTCTTCCTCCTGTAGAATTTCTGTTTGGTCCCCTTCCTTGAGATTGTAGATGGGACATGATGTAGTACAGCTCCCTATAGACTGACTCGCTTCCCACATTCCGGGAGTATGACGGCCGAGCCAGTGTATAGAGGAATCGCAGAGATCACTGTAGCCCTTGTCAACCTCCGCGATGTAGTATTCTAAGCTGCCGTTAGAGATCTTAATATCACTCATGTCCTCCAGACGATAATCAAACTTTCTAAACATATCGAATGTGATGCTTCTCTCTGTTCACGTTCACCTTTATAAGCATAGGATGAAGGGGGGGGGGGAAATCCCTGTCGAAGGAGTGGTTCACCCTCACCTTCTACACTATATCCTTATCGATCCCCGAATTGTGCGTCGAGTCCAAACCTAACCATTTGACGTATACTCTATCTCCGGAACGTCTGATTATCTTCTCTCCATGGTAAACATCCGGAAACAGCGTCTTTCTGAAATCCTTATCGTAGAATACTCCTGTGAGTTGCTTACCTTTCATATCTTCGAGTATAAAGGTCCTGGGATTAGTCTCGATGACGTTACGTATTTTAAACAGTTCGGTCGACCAGTTCGCCATATAACCCTTTTCTAAAACGTCCTTATACTTACTGATACGAATTATATAACCTACTTTAAACATTTTAGATCTTGCGACGTTTATAGATTATATGTAAAAGTCTCATCCTTGAAGTCCATAGGCTTCATCTTTATAGTCGAGTGTATCGTCCGGTTGTATTCGTCAAGTAACGAATCGATCATATCGGTCCATCGATACGATCCTTTAGCTGTGAACCTCCTCCACATCATTTTCTTGAGGGTACGATTAAATCATTCCACGACGCTAGTCTTGACGTTGCCTATTTATTGCCATGAATATTTTAAACTCTGCGTTGTAAAACTCTGTTCCATTATCCGTTTGGAGATGACGTACGGGAGGTAAGCCCTTGTCAGTCACCTTGACGAGGAGGAGAGCCATTGCGGCGCTGACACTCTTCCCCGTCTTAGTCTTGACAGATGTAGCCCAAGCTCTTTTAGAATACACGTCGATGAAGGTGAGAAGGTACTTTAATCCCTTATTTGATCTGGAAAAGGGTATCATCTCCGCCAGATCGGCCTGAAGGAGTTCGTTCAACCCTCGTACGTTTGCATGTCTTCGGGGAAACCGTCGTCTTGTAGGACGATGAAGTTAACGCGCAATCTCCCACTTGATGGTAGACATGATTATGATAAAATACGCATGAAACGAATGTCGTTATACGATTATTCCGGCCTCACTTAATTCCTAAATGATAGAAACCTTCTCGTGAGTGGAATTTCCGGCCTCGATAGATGTGTGTAAGAGTCGTAATTGATCGACCAATTCGTTGGAATCGTCCCAATATTAATCAATTATACCAATTGACCCTTCTCCCTGTTTTCATCTTGTATAAACCATCACCCTCGAGCTCCTCCTCGAACATCGGTTTGATGATTAACGAATACTTTGATCCTGCGCGCATCTTGATACGTGCTTAAGGGTCGTTTCTCAACCGATTCGCGTTCGTTTCTTCAAGCATAGACTTTTATACTTTCAGATCCTCCTTAGTATAATGCGTGGGTGCTCTTCTGAAAAGTAATTCTAATAGCCTTAGGGTATACGGAACCGTCATATTGTTAAGAAGTACTGTGCCATCATTCCCGCTAAATACAATACGGGTATATCCGAGCTTGGTCTAGTTATCTTCATGACGGACTCCGTAGGTTTTATCGGAATGGGCTTGAGACGAATAAAGATAAGTCTCCAATAGATGTCTGTTTTGCAATCGCTCAGGTGAGACTTCCGCCTCCTCCTTCAGTTCAGGTTTGGAGAGCGCCTTCGCCATCTTGCTTAGAGGATCTGTGATAGGTTTGAATGTTTCCTTCGTGAAGTACTTGGACTAGTGTCGAGCATCGCGTAGTTGCTTATACTTTCGTTTAATAATCTTACTCGCCTTTATGATATCCTCCGTGACCTTCGTCGAGATGTTTCAAGGTGCAAATGTCTCTTACGATGAAGAAACGGTTCGTTATATCTAAACGTAAGTAAAACCTAATTCGACTTGTAAAATATGAGGCGTCGTCAAGCGTTTTTCTGTCATGAAATATATAGAGTCATTTTTGGACAACTCGAAAGGAGTTCCGTTGATAGGTTTAAGATTCAACAAGCAAATAATACCTTTCAAGTTCATGACCATCGTTGAAACGGTCCCTAACCTCTTGAACCTATAACCACGTTCACCCGTTAGAGTCAAATCGAAATGTCTCGCATCCTTCCTCGTAGGTTTGGAATCTAAGTAGATGTAGTTGAAACGCGACCAGACATAGAGTCTACATAAGCTTTAGGTGCCCAGTTTGAAGGTAATGAGAGCATACATATGATTTGCAAAACTAAGCCGCCCGCATCGTAAAACCGATCAGCTTCTTTCACATTTACGAATATTATACCTCTCGCCATCATATCGTTCAATTCTGTGTAAACGGTTTGTTGTATCACGATTGACTACTCTAGCCTTAGCATCTTCGCAGCTAAAGCGTCAAGCACCGTTTTATTCTCGTTGAGACGATCTTCATGACGACGAGACAGATTCCACACCTCCTCCATCCCGTGACGACTAATCTTCTCAAAGTTGGTGTATTTTATTCGATCGTTCTCCTAACTCTCGATCAACGAGTCCATCTGCCTTTTGATGGCGTCTTTGGCCGCGTTGAGAGCGAGTATCTTCTCGGTACTATGTCTCGCATCCATCCTATTGACGTAAGACTTGCTACAGACATCCTTATATGCGATGGGCGTCTCGACCTTGACGATCCTCTTTGATATAGTATCGTAATACCCTTGAGAGGTTAGAGTCAGATTTCCTTCCGTCTCAACGATAGATCTATACTTGTAGAAACTATGAGCGAATTTAGATATGGACGACATGATATCTTATCACGGACTGAGTACACGTTCATGTCAATTGTGCAAGATAAAGGTATCGAACCCGTAGCGATATAGTCCTTTATTAATCTCATGATCTTTGCTCAACACTAGAAAATCTTTCTTGTTTTTTTTAACACACCAAGCATACCTACTTAAACATTTAGAACGTCATATCCCTGTTCACGTGTTCTTCATAAACGTCTCAGGTTCATATCGTCCATTTGGAAAAGGATAAGAAGGTTTACGTTATCTCAACGGGTGCTAATAAATGGCGTTCTACTACTACTCACCGGAAGAAGAAGGGTGGAATCCTACCTATAGAAGAATGGTTCATCGGAATGGTCAATCTGGCAACGTAAGTTCTATCTTAATAAATATGTCTAGGACGCTTACACTGACGGATCAGAGTTCGAATCTGATGGAGAATTACTTCCCACATATCCTGCTCAGAGAAGAGATACGCGAAGAAGAATGGTTCATCGGACTGATCAATCTGGAAACGTTAAATTCCATATCGAACATCGACATAAGTAATAATAAATTTCATTGCGATGGTAAAGAGTATACAGTCCTTCCGAGTACTTATGAACTTGAGGTGTTAGACCGATACTTGCGAATAGAAGTTCCGAGTAGCGTGGAGCTCTCAATCATCGGTGAGCCTAGCACTTTAAAGAGTTATATCACTTGCAAAAGGTCGATTTACTTTACCCGACCTGGTACGTTCGCATCTCTGCTAGGGTTCTACTCCGTCATTCTTCCTGCGGGGAAGACGCACATATCTAACAATACCGTGAATATCCTTCACGTGAACGTGGTCCGCATAGAATGTAGTCTCGCTAGCGGGGCTTACGTCAACGGAGAACCGAGTCATACCTTGCACGAGTTCAGCATGACCGTCCTACCGGGATATAAGATAGTGGAAGCGCCGAACAGTATCCTTTAACTTCCGGTAACGAAACGAGTAATATAGTCAACCGTTGTACGACTTATCGACGAACAAGGGGATATTGTCAACCTTAGAGACGAGACAATATCGCTACGTCTACATCTGAAACAAGACGACGGAGATGGGAATCGTACTAGATAAAACGAGATGACGTCTTCCTCCAAACATTGAGAGAAGAACAGTGAAAGCGTTAACACCTGCAAATAAACTCTATTTAAGACGTCTAAGTTACTCGCTACGAAAATAATTGATATTGCCATGGATATTCTGAACACTGGAGACCCTGCTGCTTTCAATACGGCCTTGACCTGTTTCCATTATCATTCCTACGCCTTGTATATTCCTGGACCGTTAGCTAATGGAACGAGCTTAGGATATATATCCAACAAGAATGACTCTACACGTTACCTCACCGTTCTATCATACATATCAAAGGACGACTACTTTTGAATACGGGGGAGCCCGGAAGTACTTCAAGGATTCTTAGTAACGGAATTCATCATCTATTCTCAAGTATCGCCTATGAGATCAATGGGGTGGAGATTGATCAATCGAGAGATGTAGGCATTTCGACACATCTTAAAAACTATCTATGAGGAATAGTGAGCAGACTCATCTTTCAAACGTGGGTTGGAGGCTCAAAGGAGTGCATGTGCACGCAGAAACAGGCATCTTTGACGTATGCGTCCCTTTACGTCTCATACTAGGATTCGTTGAAGATTATTCTCGAATACTGATTAATGTGAAACAAGAACTGGTACTCGTTAGTCCAACCACCCACAACAACGCTTTACAAAGAGCACCTCCTACACATTCTAGGATCGAGTTAAGTAAAATATCTTGGTTTGTACCGCATATAAAGACCGACGATATTAATCGTCTCAACCTGCTTAATTTTATCAAGAGTAGAAGGATCATCGAGACACCTTTCCGTACTTGGGAATTGTACGAGTACCCTAACGTACCTACCTCTATTCAACTTGATTGGACTGTGGAAATGTCAACTTTGCTGGAAAAACCTCGTTACGTTGTTTTCGCTCTTCAGATGGAACGCAACAATACGACGGCTGAAGATGGAAGTATTTTAAATCATTGTAATTTATGTAATGCTAAACTCTACCTAAATTCTATCGTGTACCCTTAGGAGGATATGAACTTGGAATTTAAACAAGATTCCTTCTCGAAATTATACGAAGACTATGCCAATTTCCAGACTTCGTACTACGGAACGAGAGCCTCTTTACCTTTACTTGGCCCTTTCCATTTCAAATCTCACGCACCCGACAGAAAGATACTCTCCAGGACGGTATGGTAACGTGTCGTATAACGTTCGAGACAGGTGAAAATATCCCCGCAAACACCAAGGCGTTTTGTCTCATCATACATGATAGGGTAATCCACTATAACCCTTCAAGCAGCGGCGTCAGTAAGATGACACCATAAATGGTGCATCATTGTTCTCGTATTGAGCAGTATGTTGATTGACGTGCAAGGGTACTCGAGTGAGGAGTGAATATTCATCTTCAAATAGGCGGGCGTTCTATATTTCGAAACTTTTGACGAAGCCATCTACAAGTTTCTTCCACCGTTAAAAATCGACATCCTCTCCTTATCGAGTAGGAAGAATGTAAATTGGGTAACGGATTATTATCACGGACTGTCTTGGTATGACGGAGAAGTACAGTACTCAATCCTCGTTCTACCATAATTTCTCATCTAGAGCGGTACACGTCATGACCATCAATCTATATTAAAGGAACGGAGAAGGTGACTTGGTTACAGAGTGTCATCAACGTCGATAGTGACAAGTACGATTTTTACGAGTTAGGTGATCTCGGTTTTCCTTCCCTGAATAAGCTTAAAAATCTGCACGACGTAGATAAGTGTTCCACTCATTCCGGTACTATCTACTCGTGTGCTACAGATAATGTCCGAATACTCCATAAATGGTTTAAGAGTTTTAAGTCTGATCGGACAAACGTTTGCGATCTGGTCAAGAGTGCGATATGGAACGATACGAGTTCGGTCATTCCGGCACTGCTTCATAATCATATCCTTGATCAACGAGTATAAACAGTACATCGATTTCGATAAGTTATCATGTTTCTGTGGTCAAGAAAAGGTAGACACGCTCAGAAAGAAGAAAACTACTGATGCTTCTAAGCGTACGGCCAGAAAGAAAATCAAAACTTCCGAGGAAGTGTTTAAGGAGTCTACAAAGAAGAAGAAGCTACAATACGATTCAAAGGATGTGTAAAGGAATACACACAGTTTTATCTGCAGTAACTAGTGATAATTTCTCCTTCTCAAACCTCCTTACCCTTTTGAAAAAACTTCATCCAGCATCGATGCTTGAAGAACGACTCTCCGGCCGACCTTGTAGAAGGTGCTCTGAAGGCAGCAAACCAAGGTGTAAACATACCCATTATGACAGTATCATCTTTTTTCTGACCTTGAATGTGTTCATAAAGTAAAGGGTGTGTGCGTGGATAGAAACTGTTCCTGTACTATACGAAGGACTTGTATTTGAACGGGCAATTTAAGCCCGAGACAGTAGATCAAAAAGGTTTTGTTAACTTTATCATTTATCCTTCTTGGATACGCCTTAAGTTTTTTATGTACTTGGAATGTATCAATCATGTGTTTTTTAAGATTTTTTTTAAAGATTATTACTTTGTATTCTTTAGAAAGAGATGTATTTAATCAATTAGAATGTAATTCTAGGAATCTATCAAACTTTTTTTATTCTTTGGAAATAAATGTATTTAGTCAACTAGAGTATAAATCTAAGAATATATCAACTTTTTTAAATAAAAAAAATTGATTATTACTTTGTTTTTCTCTTAGGAATAAAATAATAAATAAACACACAATACCTTTGTAATAATTATATTTAAAGAATATAATGATGTACTCTTTTACATATACATACTAAATTACTTTTTTCTTCTTCAGTCAATAATGATAAAGTTAAAGAACTTGAAAAAAATGTTAATCATGAATATGCTTCGTAACATTAATATTTTCTCAAGTCTCTTAGAAGCACTACATTAATATTTTTATCTTCTTTTTTAGACAACAGTGAAAAAGTTGTAGATCTTGAAAATTTGTGTCTTATTCATGAATATACATCGTTATATAGTTACATTAATATTCTCTTAATTATGTGTCTTTAGACGCACTGCATTAATGTTTTTCTTAATCACTTACATTTACACTATATGTCTATAGACACACTTCTTCATAGAGACGGAGGGGTATGTCCGATCGATGTCTCTCCTTTCACAGTTGGGAGGAAGTAGATGCCTATTGTGATGTTCTTGAATTACGGGTTCCTACGTTGTGCACCAATTGTGATGTTCTGGAATATTACTCTACCGCGATGGGCGCCAATTGTGAAGTTCTGGTTCGTCGCGTTGAGCGTCGATTGAAGTTAAACCGTTTAATTAGCTGGTAAATTGCCACGTGGTCGAGCACTAATTAAATCGGTCCGGTTTTTTGATGTTGTGAGTTAATTGGTATTTATAGCCGCGTGATCGAGCGCCAATTAAAGAGTTATAATTAATACACACTTTTTATATTGACATGTTTTTTATTTCTGAATCTCAGTTTATTTAAGGAGAAAATAGATCATGTCGTCGAAATATATACGCGGCCTATTGTAGGGATCGCGGACAGGAGCTGTGCTAGTGAGCAGTACTGGACGCCAAGTGAGTTCTGTCAGTTCTGAGCAGTACTGCCTTTACATTGCACCATCCTTCGTATACATCCCTTGCTCTAGGAAGCTTCGAGAAGGTTTAGTTAAGAAAAAAAATACAAGACAAAAACATCACGGTTTTACTAGAAGCTTTGAGAGCCGGAAGCTGACTCAAATTACATTTTAAAATCTCTATTCGACCCTTCAAGAAGAGGAAGTTATTAATTAAAAATCTTATTTTGTCAACCTGACTTGGTTGGTGTCACGTGCGTGATGTCACTGATCAGTGGCTTTTGCCTTCTTAGAAGAAGAAGTGCTTTAAGCGCCATTTAATATACTATATAATTTAAATAAAATTAAATACGTTTATAAAATTAGGACAATATTATTGTCAATGCTTTCACATACTTTTCAGGGGCAAGTCAGTTACATTACAATACCCCCCAAAGTGTATCTGAAAGTAGAGACTAGTCGTATACTTTTTGATACGCTTTGCTAAAAAAAAAAAAAAAAGACGACATGATCATTTTTCGCACACACTGTATAAAGTTTCACAAAATTTACAAAGTTACAGAAATTAAAATATTTTGCATAAATTCCAATAATTTGGAACATCCTGTATAATGTTTCCCAAAATTTACAAAGTTGATAAATCATAATATTTTGGAACATCCTGTATAGTGTTGTTCTTGAATGATGATAATATTTGAAGTGTTAATCTCTTCTGTTAGTTTACATGAAGTATATATATTGAAGTTATATAAATCAAACATTAAAATATAAAATGTTAATCAAAAAGTTGAAATTAGATAAATCAAATATCAAGATATAAAATTGTTAAGTATAATTACAATCAATTAAAATAAAATAATCTAAGTTTATTATATATAAAAAATTGAATTTAATCATCACTAATCAAAAAGATTTTTTTAAACCAAAATTCGTTGTTATAACTTCCTTAAAATTGATTAAAATACATTAAACTTTTTAATAAAAAAAAATGGAATTTAATTGTCATAATCAAAGTGTCTTTTAATCATTTATTGGTTTAAACACTTCGTTGCACTTTATTTATTTCAATGATCCTTCACGGATCCACTTTTAATTATTAGTATTATTATGATGATCCTTCACGGATCCACTTTTACTATTATTATATTAACATACTTAACAAACACTCTTAATGCTACACATACTCTTAAAATCCTGACGGCCAATTTCGCTATATGAGCCATCACTTAGAATACATTTACTGAATAATTAGCTTAAAGACACAAAAAAGAATTTACAAAATGAACCCAATTACTTAAAATTATATAATTACATTGTTTCAAACAGAGAAAGGATAATAACAGAACATCTGATCACCTTACCAAAATCTTTATTTATGAGAATACCTAACATCAAAACAATTTTAAAGTACTTGAAATATATATACGATAATCTTGGAATCATAATGTACGTTTGAAATCAGTATGAAATCATATATCACACCATTATAAAATATTGAAAATTATTTTCCCCCTTCTTAATTGAATAATTAATTTCTCATTAGCGAAAAATCTTTAACTGCATCTTTCTCTGTTGATTACAATCTTTTGACTATTGCCTATTTGCCTTAGGCATTTAAAAAATGAAATTATAATAAAAATCTGTTATAGTAGCCTAATTAGGTCTAACATCCTAATTAGCTCTCATTATCCTTGTTAATACATCATTATTACATCACGTAATCACAGAATACCCCTTTAAACTTCTTCATAATCTCCTCAATATCTTTAAACTTTAATCCAGAATTAACCATTGGATATTTATCGCATATTATTTAGTGGAAAGAGGTTAACACTTCCCGCGCTCACCCCCTGAGATACCACGTGGTCCTGTGTTAAGACTATATTCTGATAGAGAAAGAGAACAAAAACACACGTGTGCCCTTTCTGAGAATCCTCCCAAATTCATCATCACACACCCTCCCCCCTGAACCATCCCACCCTTGAGAAGCACGATCGATAATTACCCATATACACCCCCGGAGATACCACTGTCCTGAAAACCGCATGCATGCTAAAGGGGTCATAAGAGAAAAAAAACCTTTCCCATCTATCCCCCCGAGATACTACGGCCCTTTGAGTATCACTTATATCTTACTCTCAAGTATATTTTAAACAGTGGTTCTCCTTTTATATTTTTTAAATTCAAAAGTATTACCCCATAATTTACTTTTGAGTGACCACTTTGATATTTTAACTACTCAAAATGGGTGGGGATGTAATACATTATGTTTGTGGCACAAAACAAGTGAAAAACGTAGGCATCGAAAAAAGCTCAAAATTCCAAAGATTTAAACACCTCTTAATTTGGAATGGCCATTTTGATATCCTTAATAAGCTTACTCTTAATGGGTGGGGTACAAATCTTTTTGTTTGTGGTACTAAATGGTACAAAGCTAGTATAAAACATTGGCATTGACAAAAATTCAAAATTCTAAAGTGGTACTCCTGCAGTAACTTAGATTGAGTACTTTGATATGCTAATTACTCAAAATGGGGAGGTGGGGTACAAAACTTTGGCACCGAAAAAAATTCAAACTTTGAAAGTGGACCCCCCCCCCCCTCCATCACGCACCCTTCTCCTCCCTCTCCAACAGCCTTTCTAAGTTATTGTTGAACAGAGATGTCCGATGCTCCCCAAGACCGGGCGGTGTTAGTCGCGTTACCCACATCGTAAAAAAGTTGGGGTAGATACCAGTTTGCTAATAATGGGAAGGTTGGGCTTCGAATACCGGATGGGGGGGGGGGGGGCGCCAAAAAAAGTGTTTTAAGAGTGTTCCGCTCTACCTCCATGTGCTATTGAAATACGCTTATTGTTAGTCATCATAACATATTATTGTATCACAACAATACGGTGATAGCAACAAAGAATGCATTTATAGGCGAGGTCTTCATGTCGTCAATGTTAGATTACTCAACCGTACTGGATCGACGAAATTACAAATATTAAACATTACAAAGCAAATTTAAGTGCTTTTACAATCATAAACAAATACCAATGGTAGTTAGTATGTTTATTATAAATAAGTTATTTTTGTTATACTTTATTAATAATTTTCTCTTTCTATCATATATGGAGAGGTGAATGGGGTGCTCTAGTTTTAATCACTACGGTACTTAAAAAGTTAAAACCCTAAATTGAAACTTTAGTTAGTCACACTCTTCCACTGGTTGACTGGAGTGCGTGTTATTGTGAAAAGATACTAGTGCTCTCTATCTTCTTTATCTTCACAGGAACTAAAACGCAGTGAGACCTGTATTCTTTAGAGCAGTGGTTCTAACAAACTTTACTCTGTGGCATCCTTTACATCCAAGTGAGGAAGTTGCGCTATGACCCTTCTATGCCCCACTCCCCTTCGTGTTGTATGATTTGAATACAAACATTTTGTTGGTTTAGTGTACTTATGTATACCTATGCATATTTTTACATTTTGTAAGGAAATTAGCCTAATAAAAATTAATAATCATTCAAATTAAAACAGTTTTATATAAATAAATTCTACATCTTGCGCTCCCCTATAGTAACTATCGTGCTCGGCCTTGGAGGTTGTGCAGCACACTTTGATAACCACTGCTTTAGACCTTGGTAAATAGTTACACCAAAGAAGACTCATGTATTTAGTAACGATAATATATACTATTTAACCAAATAGGACACATGCGGCCCTCTATTAACATCACAATACCTCATAGTGAATGTTTTCAAACAAAACTTGGACATAGAACATTTATTTAAAGTATTTTGGCCTAAAATGTATTTTTAATACAAAAATAGATTTAGTTAAGTTCAACAAAAGCCATTTGGCCTAAAGTCAGTTGGCTTAAAGTCAGATGGCCTAAAGTCATTTGACCTAAAGTCATTGGCCTAAAAGTCATTTGGCCTAAACTTTAGGTCAAATGACGGTACTCATCTCCCCATGCTCAGCAGTCTAGTATAACATGAAACTGAGGCAAGCTATATCACTAATGTTTTAGGATCTAGTGTATGTATTGACTTTTTGTTAAATAATTCTACTGAGGCTTTGTCTTTTGAAGTAAAAAGCATTTAAAAGGAATATTGATAAATAACATAAATAAATAAATTAAAATTATGTTATTATTATTATTATTATTATTATTAGTAGTAGTAGTAGTAGTAGTAGTAGTAATAGTAGTAGTATACCTTGACAACTTTAAACATACCTTGTTCTAAACTCTCAGCTTACCCCTTTCCCAAGTAGTTAGCTGATACAGCGAATAGACAGAAAGGTGTGACATCAATTTCTATAAAACTGACTATGTCTTTATTTTGGACTTTAAATGTGTACAATTTAAATATATTACCTTTTAATTAATCTTATAAGTCAATCTCCTTGGCGACGAGGAATTTTCAAAATATAAACAAACCAATATTAAATATCAGCCACTAGTGTTGTTTTGAAACATAAACAAAGATGAATATCACAATAAAAATTAATATTGACCAACATAAAGACTTTCAAGGGGGACGCCTCGGTAAATGGAAAACTACCGCGCATATGTTCAGCTCTAACGCAATATTTAATAATTAGGTATGCGTTATTTCAATATATTATTTACGTTTTTGATACTTTCTTGCTTAATATGATAAAACGACGAATGCCTTGAAGCACTGAATGAATCATCGCCCTATCTCCTGAATCCCATGCATGGGAGGGGCTTAAAATTGTCACAACCAATAGAAACAAGTCGTAGAAATCGTAGGAAAGTAAATATGGGACCACGTCAAATAACCTTGGGAGTGTGAATTTAGGTTTTAAATGCTATTCCAGAAAGTAGGGAAAGAGGGTGTATAAAAAGAAAAAAACTCTTAGGTAGGTGTGATAGAAAGTTTAAATTTTTTGAGCAGGTACAAGGACTCCTTAAAATTTGAAATTCCCAAAGTGGATTTTGAATAAATGTTTGGGGGAAATGAGGTGTGAAGAAAAGGACGTGGGGGCCTCAACATTTTCAAATCTAATACATAATGAATTGAATGGGAGGGTTAAATTTAGATTAAGGGAATCTGCATTTGCGAGAAGGGAGAGTGGAAACCCATATAGGAAAAACCACCCCCAGTTCACCCGACCGAGATTCGAACTTCGTCTCCCCGTCTTCGGCAGTCTGGCTCTACAAGAAATAGTGCGTTAGATAACTCCGCCCCCGACGCGGGCTGCCTGGTATAATTTTGTTTTAAATAGTAAAGTTTAACTATCTATTTTGATGTTTATTGTAACAATGTGACCACATAAGCAAGCTAATATTAATGCAAGAACTGCATTAATAATTTTGTGTGTGATGTCGTTGACATAGGAGGAAATTTCGCCTTATACATGAATGAAATTGTATTTTGGAAGCTTAGATGATTCGCTGGGTAAACAAGTTAATTTACCCAACTTAAGTGCAAGCGAAGCTGCAGGTGAACTCCAGTAATATAAAAAAAACTGTAATTGCATGTAAAATTAATTTCAAATATTTAAAATTTTATCTGCAATTGCAACATAATTCAGTAAAGTGCAGACGCGAGCAAAGCCGCGTGCAAAAGCTAGTAATTAGTATAAAATTCCAATCGAGTGTGGAAATTAGTCAGAATTGTTTTAGAATTGACTACGGACAATGATTCTGTTTCCTTGTTTAAATAATGTTTAGACCCAAATTAGTGAGCACGCCAGGTAAATCTGGTCCATTCAGTCTAGTTTGGAAGAAAAGGGGAGATCAGGGTTCAAATACTTGCTGGGTCTACTGTGATGTTCATTTTCATAAATATTTTCCCACTCTCCCTCCATGCAAATGTTAGTGAATTTCCTCCCAGTTCTACCCACATACCTATATTTTGAGCAATCTGAAGTAAAACAATGAAATATCATAAAACTAATTTAACAAAATATATTTTTTTTAATCTTTAGAAGTATAGATATTACCTACCATGCCATGCCAGATTCCATTTTTACAAATCAGTAGATCATACAACAATAGAATGTCCCAAAATCTTCAATCTACTTGAGACAACAACTAGTACGTAGTGGAATGATGACCTTTGTTGACTGAAGTGAAGGTGTAATTTAAGGAAGTGCACCTGACCAGGATCGAACCCCAATCTCTCCATACTTGGCAGTCAAGTCTAACACGAGACCGTACGGACTGTGGTCACACACACATATCTAAAGTTTGATACTCTTTGTTTTGTTTTACAATTCCACAAAACAATCCTTTTCAAGCTGTGTTGGCTGTTTTCTTTCACTAATAATTTCTCATCGGTTGCTTTAAAAAAGAAACTTCCCCTTATTTCCCCTTCACCAAGAAAAAATCCCAATGTAGAAAATAACTACTAACGCTCTGAAGTACTGTGACAGACTTGATAACTAAAACTCTATTTTGAAATCAACTCCCGCTGAATCTTAATGATAATTGTTTTTAACCAGCAATATACTTGGTGTAAGACCAATCTTCTTTAAAATTAAGTTCATCAAGCTAGTGATACAATTGTTCTAATGTTTAAACCTAACAAAATTGGCAGTTTTATATTTCTCTTTGATGTTAACATTTTACACCACCCTCACGTTCGCGCATAGCACCAGCTCCATCATATCTGCACAATCAGTTTATCTGAATTATTTTCTAAAATTGGATCGAGCTCCTGCAAAATACTTTGTGACAATTCATCTGCATTTTTCTTCTCCAGGTTTGAAAACCCTCAAAAGCATTCATGAATGCGACCATATCGAGAAACCAGGACTGTTTGCTTTCCCACATCGGTTGTATCGCTCACCCTGAGAGATAATCTCTTCTCAGCACACATCAAGCATGCACTGCAACAGCTCATTTTGTAGTACCGTCTTGGAGGTTCCTTCAAAATTATGGGCTTTTCCATATGGCTAAAAAATATAGCATTGATTGTTTTGGTATAATCTACCAACTAAAAAAGTAGACCTTTATTACTGAAGCCTTTTCATTATGACACGAAGAGGAAGATAACAGTAACAACATTTTAAAATCTCTATCACTCTAAAAAGAATGTGTCGATTTTTCTCCACCCTATTCATTATGTTTGCAAATATTTTCTGTATACACTGCACTCAACCTAGCATAAATGTTAGTTTCACATAGGAGCTAAAAGCTGATAAAATTGTTTTCATGCTTTTTAGAGTTTTTATGATAATTAGTTTTCAAAATAAGATGCTTAAGGTCACTTACACCATCTATTGTCCAACTGTCATCACCAACAAACACAAAACAAAATAGAGAGCTACTTTCTTAACACCCACATATTTATGGCGTTCTAGCAAACAGTTTCATTTCAAAACGACGTGTACATTTTCCTTTTTCCTTGCACTTTATTTGTACCCGACTTAAGTTCAAATTGGAAACTGGTCTTGCATTGGTCATATTGCCCGCTTGAGGTTGTTGCAGTGCTCAGAATAATTGTCACACGTCAGACACATTTTCTTTAGCTATTCCTTATCCACCCCTACCTTATTGGTGTAATTATTCAGGTAGCTTAGACAGATACTGAGACGTGGTTATCTAACCTTCTCTAGTATATCAAAGTAACATGTTTTGGCTGAATGAGTGATGGTGTAAAATACCCTCAAATCCAAGTTACACACATTATCATTAATCTCCGTAATTCATTCCACCTCTGGAAATGCTCATCATTAAAATAGACATAACACATTTATAAAATTAACACTTCACATTTCAGTTTGTTAAGAATGTCCTTATAAACTCTAATACTCTTGTTATTTTGGCTTGGAAAAAAGGTATGTTTTAAAATCAAATGATAATTTTTTACATTTTCAAGTTAAAGAACCCAGATTTTGATGATAATACCAGGTACATCACAGACAATGATCATGTGCTATTTTTTTGTCCTTTTGGGGTTTCAGACATATTATGTTGGCCCATGGCCTTTTTTTGGTCATTTTTAGACATTTTTGAATAATTTCTAAGCATATTATGCTGTGCCATTATATCCTCCTTTCAATGTTTAATTTGACACAGTATTAGTAATAGGTATAATTTGAGAGATCAGAAAGGGGGCAGCAAAATGGGACACTTCTTGTTTGTAAATATTTCCTTGAGCATCGTTCATCCACATAATATAAATGAACTCGGGTAAGAGTGTGTGACACGCTGCTTGGTGGATATTCCAGTTAGGAGCTCAGCCATTTTAGCTGTTAGTTAGTGTAAGGAAGTGTTGAACAGGGCTTACTTCATACCCATTGTCACAAATGGATGTTGAATGTAAGAGAGACAAGGAGAGCATGAAAAAACGGAAAAACAGGACAAGGAATGAAGATATTCAGGCAAGAAATGGGGCACATGAGATAGTAAAGGAAGGAAGATTGAGATGGTATGGGCATGTAATGAGGATGGAAAACAGAAATCGTAAGGAGAATGATGGAAGGGAAGTATCTGGGGAAAAGGCCGCAAGGGAAAACAAGGAAGCGATGGTAGGCGCTGATAACAGCAAGCTTATGAGTGAAAGCAGAAAAATGGATGAAAGCAAGGGTGGTAGAATGGTGGAGGTATTTTACTAAACTGACCGATACAAAGACTGGAAAAAGCTCATGATGTTGATAAGATTTGTAAACGTTAACTGATTTATATTTACAGATTGTATAATTTGTTCGTAAGCACATTGATAATAAATATATTTTTATTCAAATAGCCTGATGTCGCTGCCAGAACATGGGAGCTCTTACCTTACACATTCCCCCCCTCCTCCTCCCCTAGTTACAATCCTGTTTCTGATCATATATTCACAACCTTAGACCAATGTTTCAAATAAAATAAAGTAACAAGTTTTTATTGCAATATTTTTTCAAAAACAAATAGGCAGTAAAAAATAAATACATTACAAATAAAAATAAATGTGAGCAAATGTTCTTTATATTACAAATATGATGCTTACTTTTGGAATATTTAAATTTACCAATTAAAAATTCAAGTTTAAGTATAATTACAATAAATTGTTAAACACTATCCAGAAATGTTTCAACTGTTTGAATTTAGTAAAAGAGAAGAATATAGTGAGTACATTCTATCATTACATGAAGCACTGCATACAAAACAGTCCACATGTTTCCTGGAATAAAAGAAAAATCACAATTAATAAAATTGGTATATTTAATTTTTTATCAAGTAAATTAAGTAAGCTATCCTTGCCTTCACTTTCATAAATAATTTTTCCTGAAAACACACACAAAAGTTGAACAATTCTCACAGAGTAGGGCTGGACAATAAAATAAAAAAAACTGGTTTAATATTTACATTGAATTTGAATGTGGTGATATATTCCCCCCCCCCCCCCAATATATTGCCTAACGTGGCATATAATTCATGATATATCATGGTGGACGATATATCATGATAAACAATACATTGTGATCAACAGATCTTCAAGTGTCATGAAGACAATGCAACATAAAAGGATTGGTGCACACATAGGCTACATGGATTTTTTTTAAATTCTGTAAAATAACCTTATATATATATAAATATATATATAATTTTCTTAGCTCAATATCAAATGTGTTACATGGAAATATATTTGGTGGGGGAGAATTTGTTACAGTGGCCTGTCGAATTATTTCAAATAATTTACATGGCTCTAGCTTAAAAAAGGTTGGTCACCTTTGTCTATCATAATAAATAGTTTATTATTACGTATATGTTGTGGCCATTTTATTTAGTTGTGGAAGATGCCACTGGAGGTGGTTGTTGTTGATAGTGAATGTGGATTCCACTTCTGGTTTTGTGCATTTTGCAACTTGTGTATAGCAGTTAGTTCACTCTGAACGTTGTGTTAGGTTTCATTATTATAGACAGAACTCACCCAATGTATGGTTTAACCAGTGTTTCATGTAAGAGTTTAATATCAATTGTGTTTGTGTTTTAACTAAAGTTCTCCTGTCATCCTGAATATTAGAATAGATTGTGAACTATGTTTCAGATTTGTTTAACTGCGTTCTTGGCTGTCAAACTGGCTGGAGGTTTCACAATTATACCACAAGGAAAAGCATCTTCTGCTCAGCCGCGCAGTTATTTACATTAAGCTTCCATAATCACAGTTTGTTGCGAACAGTGAAGACTTCATGTTTGGGCTACACCATTCTATCCAGACCCAACCAAATTTTATATTTATAATCAATAGAGTCACAAGTTGATAGCAAGATCAACAGCTGAGGTAAGCTTTTGTAACACAAGAGTTTTACTTCATAGTGTGTCCTTTGTTCCTTTGGCTATTCAAGGGTGGCCCTATGTTTGTTTGTGTTTATTGCCGCAACACGCAACTACGTTCACATAAATTTGGTCAACTGGACCCCAAAGCGCTGGTCATAGCCATATATCACTATTTTATTTTTAGATACTACCCTTCCCACATTGGTTTGTTTACAATCTGTTCCATTCTTTTCATTGTTATTAATTGCACTGTTTTGTCATTAATTTATATTGGTATTTTGTTACCAAATTACCATCCACTCCTCGCTTTTGTTTTTTTACAATCTGTAGTTCTTCATATATTTATCACTGCATCTAACTACTTGTTCAGGTTATATGCTTGCATCGTTTTGTCATCGATTTCGATCATTTCACTTTCACCACAATTATGTGACTACAAAAATATCACAGTAATTGAAAATTCAAATTAAAAATAAAGATACAATATTAGCTCATATTCAATGTCCTGAGGACATTCAATGTGAACGATTCTTCATGAAAAAAGTATACACAAGGTGATGACGGTAGCTTCACAGTTTGTATTTCTTTCAGTAAATCTTTGGTACATCAATGGCAAGTGATATCAGCAAGTTTTTATCTCTGGAGCATAGGCTTCTGAGAACTCCTGAAGTAGTTAAGTTGTACTTTGATGTCATGAACAAGTATATCAGGGATTGCCTTTATATCCAGAGTTGAGAGGTTTCAACTGTTTATGAAGAGGGTTACTTTATGCTGTATCATGGAGTCAATCGTCCTGGTCACACAGCTACTTCACTTCTAATTGTTTGGAATACATCTGCACCAAGTAGATTTTCATACTCTCTAAATAAACTGTTGTTTGTGGGCCCAAAGCCGTAAGCAGACATAGTAGAGTGTGTTTAGTGTTTTGTTTTGTACTCACAGCCTATATTCGCTGCATGTATTTGTAAATTTGGTTGGCTCTTTCAGATAGATGGTTTAACATTTCATTTAGAGAGTCACTCCACCTGAACAATTTGAAGTTTATTAAATTAGTGTGGTCGTATTTGACATTTCTAGTGTGACATATGTTACTGAGAATGTGGTGATCGTTTTGGCCAACCAGAGAATAAGAGGTATCAGACAGCCACTGTAGTAGTTGACAAGGATTTCTATAAGAACGATGTGACAAGTTTGTTGTCAGTGAATCGGAGCTTCACATTCTCTACAAACACCTGTGTTCTTCTTTTAATTGTAAAAGCCATACTGTGTTTGTTTCTTTTGTATATTTCTATCCATCTTTCCTGTACCTTCTTACAAATATAATACAATTATTAAATTGAAATTATTCTGGTCAGAAACAGTTTGAAGAGAGCTGTTCAATGTATTCAGGAGAAGTGTTGTTATCGGCTAGAATAGATGTAGTGATATTAATAGTTTGTTTAACAGGAACATTGGTGTACAGGCTGGAGATATTAACAGAGATAAATTTGGCTTGAGCATTAAGGGAAATGTTATTTAGTTTAGCAATTAAATTGTATGAGCTTTTGATGTCGTAGAGTAAGGAAATTTAAGGTTGTGTTGTAGGATTTTAGTTGGATGTTTGGAAGTTTTGTAAGCTGGGGCACTTTGGTATTTGACAAGTGGTCAAATGAGAATATTGGGTCTCTGAATTTTTGGTAAAGAAGTAAAATTGGGGGCTTTAGGAATCATGTTGATGAATTTGTATTTATTATATGGAGGCAAGATTAATGGAGCTTTGTTAAGTGATGTTCTTATAAATTTTTGGTTTTTGGAAGTAGGGTCATATTTAAATTTTAAAATGTAATTTCTGTCACTGAAATCTATTGTTTATATAAAAAAATATATTCACATTAGTTGATGAGCACACTGGTGTTGGCTTTATCTGCTTTGACATTTATGACATTTTTTAAATATTTGTTGTTGAGTTAATTGAGGATTAGGTGTTCTTTTTGTGTGTTTTTTTTTAAATAATTGTTTTGAATAATTTTATTTATTTGTTTGACAATAAGATGTTTAGTTTGATTTTTTTAAATTCAGAGTCGATAAATTTAATGGCTTATTCACCATCGATGATGATTTTCTTTATCCTGGGTCATTTTGAGAATAGTTAGATTCAAAATTCTGGGATATAAAACTGTGAGTTTGTTGGGTAGTTTTTTTTAAAATTTTATTTGTATGTTTCTGCTGTTTGATCAAGTTAGTGAGTTTGTTTGAGAAGGCTATTTAAAAAAAAATTGTGCTGATTTTATCATCAGTATGGAGTTATATGTTATTCCAAATAAGGGGGTGGCTTGATGGATTTAGTTAAGATGTAATTGATAGGTTTGATCTTTTTTGTGTTTTTTTTATTTTTGAGTCTAACATGTTGAAATTTCCCATGGACATGGCTCGGATGACCAGTTAACATATAGGTTAATTAATATCTATGTCCGCCATTTTGTTTCAAGATAGTGGCTACAAAACACTACTATTTTGAGTTTTCTTAACTCTCACATATCGTATTATCATTGGATCAACTATAAAGGTTCCTATATATGCATACATATTATATAACATGCTGTTTGAAGTATGGGTGCATTGCTAGCTAAACATATTATTGATACTAGCTGTGCTATTAGTTATTTGTAAATAACATATGTCACTAAGGAATATGTTTATTGTCAACTAAGGTATTTAAGAATAATTTATATTAGAATAGTCAATAGCCCGTGATTTGCGTGGGTTTTGTATCTTTTTAAATTTTTAAACTATTCAAAAACTACTACTTTCTTGTTTCACCTTCTTAGGGACTGAATTTCAAGATATCCCAAAATATTTCTGACCTGTTACTTAAAATAACCTTCCTGCCAAGTTCCATCTTTCTACATAAAGCAGTTTGGATGGTCCATAAAACCACCCTTTTCTGCTTGATCCCCAGTGGTTGAATTATCTAGACCATCACCTAAAAAGAACCTCCCAGCTAACTTACACTTGTCCAGCTCAAGTGGTTTAGAAGATCACTACTCCTGCTTCACACACTTTAGGGATTAAATTTCGCAAAACACCTTTTTAGATAATACGTTCATGAGCAGTCTTTATATAATATGTTTAATGGGTGAGGGGCTAATAAGTAATATAATATGAATGTAAGCTTTCTGGTGTAGAACTAGAGGAAGGGCGGGGATCTTAAGGAAATCACAATGGCCCCCTCTAATGGAAATGGCTGGGAACACCGTTATTTGTGGAATGCGGTAAAAAGATTTTGTCTACATGTCCAATGTGAAGACAAATATATTTACATTCTACATGCCCACTGTGGATACAAGCACACTTACAGCTCAAATGCCCACTGTGGATACAAGCACACTTACAGCTCAAATGTCCGCTGTGGATACAAGCACACTTACAGCTCAAATGTCCGCTGTGGAGACAGGCACACTTACAGCTCAAATGTCCGCTGTGGATACAAGCACACTTACAGCTCAAATGTCCACTGTGGATACAAGCACACTTACAGCTCAAATGTCCGCTGTGGATACAAGCACACTTACAGCTCAAATGTCCGCTGTGGATACAAGCACACTTACAGCTCAAATGTCCGCTGTGGAAACAGGCACACTTACAGCTCAAATGTCCGCTGTGGAGACAGGCACACTTACAGCTCAAATGTCCGCTGTGGATACAAGCACACTTACAGCTCAAATGTCCGCTGTGGATACAAGCACACTTACAGCTCAAATGTCCACTGTGGATACAAGCACACTTACAGCTCAAATGTCCGCTGTGGAGACAAGCACACTTACAGCTCAAATGTCCACTGTGGAGACAAGCACACTTAAAGCTCAAATGTCCGCTGTGGATACAAGCACACTTACAGCTCAAATGTCCACTGTGGAGACAAGCACACTTACAGCTCAAATGTCCGCTGTGGAGACAAGCACACTTACAGTTCAAATGTCCACTGTGGATACAAGCACACTTACAGCTCAAATGTCCACTGTGGATACAAGCACACTTACAGCTCAAATGTCCGCTGTGGATACAAGCACACTTACAGCTCAAATGTCCGCTGTGGAGTCTCTTGTCAGCATTGAGACAAGCCTCCAGTGCTAGGTAGCGCTGCGGCGCCAAGTCTCGATGTCTATTCAGTCTGATCTCTAGGCTATGTAGCAGGAAGGTGGTGCGGTTACAGAACTCAAAGTATTTTTCTTCCTCAGAGCAAGTCAACGTATCCTGTTCATCCTCGTACCAGCGGTGCTTGCTTTGCAGCAAGTTGCTTTCCTTTTATATAACAAACCTTATAAACATGGTTGCTACTAATTATTAAAACAAAATTTCATTTGACATTAAACAAGGTGTCCAGCCAAACTGTATTTTAATTTATTTTTTCTTAACTTTTCCAGGTTTTATAAAGCTAATTTTAACTTTTCCAACCACTATACAGGCCTACATAAATATTTAATCATATCACAAACATTATTTTATTAAAATCGCTGTTAAGATTTATGAAGTGAAATGAGCTCTTATGCCGAACTCTAGCATCTTCAACTCATTACCATTTGACTAATATTTTCAATTATGTACAATGGTCTGAGATCGGTATTACTGTGCAGTGCCCAATGCTCATCGCTTTACTCAAGTATTAAACCTATTAGATAAAAATAGATATCAAATTGAAGGATATGAATGAGATAGAAATTGGTTATTAATATAAATTATATTGACAATATCAATTAAGTATAATTTTCATAAAGAGTCAATGGACTGAGTGGGAAAGTTGTTGTTAAAACAAGAAACAAAAATCATTTAGAGTGAAAATAGATATGTATTGAGAAAAGTTTAATTAGGTTAAAAAGTAATAATTGAACCTTTACAAACACATTAAAATTGTGAGTCAAAAAGCACATATATAACAAAATAATAAAACATATTAAAATACATGTATTATAGACATTAGTTAAAATAAAATAAGGTGTATAATATTGATGACAAGATAATTATGATTAGAAAAGAATTAATAAAGTTCCATTGAGAATTGAGCCTATACTTTGCTTAAAAGTTATTAAATTGGTTTGTTCTAAAAATTTCAGGATTTTATGTAGTTACAATTTAACAAACCATAAATATATTAAGACAAGTGTTGAAACATGGGATATTATAGATGAAACTTATAATATAGTGTAATAAGATAAAGGTCAAATGACAAAAAATTGGAATATTATAAATAAAAAAAGGTTAATATAAGTTGAGATCTATCCTTATCTGAGAGTTTTTGAATTCCCTTGTTCCTTGTAAATTAGGAGTGAATTAATCACAAGTCCGAGATGTTTCGGCGCTCGATAGGCACCATCCTCAGGTCTAAATAAGAAGAAAAAATTAACGTAAATTATGGTCCAAATACTCAATGTAGGCCAATATAAAAAAACAAATGTAAAATTAAATTGTATAACAAAGTGAATATGAGATCTATATTAGCGGAAATGATATTTCATAATTACCATAAATGAGTTCTTTCTACGAAGAATAGAATAGAACTGAATTAATTAAAAAGATAATGTGCAAATGTAAACACAGAAGTATTTTCTAGAAAGTCATGGATTATGAAAGGTAAAAGAAAAAGGGGTAGAAAATTGAACTAAGTATAATGTAGCACGAACTAAAGATAGATAGATATAAAATTGAACCATGGCAAACTAGGTTGATGAAAAATGAATGAAAGGAAAGGAAGAGAAAGGAGTAGATAATAATATAAAAGGATAGAGAAAGGTTCAAAGCTCTTCTTGACACTGGCCCGAACAGGTCGTTAACTACGATGGAAGCAAGGGCTGGAGCAAGCAGGAATAGATTTTAATTTGGTGTGTTGTAGAAGTTTACTGAGAGTGTCAATCAGAGTCTGGTTCTCGAAGTTGGTCTGCTCATTAAAAACTTTTCTATTGTTAAGTAATGCAGTCTTTATAAAAATGTTCTCAGCGGTGTTCATGGTAGTGCTCTTGGAAGAACGGTAAACAAGTTTCATGCATTTATTCATGGGGGTGGGCTGATGGCCGGATTGTTTTAAGTGTTCGGAGAATTTAGATTTATTCCTGTCGTACTTGAAGTCGCTTATATGCTCAGAAAACCTAGTCGAAATACGGCTGCCAGATTGTCCGATGTAAACACTGTTGCATTTGCATGTAAGTTGGTAAATACCACTCTTTTGATATTGGCAAGTGTAGTTGAGATTGGAGTTGTTGATGAGTTTTTTGATGTTGTTATTGGTACCAAATGCTATTTTCAGTTCATGTTTTTTGAAGATGTTAGTGATGTTGTATATTTCTTTTCCTAACGACTCCAACCACCCAATGATTCACAAAAAAGCAGCCTTCAATAGTCTCATATATAGATTGCTTCACATACCTTTAAACAGAAAGAACTTTAAGCATGAACTGAACATCATTAAACTACTAGCAACTTCCAATGGCTATTCACACTCCTTTGTGTATCGTATCCTTCAAAAGCAAAAAGCCCAACTGAATAATAGCAGTACTCTAAATAATTTCAACAACACTTCAGCTAACAAAACAAAATGGGTAAAATTCAATTTTACTGGAAAAGAAATATACAACATCACTAACATCTTCAAAAAACATAAACTGAAAATAGCCTTTGGTACCAATAACAACATCAAAAAACTCATCAACAACTCCAATCTCAACTACACTTGCCAATATCAAAAGAGTGGTATTTACCAACTTACATGCAAATGCAACAGTGTTTACATCGGACAATCTGGCCGCCGTATTTCGACTAGGTTTTCTGAGCACATAAGCGACTTCAAGTACGACAGGAATAAATCTAAATTCTCTGAACACTTAAAACAATCCGGCCATCAGCCCACCCCCATGAATAAATGCATGAAACTTGTTTACCGTTCTTCCAAGAACACTACCATGAACACCGCTGAGAACATTTTTATAAAGACTGCATTACTTAACAATAGAAAAGTTTTAAATGAGCAGACCAACTTCGAGAACCAGACTCTGATTGACACTCTCAGTAAACTTCCACAACACACCAAATTAAAATCTATTCCTGCTTGCTCCAGCCCTTGCTTCCATCGTAGTTAACGACCTGTTCGGGCCAGTGTCAAGAAGAGCTTTGAACCTTTCTCTATCCTTTTATATTATTATCTACTCTTTTCTCTTCCTTTGCCCCTTTTCATTCATTTTTCATCAACCTAGTTTGCCATGGTTCAATTTTATATCTATCTATCTTTAGTTCGTGCTACATTATACTTAGTTCAATTTTCTACCCCTTTTTCTTTTACCTTTCATAATCCATGACTTTCTAGAAAATACTTCTGTGTTTACATTTGCACATTATCTTTTTAATTAATTCAGTTCTATTCTATTCTTCGTAGAAAGAACTCATTTATGGTAATTATGAAATATCATTTCCGCTAATATAGATCTCATATTCACTTTGTTATACAATTTAATTTTACATTTGTTTTTTTATATTGGCCTACATTGAGTATTTGGACCATAATTTACGTTAATTTTTTCTTCTTATTTAGACCTGAGGATGGTGCCTATCGAGCGCCGAAACATCTCGGACTTGTGATTAATTCACTCCTAATTTACAAGGAACAAGGGAATTCAAAAACTCTCAGATAAGGATAGATCTCAACTTATATTAACCTTTTTTTATTTATAATATTCCAATTTTTTGTCATTTGACCTTTATCTTATTACACTATATTATAAGTTTCATCTATAATATCCCATGTTTCAACACTTGTCTTAATATATTTATGGTTTGTTAAATTGTAACTACATAAAATCCTGAAATTTTTAGAACAAACCAATTTAATAACTTTTAAGCAAAGTATAGGCTCAATTCTCAATGGAACTTTATTAATTCTTTTCTAATCATAATTATCTTGTCATCAATATTATACACCTTATTTTATTTTAACTAATGTCTATAATACATGTATTTTAATATGTTTTATTATTTTGTTATATATGTGCTTTTTGACTCACAATTTTAATGTGTTTGTAAAGGTTCAATTATTACTTTTTAACCTAATTAAACTTTTCTCAATACATATCTATTTTCACTCACAATTATTGATTCTAATTGATTTTTGTTTCTTGTTTTAACAACAACTTTCCCACTCAGTCCATTGACTCTTTATGAAAATTATACTTAATTGATATTGTCAATATAATTTATATTAATAACCAATTTCTATCTCATTCATATCCTTCAATTTGATATCTATTTTTATCTAATAGGATATATATTGTTCCTTACTACAACTAATTATGTATTATATGAATCAAGTATTAAAGTTGATCTTGTAATTTGTGAACATCATTTTACCCAGAATTATTATATAGTGTCAGAAGTAAGTGGCAGGGAAGACTAAATAATTTTGGCTAATCATGGAAAAACATAATGTTGGTGTAGTTAAGCTGGAGACATTTTCATTTGAAACTGTTCTGGCCAAACAGGGTGTGTATGGAAGCAAGTATTAAAATTATTAAATACTATCTACTAACACAGACAGGGGTGAATTCAGGTATGTCTGGATGAATGAATATATTTTGATATTTTTTCTGGCTCCAAAACTGTATATTTATCTTGATGCATTAGTGGATAATTTAAAAATAAAAAGTACCTAGCATTAGTCGATAAAAAAATAAATTATATTCTACTTTGGCTTAGAATTTTTTTGCATGTTTAAAGCTTCACATTAAAAAGTAACCTTCACCTCTAGTAAAAATACAGTCCTGAATTTGAGTCCATCCCTCACCTTCTCAAACATGGTTTGAATGTGGTTTGCCCGGTCCACCAGAAGTTGTTTGAAATCAGAAAGACAAGACTCGCGCATCTGCAGAGCCTCATCATGGCTCAAGGATTCAGGGTTTCCTAGCCTGGCCAGGTAGGGTCCCAAGTAGTCCACGCCTGTCTCCACCTCACGCTTTGACTGCTCTTGTAATTGTTGCTCCTCAACATAGATAATGCATCAGTGTTTCTATATATTTAGATTGTGGAGGTTACTCTACTTGTATTTATAAAAATAAGTGAATAACATTCTTGTACAAGATACCTGATTGGTGTACATACATACATACCTAATCATGCCGTTTTCTTATGGGGTAAGCAAGAAACTGTCTATATAGCTCAAAAAACATCTCCGTACTTAATCTATCCTCACTAACTTTCTCTCCCCCCTTCCCTATCCTTGCATACTTCCTCTCTTCAACAACATCCATACACTGACTCATACATGCTTTTTTATTCTTATAAATCTCAATGTTTCTCTTTTTCACACATTCATCTACAACATTTAGCCACGTCTGACATGTCCTACCCTTTGCTTTTGGTCCACACACTCTACCTTCATATATTTGCTTCGTCACTTGATCCACACTCATCCTCTCAACATGCCCAAACCAAACCATTCACATTTACCTATTGTATTCCCTTTCAAACTGAACTCCTTCAACACCCATTCATTATTGACTCTGTCCATACGTACATCTCTTAGATATCTCATTCCGACCCCATTCACCTTGCTCCTGTGTTTCTCCTGACAAACCCATACGTCACACCCATACAATAATGTTGGCCTCAACTTAATTTTATATACTGCTATCTTTGCCTCTTTCATACTACGGTACTTCATTCTTTTTAATAGTTCACATACATCCAACTAATTTCCGAGATGCATTTTTTACAAATCATTCTGTCCAGATACACAAAATCATTAACTTGTTCTAACAGTTTTCCATTTATATTAAGCTTATAAAAAAACTATCCCCCTAGTTTAGTTGATGAATTGTTTTATAATACAAGGCTTCGTTAAACATAACATCAATGCACTTTCTGAACGATTTTGCCTGAGTGAGTGCACTCATTGTTTGTAAATTACTGGTAGTCTGTTACATGTATATGCTAATATAATAACAAAATCACCTTATTATTTAAATATGGTAATGTTTGTTTATCAAAGTAAAATTACACTAACATCAGTTGAAACATTACGATACCAGGACCATGAACATCTGTGCCAACCAATGAATTGATTGGACTATTTGTAACTTCATCATATGAGATTAACATCAAAGAGAAAAGGTGTCCTTTTCATCCTGGAATACTGCCTTTTATAAATTAATGTTTAGAAATAAGAGAGAGTTTCAACTCTTACTTAATATTATAAGTTGAATTATAGCATAGTGGCTTAAATGGGGGAAAAAAGTAGTTACTTATTTATTATTTCAATTGTTGTCTTTGTTAGTCTCATATACATTTTTTATTGTAAATTTTTCAGTAAAATATTTTCAAAACTCCATTCTGTTGCATCAATTTGGCAAAACTGCAAATTTTCAGTTATATTTCAAATTATTCAAGCATGTAGTTATATATAATATTTTTCTTTGTGCTTTGTATGTTTTTAATGTGTCTCTTTATAAGAAAAATGAATATTTACAAACATTAAAATACTGCACAACTATGGAAGTGTGAAAAAGTGGGAAGTGCAAGAGTGTAAGAAGACATGTAGAGAGAAGTGTGTTTGTTTATATCTAGGCCTAACCCAACTATCCTTTCAGGTCGGCTTCCTTCACTATCACTTTACATTATTGTAGAGTGTTTCTATACTGTCTTATTGTACATTAATATTAAAATTATTATAGTAAATAGCCTCCACTTTACATAATTTTTAAATCATGTTATTTATTATATTTTATTATTTGTAATAAGTTTTAATGTTGAAATGAGCCAACAATGTACAAGCACATTATTCAGTCCACAGTACAGCAGGAAGTGATTACCTTTTAAATTGTCACTTTTTTCTAAGAGCACATACATTTTTTGAAGTTTTGATAGTAATTTGTGACTCAGAGAAAAGTGACATAAGTCAAAAAACTGAAAAATTTGTTTTGGCTTAGATATATCTATATTGAGGTGCTCTATGTTTGGGAAAAGTTATATAAGTTTGCTGTTAGAAACAAAAATCCAAACGATATAATTCACTTTGGAGTTATTTGTCACAGGTAAAAATGGTACACGTGTACTTATGTCTTTTCCTGAGCATTTATTTATTTTAAGTAACAAGGAAAAGTGCCATATTTCAACTTATGTCATTTTGACCAGAAAATATTATATCAAAAGAATAGATAAAAGAGTCATATGACAGCATTCATTGTTTTTTTAATACATAGTGGTCTATAACCCTGAACTTTTTACTAGCCATTCTTTATGTTGAATTTATTTGATATTCAATAATATTATTTTGTTTGACAGTAAGTTATATGATACAACAATACATTTTGAACAAATAATAATTTTGTCCCACATAATGTTGAATATTGAATATTAACAGTTGGCTAAACTGTCATAATATAGAATGCCAAAAGTCATGTTCTGTTTTCTTTTTTTAATCTGCTCAGTAAACTAATTGGGGACAGTTGTATTAGTGCAGTATCGGCATGTGCTTGTGTTTGTAAACATAGTTAATATTATTATGGCAAGTAAAAGAACTGCTTTTCTGGCAAATCTAAAAGCATTAGCATTCAAGGAAAGGGGTTAGTGAAACTTTATTTGTTAATATTTGTGGGCTTGATTAAATTAGTTTTTGTGTTTAGTAATTTTTAATTGTATTTATATATAATAAACTTTACTGGGTATAGTGTTATGTTGATGATTAGTGGCTGGCATAATAGTTTTATATTGTTCAATATTTTGTATCAACGCTCAAATTAAATTTGTTTATACATATTTAGTATTTACAATGTATAACTCTTCAATTTTATCTAGTCAAAGAACGGTATTAGATATAGTTTAACAGAATCACATATTTTTGCTGATTAAAATATTATTGATAGGGTAATTAAATAACTATAACTTATTGTTAAAATGGTTTTGTTCCTTTTTAACTGTAACAAAACTGTATATAACCATATTTTGCTGTCAATTCTTATTTGAGTGACAATAATTATTCAACCATAGATTCAGATACTTCAGATGACAGTTTACTGCATGTAAAACGAAAAAGAACAACTCCTTACCATATAGTAGGTTCAAATTACTCTACTTTTCACACTGATCCTACTCAAGAAAATAGTTTAAATTTAGGCTCAAAACAAAATGAAGTACTTGATCCTGAACTTCCATATTCTTCTGTTACTGTTGGAAATGTAGACAGTGACAATGAACACTCATCAAACATTTTAGAACCAGTTGTGGTTATGACAAAATATTCTCGAAAAGGAAAATCTGAGAGAAAATAAAAGAGAAACAATGGACAGGAATATGGTACAATGAGTGGAAAGTTGATAACAGAGAGAAAAACCCACGAGCTTTTAGATTGCAGGATGAAGTGTGCAACAAAATCAACATTTGATCAAAGAGACAGGATTTGTAAAGAGCTTTGGGCTCTTGGTAGTTTTGACCAAAGTGTAGCTTATATTGCCTCATTGATTGAATCCAAGGATAAAGCTTCTATGAGGAAGCCTAAAGAAAATATAGATTCTTAATACATACCTATTTTCTTGATTTAAATGCAAACAGAGTTCCTGTTTGCAAAGGTTGTTGATGTAACAGGCCGATTTGTTGAGACTTGCCTTGAAAAAAGACTGTGCACAGCATCTGGTTTAACAGAGAACGATGGAAGAGGAAGAGATCCCCAAAATATAAATGGACTCCTAAAGACAGGGAGATTGTTAAGGATCACATATTATCTTTCCCTGCTTATGAGTCTCACTACACAAGACGACGATCCTAAAAGAAGTATCTTCCTTCACACCTTAACATATCCATCATGTATCGATTGTACAAAGAAAAGACAGAAAATCCTGTTTCTAAAACCGTGTATCAGACCATTTTTCATGAACAAAATTTATCTTTCAAATTTCCAAAGAAAGATACTTGCAACAGGTGTGACACACTTCAGATGAAACGAGCTGTTGCTAACAGCGAAGAGGAAAAACAAACAATCGAAGAAGAAATAAAACTACACAAAGATGAAGCAGATAAAGCCTACAAAATGAAACGACAGGATAAAGAAATGTCTAAAGATGATCATAGCTTAGCTGTCATTGCTTGTGATCTCCAGCAGTGTCTCCCAACACCTTATTTGCAAACAAGTGTAGTGTTCTACAAAATGCAGCTATGGACATAACCTCTATCGAGTGGCCATGCATCATGCTATATGTGACATGAGGCGATTGCTGAAAGAGGCGCTAATCAAATAGCTTCATGTCTATACAAGCAACTGGATGGACTACCTTATCAAGTCACTAATGTATGTCTATACTCACACACATGTGATGGTCAAAACCAGAACTGTCACTTAGCAGCAATGATGATTGCATTTCTAAACAACAAACAAGTAAAGGTGATTGATAATAAATTTATGATACCTGGGCATTCACACCTAGAGTGTGATACAGACCATGTGTTGATAGAAAAAATACAAAAAGAGAACAAACATGAAAATAAAACATCCCAGAGATTGGTATCAATTAGTGTGTGATACAAAGCACAAAGACCCTATGATGTCATTGAAATGACCCAACCTGATTTTAGAGAATTTAACCAGTTACTTAAAGGTCCAGAGAAAACTCAGTGAAGAAAACACTAAGTTGAATTGGTTTCAGACAAGGTGGATACGCTACATTAAAGAAGAACCTGGGAAGATGTTTGTAAAAACTAAGCTAGAAACTGAATTAGCTTTCAAACTGTACGATTTTGTCCACAACCCATCAGTGTAGAAAAGAAAAAAAGATTTGCCTGACACTGACCCAGATTTGTTCAATGACAGAGAGGAAGTTGAGGACGATTAGCTGTTTTTGTTTAAGAAAGAAAGAATACTTTAGTGAAAAGATAACAATATTTTCTTAACATAGTAGTTTTATCAAAGAACTATCGATTTATTTTTAACTGTTGCCAGATTGTGATGTAAACTGGGTTGAAATTTTCTACATAGGGTCATAGTTAACATTTTGGCTTATGTTTATGTCAAATATTTGAGTTAAATCTTATCGATTTATTTTTCCCTTTGTTATATAAATACATCAAGTTTGTTATTTTTATTTAATTATTGTAATTTAATGTAAGCATTGTCTTAAATATTGGATTATTAAACAGAAATAACAATATTCTTAGTTAGTATTTTATTTTGTTGTCATTAATTTTTATAATTTAATTAATATTAATACTTATTGATACTCTTGTGTACATTAGGGCTGTGCAAAATAAATTAGAACACATATTATATAAATAAAAGTAAAAAATTTTAAGCAAAATCCAATTCTCAATCGCAAATAATATGTTTAATATAATGGCATAGTATTGGGAAAAATAACATAAGTCAATTTGATGCTTTGACATAAGTCAATAAAAAAATGGGTAAATGAAGTTTTTAAGTATTTTCATGTAGTTTAATCGAAAATACACTCCTTTAAACCAAATATGTTGTCCTTAAATTGAAAAATAAATGTATAATATGCACATGGAGTAGTAGTCAAAATAGCTAAAATCTTTGATGGCGCTTCCTGAACATTTAACCTTTTTGACTTATATCACTTTTCTCTGAGGGTCACGAATTATAAATATAGCTTTTTTCCTGTTCAAGTTCAAAGAATATCTATCTAGAATAATTTTCAATTTTTAGAGTAAGCTTACAAGTAGCATTAAAGGCTGACATAATTTCAATATTATTTTTGCTTTGTGTCAAACTAAATGATTAAATATATTTGGACAGAATGTATTTCTAAACTCCAAAATCAATTTTAGTGATGAATTAAATATAAATTTAACTAAAAACCAATTTTAAGTGTGCCTTATAAGTTAAACTTACCTTTTGTTTCATAGCTTTTTTGGCCTTTTCATTTCTTAGTGTGTCAAAAATAGAGTACTTCAATTTTGGGCCAGCAGACTCCCTGCCACGAACAATCAACATTTCATGAACCTGAAAAAAAAATGCAATTAAGTGATAGGTGTTCCAAGGAAAATGCAAAATAGCAAGAATTAATTGAGAGGACAACCTAAAATAATTAAATATTTAGAGCAAAATAGGTAATCCAAAAATAGATTAAATAAAATTACATCTATATTTATTATGTTATTTTGTTTGGTCATAATCATTCAAATTGGAGTCTCCTTGATTAAATATACAAAGTGTGAAGTTATCTAAAGCAATTATGTGCTAAACAGAGCTAATATTTACAATTCATACTATTGTGAAAAGAATGTAAATACATGTTACAAGACAATCATAATTTCTTATATAATCTATTGTACTTTGTGAATTTATTTTTAAAATAAAATTTTTGAAAAAAAATTTGTCATTTGTAAATTACAATTAAAATAGTTCCCTCAGAAAAATTAGTGTTGTTTTTTTTATCATGTCAAACACTTTCTAAATATATATTTTAAGAAAATCATTGGAATAATTTTTCAATCTTATTTTTTTTTCCTAAAATTCACTTTAATTTGAGGGCTACAACAAAAATAAAATAAAATTTCTTGAGCTAAGACCATGTTATCATCCTTATCATCACCAACTGTTTCCAGTCTATGGCCAGGACCGTTCAGTAAAATGCCTACATTTTCTTCTTTCCTACCACCATTCTCTGACTTGTACATGTTATCTGTTCCTTACATCTCTTTCTTGGTCTCACTTGCAGTCTTTTTCCTAACTACTTCATTTCCATCATTCTCTTTGATATCCTCATTACTTACCCATACCATCTCACCCTGGTTTCCTCTACTATCTCATGTAGTAGGGCGGATAGCTCATCCATATTCTTCCAATTGTGTAGTTCTAATTAAAAGCATGAAATATGGAACATGGGTACTAGTTATAATATAAGATAACTTTTTTGAGGTAGGACCCAACTATCCACCATCTTGGTTCAAAATAGCGGCTTTTTTTTAGCCATAACTTTTGACACATGAATTTTAGAAATAATATTTGACATGAATATTCTAGGTCAGACAGTTTTACACATTTTGTCAGTTTGCAGTTTTTCTATTAATTTAATAACAGAACTAATTAAATAAGTAAAATATAGTTTTGGAGAAAATTTATGTTTTAGGCTTGATTTGTGTAGAAAACTCCGGCTAGAGCATAGCTGTGCCAATTGGGAATGCATGTTTTCTAGTAGATTTTTAAATAATTTCATTAAATATGCCACATTCTTCATGACAAAACTATAAAAAATCATTTATTCTTTTAATTGTTTTGGTAGAAAGGGAGAATTTTTGTATATGATATTGTTTTACATACATTTTCTGGAATGACTGATTGTGTCAGCATTTAAGTGAGAGCGAATGGGCCAAACAGTTTTGTCGGGAACATACCATCCAGGGTTATTTTACATGTCACAATTGACATAGGACTGACAGCTTTACTTCCCCTCTGAGGGAAGTTGTGCTACAGATTTTAATTACTCAAGAAAAATTTGCCAACCCTGGCTGGGTTTGAACCCATAAACATCGGGTCATGAGGCAAGCACTTTAGCCCAAGACCACCAAGGTGATAAACTATATTATATTCTAGAGAAAAAATTAACAGAGATATCTATATTCAATAACCAAATAAGTCCAAGGAATTTATGGGTGTTACATTTAAGGCAAACGTTTTTGGAAAGCTTTTCTCTTCTATACCCCTTGACCAATTTCAAAAACAACTATACTGTATGTAATGGGAGATGGAGGGGCAATATTCAGATACATTGTGAAGATGGATGGTGAGAGGACCAGAAATGGCAGAGATTGTAATGTATGCTGACGAGCACGTCCTTGAGAAATTAGATTCTGATAAACACAACACTTGTATAATATAGGGTAGGTGGGGGCAAAAACCCGCAGTTTCGGTTTTTTTTTGGTATTATGGGCGCTAGTGGGTCAATATTCCATCGAAAACGGATGTAGTTGATAGATTAGGATGTCGGCAAGACTTACTTACAGTAACGGTGCTGTTGGATACATATCAAGTGAGCAATTTGAATTTTTCAAAAACTTCTTTCTGCAGGCTTTTGCCCCACATGATGGGGTAAAAACCCGCACAGCTGGGGCAAAAATCCGCAGTGCGGGTTTTTACCCCATTTCACACCTTTTTGGAAAAAAAGGGAAGGGTTTCAATGAAGAAATGTAATGTAATAAAAAATGTATTTCTCAGAATAAACCAATTAGACGTAATAAGTCATCGTGAGATCAATGGAAATCACTGACTAAATGTTTATACAAAAAAAGTGAGTCTTAAATATGTTTTGGTAAACACAGGCCTATTTTGAAAAGAAAAACATTGATCGTCAAATTTTTAAAGAATAAGTATTTTGTGTTTAACTATCACGTTGAAAAAAAAAGGAAAGAAACAAAATAAACCTTGAACCTCAAATTATTAAAGATTGTTTCGTGAGTAATTTTATTCAATAAATTGTTAAATTAGTCAAATCTTCCGGGAAACTTATTGTGTTTTGGAATCTTGCAGAAGAATTTAGAATTGGCTTGGAGAGCTTCATTTGAATATCATTCTTCTCGATGTAGGCCTCCTCAGCTGTCTCATAAAACCGTTGGCTTTTAGGTCCACGCTTGTAAAACAGCCCATGGTAGCCATCCCTGTAAAGCGAGATGACTTTAATGATGTAGAGCCTGAAGCAGTTTTTAGTTTTCCCGTGCACCTTGGCAACAGCAAAATCACCAATTTGAGGTGATGAAGTGTCATTTTCTCTTTTTTCTTCATCTTCAGAAAATAAACCACCCAGATCGGAGCTGTCACTATGGATGGATATGTTGATGTCCGATTCTGAAGAGCTGGAAGGTGATTTCTTCCTTCTATTTCTTTTTAGTTTGGCTGCAGGGAAAAGTTGCTTGTTGCAATTGTTATTCTTTGTAGTTTCTTTTTCTGCTGAAATTTGTTCCAAACGCTCTTTGTTGGGGGTAGATGTCTGTATTACTGACTTCAGACCTCTACCAGAGCGTTTTCTTTTTATTTGAATTTTGGGGAGAGGAATTATGTCTTCCGGTGGTGTCTTGATTTGAGAGGGTCCTGGGATGGCTTGGCCAATGTTTTCTTCATGACTGGTACCTGGAGGGAAGGAGGGGTTGCTGGAATTGAACATCGGTTCTTCATTGGGCCTTTCCGATGGAGAATCGTCTAGTGTGGGATTACTTGGGCCTTCCTTAGGAACCGCAGGGATCGAGGAGTTGGTGTTTGGAGGACATTCAGAAACTTCACTAGGCTCACAACCCACGGTTGACTCATTTTCCTGCTCAAAGATTATGAATCTTCTTTCATCTTCTTCAAGAACGTCTTCTTGGTCTTGATCGGTCACTTCTGCGGGTAAAAAATCAGCCTCAGTAAATTTGTTTTTGTCCATGGGATAGATCCCAGTTGCGCGAAAACCTTGGACTCCATTTTCCATGGTAGCCGCTTTCTCAAATGCTGTCTTGAAAGTCTCAGCCACGTTGTAGATACTCAGGACTTGACCCGGATGAGTTGCATTCCAGCAGTCAGCAGCAGCATCGTAATAAGCCTTTAATGGCCTGAAAAAGTTTCTATCGAGGGGCTGGGTTTTATGGCTGCTGTGAGGTGGGAGGCTCAACATGTGCACATGATTTGCTTTTGCATGAGTAACAGCCTCAAGGCTAACATGTGAGACATGATTGTCCAGTATCAGCAAAATAGGTTTCTCTTGTGTAGGGTTGGTGAACTTGATAAAATGGTCAAGCCACTTGATAAAGGTTGGATTGTTCAAATAGCCTTTGTCTGTTACTGCCATGGCACATCCGACTGGTCCAGTTTTAATAAGGAGATTGAGCCTCTTACGTGCGAAAATGAAAAATGGAGGTACAAAGTGACCAGTCGCGTTCATTGCACATGCAACTGACACAGTTTCACCTTGTTCAGCTGCCACAGATTTTGCCACCTCTTTTTTGCCAGTTGGGGCCACGTGTTTGGGTAGCTTATTTTGCACTGTCTGGACCCCTGTTTAATCCATATTATAAACACGTTCAGGTGGAAATCCATATTTTATCATACAGGTTTCCAGGTTCTCAAAATATTGATGTATTTGAGTTCTGTTGAACCCCATAATTCTGGCGACACTGGTTTTGCGGGCTATTCTGAGTGACAACTTGTTTCTCCTCATGAATTCTCTGGTGAAATCTCTCCCAGAAAGTTGGCTTTGTGTGGAGAATGGGTTTTCTATGCCGTTTTTCACTGCATAACTGTATATCAGAAACAGCAAAGACTTCAAAGTCAGGCCAAAGAAACGCTTGTCCAATTCAATATGGTGTTTGACGATTTCCTTTTCTTGTTCTTCGGAAAATACTTTGCGGAAACGCCCAAGCTTTACAGTCCCTCTTCCTATCTTCAATCGAGTACGCAGACTTTTCTCATGAAAACCAATAGCCTTGGCTGCTTGGCGGATTGATGACCCTTGCTCAATCAGTGTGCGTGCATGGTTGAGAATGGCTTCTGTCATGGGCCTGTGTTCCGTTTTTCTTTTGTAGTTTCTGAAAGACAAGAGAAACCATTTTAGATTACTTATTAGATTTTATTATTTAGCCAATACTATTAGGTATTAGATTATTATATTAGTATTTTATTATTATATAGTTTTACTATTATTATTAGATTATTACTAGATTTTATTATTAGATTATCACTATTTAGGCAATATTACATTTTAATTTAAAAATCTTATCAAAATATTGATGTTCAAGACAAAATAATTCAATTTGTAAGGAAAATTTAATATTCAGAGGCATTGGGGCAAAAGCCCGCACTTTGACCTGATGCGGGTTTTTGCCCCAAGACAGGTGCGGGTTTATACCCCAAGCCATGATGTTATCATTGACCCCCATATGTACCAAGATGGATGGATCAAGAATAGGAAAGAGTTCTTAGATAATAACAGACCTCACCTCTTGCCTTCAAACAGCAAGTTACATTTTGTAATACCTTCATTAATCTGCTGACAACATTCAAGTAAATCAAGGGAAATATTACATAAAAACTGGTTAAAATACACTTACCTCATTTTTTCGTTGTGCTGACATCCAACCGCCATAAGTTTCTTCTACATAACTGGTGGGGTTGCAACCTATTTGCACCCTGGAGGCCGATGATTAAATTACACGTTATGAGTAAATAAAAGACATGCGAGGTTTTGCCCCGTGCGGGTTTTTGCCCCCACCTACCCTAATGGAAACAGGTCAGGCAAAGCTTACAGAACATGTTTCCCAGCATTTGAAAACACCATCAGTCCCCATTGAGAAACCGATAAAGAAAAACAAGTTAATGCTGTTCCATGAGCCACTATACAAGGATAAAAACAAGGCTAAATTGCTTTTGAAACATACAAAGGCCTGTATGAAAGAGTGATGCTAAGCACGGTCAAAGTACAAGCAAAGTATCAGACATGTGCTAGGAGGATCGATGACGCAATATCTTAAGTCTCGCCAAAGTCTGGTCCCGAGCTTACTTTGGCTATACTTTGCCCGTACTTTGAGGATATTTCCACAACATGGCGCTGCGCGCATATACGATCGAGACAGCTGTTTTCGCGACATAGGGATTTCCAGGATCCTTTGCAGGCTTATTCTGGCGATCAATTTCGTCGAAGATTTCAATTTTCGAAGGGAGTTGTTTGTCACGATATCTTGCCTATCTTGGGACTGGATATTCCTAACACACGACAAGGATGTCCACTACTATCAATGCAGCAACTAATGATTGCCCTACAATTTTATGCCACGGAAAGCTTCCAGGTAATACTTCAATGTAAATAGTTTTGTTTACTTATTTTTAATACTACTGTAAGATAATTATTATGTGACAGTTGGTAACAATGAACCAACATTACTTTATTATAATGTTCTGTGGCCTCGACAAGAGGCATTCTTTCAAGTGATTTCATACTGTACATTACATATTTATTGATACTTAACTGTGTTGTTTTGTATTTATTTAATAAACCATATAATAACATGGTGTCAGAAGTTAAGAAATCAAGAATGGAAGTTACTGTCAGTTACTACATAAATAGTCAGTTTGTGTTCGTTGTTGAATAATTTAAAGCTCTAAAATGGCCGACACCGCAAGGTCACCCAAATTAGCAGCTACGTTATACCGGGATCACAATCAACTTAATGTTAACTTAACGTAACATTCACTTAAAGTTAACTTAACTAATGTGTGATCACGATTCACTTGACTTAACGTAACAACTCGAGCAAAACATATGCATTCTCGAGTATGATCTGTGGTTTGTACTATTTGTAAAGTGATGATCTGTGAATGTTTTCAATCAATATAATAGATATATATTACTAAACTTTTTTGATACATTTAGTTCCCTATTTTAGTTTAATTATTTTGTTTCAATGTCTGATCACTAAAACATACACTAAAGAGTAAACCTTGGTCTTAAAACCAACAACTGAATTACTAAATAGTCCTATTGACGTCACTCGCATAGTGATTGGCTGGCTAGATCACGTGATACCCTTCAAGTAAAGTAAAGTAAAGTAAAGTAAAAGACCTCCCAAGACATCTCTTACGTTAAGTTAACTGCAAGTCAACATTAAGTTAAGTGCATCGTGATCGCTTCCATTTAAATACATGAGGAGGTCCTTTATGTTAAGTTACGTTAAGTTGATCGTGATCCCGGCATAATTCATTTGTTGGTATTGTTTACTCTTTAGCGTAAGTTCTAGGGATCAGACATTGAAACAAAATAATTAAACTAAAATAGGGAACTAAATTTATCAAAAAAGTTTAATAATATATATTTATTATATTGATTGAAAACTGTAAACATTCACAGATCATCACTTTACAAATAGTACAAAACCATAGATCATACTCAAGAATGCATATGTTTGGCTCGAGTTGTTACGTTAAGTTAAGTGAATCGTGATCACACATAAGTTAAGTTAACTTTAAGTGAACGTTACATTAAGTTACGTTAAGTTGATCACGATCCCGTCCTTAGCGATTCAGCCGATTGACTTAAAAAGTCCGAATTTGTCTTATGTGTGGAAAAAGTGGTCAATGCAGTTCATCACATTCTTGGAGCCACAAATCTGGAAAAAGAAAATGACTCACGCAAGTTCGCTTTACTTTTGCACCACCTAGGCCCAGATGCTCACAAAGTGTTTAATTCTTTCGACCTAGACAATGAGCAAGTGAAATATAATGAACTAGTCCAAAGGTTTAATGACTATTTCACACCAAAGGTCAATACTTAGTTAGGCCTACTTGAAAAGCAAAACTTAATCTGTAATATTTATTTTGTCGGACAAAAGAGATTAACATGTATAAAATCTTCTTAAAAAATTTGTTAGGTGTTGAAAATCTTACGTGCCTAGCTAGTACCCTTCCCTCCCACCTCTATGGGAAACTTGGACTCAACCGTTTTGGCACCTGCTCACTTCTAGAACTTTCACCTCACGAAAAATCTTGTAAATATTTTAATGAACACATTAAAACTCTTCACAAACTGAAAATGAAAACTATAATTACAAATAAACTCGAAATAAATAAAACAAATTACTATTTTTTTTTAACAGAAATAAGAACACACTACACACAATACAAAGTCGGCCGCCATGACATATATTATGTTTACTCGCCCGAGTGATGATTAAAATAAAGATACTGTTAATTCTTACTACCCAACTGGTTTTACTGATCTACAACTATGCAAAGAACCCCAATTTTTTTTCTTTTTTTCTTTCTTCAATGGCACTGAAGATATTGTATTCAATAAGCCAGGAGTACTTGTATTTGATTTACTCCAGATTCCACTTTATTGATTTTCTTATTAGTTCACTCCAGTTCTTACCCAACTAACCTAGCCTTATCTCACCACGAATTTCGTTTACGAGATAACCGGGAAGACATATTTTGTTCATCTCTACACTGACATATTTATATTTAGAAGGAAATTGTACAGCCTCCTATACAATGTAACGTTGTCTGACCGTAATACATTAACTAAAGAAAAGTCTGTAATATAATTAAGAATGTAATTTCCCCGAGACATGCCTTGGTGGCGTAGTTAGCTAACACACTAGTCGTGTTGAGCTCGACTGCTGAGGACGGGGAGATCGAGGTTCAAATCTCGGTCAGGTGGGTTTTCCTAAATGGTTTTCCACTCTCCCTCCACACAAATGCAGGTTCACTTCTTCATTATTCAATCTTCCCAATTCCTAATCCATTAGCATAATTAGTACTTAAGCGTATAACCAGAACGGGTAGTAAGACGCGGTGCTAAATAATAATTTCCTTGAGCCAATTAATGTACAGGGCAGGTCATAAATATATGTTCTAATGTTTCAGGAACGTGGCAAACACACAATGTGAGGATGGAACCTTGCGCATCAAATAAAGTCGGTCTTTCGTGTAGGCGTGCCCGAGCTGAAGGCGGATTATTATACAAATAAACTTTCGAGTGCCCTTAACTCCCAAAAACCATGGTGTAACAAATTTTGTACCACAAACCCCATGATACCATTTTGCTTTCTGCTGGCATGTGGTCTCTCACCATGAACCCCAATTTATTGCATAGGATCCTTAAGTAAGACATTTTGTTGGGTTTCATGAAAAATAAATACTGTCAACATTCAGACAGCGATAAAACTGTTTATTTATCCCAACCAGCCTATGTATCGTATATCGATTGTTTGTTTAAAATCGATTAAGGTAATCTGATCACTTAGTAAGCGCTCTAGAGTTTTAAGAATCAAATAACGACTTGCTAATCCATTATTTATTTTTAAATTGATTTTAACTTAGTTTTTTTTAATATGTTATTGAAGTAATTGTAGAAATATTCAAATGTAGTCCTGTCTTATAAAATGGTAATGAACATATTGTAGTAGGAAATATGTTCATATTTTAAATAGAATGTATTCTCAGAAATAAATATATTGCAAGTATCGAATATATTTCTTGTTTTCTCTGCGAAGATAGATAATGGATATAAAAGAAAATAATAATCAAACATACTTAAGCATTAATGAGTTCACTATTTCCAATGTATGTTTAGTTGTTAAGCATGTTGTTTTAGTCTTTATTAGAAATATCTGTTTGTATTTTTATGTTTGCTATCTTAATACAATATAATATCCTTTAATGATGATTAAAGTTTATCAAAGGATATCTAGGCCTGATCTGTTTATTTCACATGTTTTTTAGAAACCTAACCCATTCTAACAACACTTTTAAAAATAACTAAAAGACACTAAAACTTTGATTGATTTGATTTTTAAACAATAATATGAGTCTATAAAGACTGTTTAATTTAGCTGGATTTTAACCTCTACTTTGCGAGGGGGGGGGGGTGATTAAAATTGAAAGCAGGATTGAAATAAATCAATTCACAGTTTAGTGAAATGTAGATCTATTTGTAAATCATTAAAATTTATAACAATTTGCTAGGATTCGGATTTGAGAAATAGTGGATATGACCCATCTCTAGTTTCATGCGATAATAAATTAGAATCTCAATTAATATTCACAAAATAGACTATTTGACTTTTGTAGTATAAGATGACATTCTGTAGGGAATCACGGGCAAACAACATGTAGATCTAGCTGTTTATGTTGCGACTTATGTATTCATTTGCATAAATTGTTTAAAAATAAAATAATTTCAAATAAATATAAATACTATATAGTACCGGTATTATTGAAATTGCCATTTACTTGTGAGTATACTGTGATAGTATTACATTTTTAATGATTTTATATTTTAAAAGAAATACAGTGTATTATTATATAATTATAGTGCTTCCGAATCATTCCCTAAACTCTGCCCCACATGAGTTTACCTGTGAGGTTAGGTCATTTGCTTTAAAATGTATGATATTGACCTACTATTCTAAGCCAAGGTTAACACAGACTATTATTTAAAAAGAAATATAAATCAAATGCTCCCAGTGGCAAGCATAGACTCAGTTTTTGGCAGGGAAAAGTAATTTGGATATTGGAACTGTTAGAAATGTTATGAAGTAAATCATAGACGTGAATGTCCGAATGAACAAGGTAACACCTTCAAACACAAACACACGACACTATATTCCATGGATGACAGTTTGAAAATCATATGTTTAGGTTTTGGGTTGCCAACACATGTAAAAGATCACAGTTTTGTTATAAATGTAAAGATCTTTAATTACCTGTTATATATTACCTTTAAAATAATGTAAATTTAAGTTTTCTCATACTATTTCATTTTTTTAAAATAATTTCTTTTTACACAACTCGAAACAATATTTCAAATATAATTAAAAGTACTTACTTTTTGTTTTGGAACGTTACTGATTTTGTGTATATAGTGCACACATCAATATTTTTTAATACAGGCATCGTATTTTCTTGGAAAAGAGAAAATTGTTGTCATCTTTTTAAATACAATAAATGATTTTATGATTATTTTATCGTATTTTGAAATATTTAACTGAATAAAATATTTTCATCAACTGCGTGTCTGCATCATTGTAAAAAACTTGTTTACCGTTATGTTCAATCATATGATTTAGATTCGTTAGTGGCCATTTTAAAGATATGTTCGTTAGAAGATTTTGTGAAAGTGGTGTTAATATTTTTTTAAGGGGAATAAATCTATAAATAAACTTTGTGTCCGACCTCAAATAAATATATAAATAATATCGGCCCAAATCACTGTGATTAAATATCACATTAATATATTACCATCTGTTTTCATTACAGTCATCCAAAGTGATAGATGTCAGCTGTTGGCGTAGTGATATATTAGGGATTACTTCTAGTAACATTTCGAGCTGTCATCCAGGTAAACTTAGCTCGTGAATGCTTTATACATAACGGTCTTTGCAGTAACGAGCATCCAGCGAGACAAAGAACACACAGGCAGCATTCATACCGTCCATGAACGTGGGTATGCGCATGCACAGATGACGACACCAGCTGTGAGCCGAGACTCGTGAACAAATGTTCTCAGCGTAGCCTGTGGTGTTGTCCTTGCTCAGAAGCAATGGACTTCTGACACTTCCCCTTGAGTCAAGGATCACGAGAAGAAATAACATCCTCATGTCATGGCAGCCATCCCAGCAGATTTTGTGCACCAAAAATGCTTTGATCTTGGCAAAGCCTTGGTCAGGAAATCAGCTACTGGTTGCTCAGTCGATATATGGCTCACGGTGAGAGATTTGTCCTGCAGCGTTTCCATGATAAAATGGTAGGGGATTTCAATGTGTTTGCTCTTGGAGTGGAATATTGGGTTCTCGGCCAGTCTCAGCGAGCTTTGGTTATCACAATAGATTGCTAGATCTGCCAACTTGTCAAGGCCCAGCTCACGGATAAAACGTTGGATATAAATAGGTGCGGCTTCTGTAGTGGACAAAGCCACCGTCCTTTGTTTCCTAGAGTCCAAAGAAACCGGGCTTCCATTGAACATGAATAGATAGCCTGTATGGAATCATCTATCCTCAGCGCAATTACCCCAATCAGCATCTACAAACCCTTTCAAACTTTCAGGATCTGTCCTATGGGTTAGTCCTGTTAGGATTATTAAATAAATGCCGAGTATATTAGAGATAGTTTTATTAGTTTACTTATTGAGAAATGGAGGCATACAATAACCTGGTAATGCCAAGACGACCATTTTGAGACTGAGTGAGCTAATGAACAGCTAAACAAAAGAAGCACGCTATACATAGAAATAGGTAGGCCTACATCACAATAGAGGTATGAAAATACATTACTATTCTAACACCAGCCCATAATTGAATACCTCTAGCAATCAATAAACACAATAATGTTCATTAATCTTATGATTGATATGCAAAAAATCAATTAACTATTCCTAGCTCTTTTACACAGCTTTCATGTTTAACCTTAGAGAGAGGTTTTGTTAAGACATCTGCTAACATATTTTCAGTAGGAACATATTTGATATTAATTAATCCTGAGTTTACATGCTCTCTAAAAATTGGTATTTAGTTTCAATATTTTTGACCTCTGATTAGTAACCGAGTTTTTTGCCAAATGTATGGCTCCTCTGTTGTCACAAAATACATCAGTAGGATTTACTGTTCTTTCAGGATCTATTTCAGAAATTAAAGTTCGCAGCCACAATGATTCCTGAACTGTGAAGGACATGGCCATGTACTCTGCTTCACAAGTAGACAACACAATTGTTTTTTGTTTTTTACTGCACCATGAAATGAGGCCATTTTGTAACTTGAAACAAGAGCCAGTTACTGAGTACCTGTTATTGATTTTGCTACCCCAGTTTGAGTCACTAAAGCCCATTAAATTTCTAGTTCCCGATTTATTGAATTCTAATTTAAGATCCATCGTTCCTTTAAGATATCTGAAAATTCTCTTGACACATAACCAGTGAACCCCTTTGTAAGATTGATTGTACCTACTAAGTAAGTTAACAGCAAAGCAAATGTCTGGCCTGGAAATTTGTGATAAATACAACAGACTACCAATAGCTTCTTGATACGGGAGACTTGGATCCTGTACTTCTGCCGAGTCTTCATCTTGAAAGTCCAGTCCAGGGTCAAGCGGAGTTGACACCGCTTTCGCTTCAATCATGTTAAACCGGGTCAGTATTTTCTTGGTGTATTCTTCTTGTGAAATCCAAATCTTGCCTAATTTCGGTCTCTGGTGATTTCCATCCCAAGACAGTTTCTTACTGCACCGAGGTCTTTCATCTCGAATTTCTTGTTGAGTGCTTGCTTCACCTTCTCTTTCAATTTCTTGTTGTTTGAAATTAATAGCAAATCATCGACATACATAGCAATAATTAAAATATATTTACCATTTCGTTGGTAATAAACACATGGGTTAGCATTTGATCTGGTGAATCCTAGTTCTGTTAAGACTTGATGAATTTTATTATTCTAATTTCTTCCGCTTTGCTTAAGTTCATATACTGACTTTTGTAACTTCCACACTTTGCCTTCGGTGGTCAGTTCTTCAGGTGGCTTCACATAGATATCTTCTTGTAAATCTCCATACAGGTATGCTGTTGTGACATCCAAATGATCTATGTCTAGATCTTCCCTTGCTGCCAGTGACGTCAAGTATCGTAAAGACGTATATTTGATTTGACTACAGGCGAGAATGTTTCATTGTAATCGAGTCCTTTTTTTTGACTGCATCCTTTGATTACAAGTCTGGCTTTGTATGTTGGAGGTTTTGTTTTATCGCTAGGTTTTACCTTAAGTACCCACTTGCTGTTAAGGGGTTTAACATTTTCCGGAAGATCAACTACTTCAAATGAATCATTTTTTACTAATGATTCATGTTCCTTAGACATGGCTTCCTTCCACTTTTCATGGTTGATTCCCTCCAGGGCTTCATCAACATTTATTGAGCCATCTAAAACATTTTGTTCCTTAACATAACAAATTATATGATCAGGCCATATCTTAGGTTTGGGTTGTCTTGAAGAACGTCTGAGAGTAGATTTTTGCTGTTCTTCTTCATGTACTTGTTTTTCGTCTTCATTTTCTGTGTCAGAAAAATCTCTCCATCACCATTGTCTTCGTTTTATAGGCTTAGATAATCATTTGGTACGTTGTTGATTACTTCATCTTTACGAGGTTTGGAAAAATTTGTGGAGATGGGCTTGGTTTCACTTCTGGAACTTCACGCTTGACTTTGCTCTCAAGAAACATGACATCTCGACTAATTGTGATCTTCTCTTTTTTGGGGTCAATAAGCCTGTACCCTTTGGTGTTTTCACAATGCCCTAAGAATGTTAATTTTTGTGACTTAGGATCCCATTTCTTTCACAATGCTTTAGGTATGTGGACCATGGCTTCACACCCAAAAATTCTTAGATGTGACAAATTAGGTTTCCTCCCACTCCATACTTCATGAGGAGTTTTGTCTTTCAGAATGGTCGCAGGCGATAAATTTGTGAGATAAGCTGCTGTTGATACAGCTTCGGCCCAATAGGACTTTTGGAGTCCCGCATCCAGGATCATTGTCCTTGCCTTTTAAACAAGTGTCCTGTTTGTCCTTTCTGCCAGCCCATTTTGCGCTGGACTGTAGCTAACAGTTAGCTGATGGACGATGCCAGCGGAGCTCAGTGTTCGTTTCATTTTCTCATTTACATATTCACCCTCGTTGTCCGAGCGAATCTTCTTGATTTTTAGACCTGTTTGTGTCTCAACCATTGCCTTGAATTTTAAGAATACACTATGAACTTCAGACTTATCTTGTATAAAGTATACAAATATTCACCGGGAGTAATCGTCAACAAATGTAAGAAAGTATTTACTGCCACCGATTGAAGTTGTTTCCATCGGACCACACAAGTCTGAATGCACTAGCTCTAAAATTGATTGACTATACATTTTGCTTCTCTTGAAAGGAAGTCTGGCCTGCTTACCTATGATGCACAGTTCACACGGTTCGTCAGCTAAAAAGTTAAGGTCCATACCATCTGACATTTGGCTTAGTTTCTTCATTCCTTTCCGGTTTAAGTGACCAAGTCGCCGATGCCACAAAAAATCCTTAGATTGTGCATAAAAACTGGTTTCGTTTGTTTGAGGTGTGTCCAAACAGTATATCCCATTTTTACCATGGGCGTTTACGACTAGTATACCATCACTGTCATGAACATAACCTCTTGTTTGGTTAAACGTTACAATGTGGCCTTTCTGCACTATTTTACTCACTGATAGTAAATTTACTGCTGAATTTGGAATGTGCAACACATTACTCACTTCTACTTCTAAACTAGTGTTATTAACAACACATTCTAAATTAATGGTCCCTGACACATCTGCGACCAAATCAGTGTTGTCTGCAGCTGTCACTTTGGTTTCATTTGGGGTTATGTCGGAAAGTTTATTTGAATTTTTTGTAATATGGGTCGATGCACAAGAGTCCAGAAACCAACAATCTTCATCTTTAACCTTGTCCTTATAGACCAAAAAAGCTTTCTTAATTTGGGGTGTAGAAGGCTTTTCATTAGGGTGATCGTTGAACCTAAACAAACTTTGATGATTCCTGCTATCAGTCCTTTGTCTACAATGTTTGGCAATATGGCCAGGCTTGCCACAACTAAAACACTTCATAGAGGCTGTTTTCTTCTTGAACTTACTTTTTGAAGTGAACAAGGCTGTTTCGTTGGTTAGGGTTGAATCATACATTTTCACATCTTGTCTTTATCTCTCCTTTGTGAAACTACTGAGAGTAGATGTGTTAAGGTGTCTTATCTTCTCTTTATGTGAAACTACTGAAGTAGAGTGTGTTAGGTTGTCTTTAATCTCTCTCTTTTTATGTGAAACCTACTGAGAGTAACAGTGTTAAGGGTTGTCTTTATCTCTCTCTTTATGTGAAACCTACTGAGAGTAGAGTGTGTTAAGGGTGTCTTTATCTCTCTCTTTATGTGAAACCTACTGAGAGTAGACAGTGTTAAGGTGTCTTCATCTCTCTCTTTATGTGAAACCTACTGAGAGAGACAGTGTTAAGGGTGTCTTTATCTCTCTCTTTATATGAAACCTACTGAGAGTAGAGTGTGTTAAGGGTGTCTTTATCTCTCTCTTTATGTGAAACCTACTGAGAGTAGACAGTGTTAAGGGTGTCTTCATCTCTCTCTTTATGTGAAACCTACTGAGAGTAAGACAGTGTTAAGGGTGTCTTTATCTCTCTCTTTATATGAAACCTACTGAGAGTAGAGTGTGTTAAGGGTGTCTTCATCTCTCTCTTTATGTGAAACCTACTGAGAGTAGACAGTGTTAAGGGTGTCTTCATCTCTCTCTTTATGTGAAACCTACTGAGAGTAGACAGTGTTAAGGGTGTCTTTATCTCTCTCTTTATATGAAACCTACTGAGAGTAGAGGTGTGTTAAGGGTGTCTTCATCTCTCTCTTTATGTGAAACCTACTGAGAGTAGACAGTGTTAAGGGTGTCTTCATCTCTCTCTTTATGTGAAACCTACTGAGAGTAGACAGTGTTAAGGGTGTCTTCATCTCTCTCTTTATATGAAACCTACTGAGAGTAGACTGTGTTAAGGGTGTCTTCATCTCTCTCTTTATATGTAAACCTACTGAGAGTAGAGTGTTTAAGGTGTCTTCATCTCTCTCTTTATGTAAACCTACTGAGAGTAGAGTGTGTTAAGGGTGTCTTCATCTCTCTCTTTATGTGAAACCTACTGAGAGTAGACAGTGTTAAGGGTGTCTTCATCTCTCTCTTTATGTGAAACCTACTGAGAGTAGACAGTGTTAAGGGTGTCTTATCTCTCTCTTTATGTGAAACCTACTGAGAGTAGAGTGTGTTAAGGGTGTCTTCATCTCTCTCTTTATGTGAAACCTACTGAGAGTAAAGTGTGTTAAGGGTGTCTTCATCTCTCTCTTTATGTGAAACCTTATAACTGAGTCAGAGTAGAGTGTGTTAAGGGTTGTCTTCATCTCTCTCTTTATGGAAACCTACTGAGAGTAGACAGTGTTAAGGGTGTCTTTATCTCTCTCTTTATGTGAAACCTACTGAGAGTAGAGTGTTTAAGGGTGTCTTCATCTCTCTCTTTATGTGAAACCTACTGAGAGTAGACAGTGTTAAGGGTGTCTTCATCTCTCTCTTTATGTGAAACCTACTGAGAGTAGACAGTGTTAAGGGTGTCTTTATCTCTCTCTTTATTGAAACCTACTGAGAGTAGAAGTGTTAAGGGTGTCTTCATCTCTCTCTTTATGTGAAACCTACTGAGAGTAGACAGTGTTAAGGGTGTCTTCATCTCTCTCTTTATGTGAAACCTACTGAGAGTAGAGTGTGTTAAGGGTGTCTTCATCTCTCTCTTTATGTGAAACCTACTGAGAGTAGACAGTGTTAAGGGTGTCTTTATCTCTCTCTTTATATGAAACCTACTGAGAGTAGACAGTGTTAAGGGTGTCTTCATCTCTCTCTTTATGTGAAACCTACTGAGAGTAGACAGTGTTAAGGTGTCTTCATCTCTCTCTTTATGTGAAACCTACTGAGAGTAGACAGTGTTAAGGGTGTCTTTATCTCTCTCTTTATGTGAAACCTACTGAGAGTAGACAGTGTTAAGGGTGTCTTCATCTCTCTCTTTATGTGAAACCTACTGAGAGTAGAAGTGTGTAAGGTTGTCTTTATCTCTCTCTTTATGTGAAACCTACTGAGAGTAGACAGTGTTAAGGGTGTCTTTATCTCTCTCTTTATGTGAAACCTACTGAGAGTAGACAGTGTTAAGGGTGTCTTCTCTCTCTTTATGTGAAACCTACTGAGAGTAGACAGTGTTAAGGGTGTCTTTATCTCTCTCTTTATTGAAACCTACTGAGAGTAGACAGTGTTAAGGGTGTCTTTATCTCTCTCTTTATGTGAAACCTACTGAGAGTAGACAGTGTTAAGGGTGCTTATCTCTCTCTTATATGAAACCTACTGAGAGTAGAAGTGTGTTAAGGGTGTCTTATCTCTCTCTTTATGTGAAACCTACTGAGAGTAGACAGTGTTAAGGGTGTCTTTATCTCTCTCTTTATGTGAAACCTACTGAGAGTAGAGTGTTAAGGGTGTCTTTATCTCTCTCTTTTATGTGAAACCTACTGAGAGTAGACAGTGTTAAGGGTGTCTTCATCTCTCTCTTTATGTGAAACCTACTGAGAGTAGACAGTGTTAAGGGTGTCTTTATCTCTTCTTTATGTGAAACCTACTGAGAGTAGAGTGTGTTAAGGGTGTCTTATCTCTCTCTTTATGTGAAACCTACTGAGAGTAGACAGTGTTAAGGGTGTCTTATCTCTCTCTTTATGTGAAACCTACTGAGAGTAGATGTGTTAAGGGTGTCTTTATCTCTCTCTTTATGTGAAACCTACTGAGAGTAGAGTGTGTTAAGGGTGTCTATATCTCTCTCTTTATGTGAAACCTACTGAGAGTAGATGTGTTAAGGGTGTCTTATATCTCTCTTTATGTGAAACCTACTGAGAGTAGACTGTGTTAAGGGTGTCTTCATCTCTCTCTTTATGTGAAACCTACTGAGAGTAGAGTGTGTTAAGGGTGTCTTATCTCTCTCTTTATGTGAAACCTACTGAGAGTAGAAGTGTTTAAGGGTGTCTTATCTCTCTCTTTATGTGAAACCTACTGAGAGTAGAGTGTGTTAAGGGTGTCTTATCTCTCTCTTTATGTGAAACCTACTGAGTGTAGAGTGTGTTAAGGGTGTCTTCATCTCTCTCTTTATGTGAAACCTACTGAGAGTAGACAGTGTTAAGGGTGTCTTTATCTCTCTCTTTATGTGAAACCTACTGAGAGTAGAGGTGTTAAGGGTGTCTTATCTCTCTCTTATATGAAACCTACTGAGAGTAGAGTGTGTTAAGGGTGTCTTCATCTCTCTCTTTTATGTGAAAACCTACTGAGAGTAGACAGTGTTAAGGGTGTCTTTATCTCTCTCTTTATATGAAACCTACTGAGAGTAGAGTGTGTTAAGGGTGTCTTCATCTCTCTCTTTATGTGAAACCTACTGAGAGTAGACGTGTTAAGGGTGTCTTTCATCTCTCTCTTTATTGAAACCTACTGAGAGTAGACAGTGTGTTAAGGGTGTCTTCATCTCTCTCTTTATGTGAAACCTACTGAGAGTAGATTGTTAAGGTGTTTCATCTCTCTTTATGTAAACCTACTGAGAGTAGATGTAAGGTTTATCTCTCTCTTTATGTGAAACCTACTGAGAGTAGACAGTGTTAAGGGTGTCTTTATCCTCTCTTTATGAACTCTGAGGCGTTTGGTGTTTCTTCTTCTTTATGTGAAACCTACTGAGAGTAGACAGTGTTAAGGGTGTCTTCATCTCTCTCTTTATATGAAACCTACTGAGAGTAGACAGTGTTAAGGGTGTCTTCATCTCTCTCTTTATGTGAAACCTACTGAGAGTAGACAGTGTTAAGGGCGTCTTTATCTCTCTCTTTATGTGAAACCTACTGAGAGTAGACAGTGTTAAGGGTGTCTTCATCTCTCTCTTTATGTGAAACCTACTGAGAGTAGACAGTGTTAAGGGTGTATTCATCTCTCTCTTTATATGAAACCTACTGAGAGTAGAGTGTGTTAAGGATGTCTTTATCTCTCTCTTTATGTGAAACCTACTGAGAGTAGACAGTGTTAAGGGTGTCTTCATCTCTCTCTTTATGTGAAACCTACTGAGAGTAGACAGTGTTAAGGGTGTCATCTCTCTCTTTATGTGAAACCTACTGAGAGTAGAGTGTGTTAAGGGTGTCTTTATCTCTCTCTTTATGTGAAACCTACTGAGAGTAGACAGTGTTAAGGGTGTCTTTATCTCTCTCTTTATGTGAAACCTACTGAGAGTAGACAGTGTTAAGGGTGTCTTTATCTCTTTATGTGAAATCTACTGAGTGTAGACAGACAGGGTTAAGGGTGTCTTTATGTGGAAAGCTATTGAGAGTAGACAGTGTTAAGGTGGGGTGCAGTTGTCAAGGTTGGTGTGGCAGAAGGCTAAGAGCTATTATCAACCAATAAACAACCCTGACCTGTCCAACCAGGTTCATTTAAAAGCTGTGTACTTGGTTTTTTTTATCAATGGGGCGTACAACAGTCACTGTTCTACCATTTGTATTGAAACTCTACAGCAAAGAATTTGGGCGTTTTACAACTGGCACAGAAATAATGGCCAGTGTTAGTTTTATAAACATCGGTTCTTATTAATTTAATCGAAAAATAGTGAATAGACAAAAGTGTGTAAAACAGTATGTTTTATCACTCATCAGTAAAATACCCTTAATTTGATGGCAAGGTTAAAAATTTAAAAAAATCCTGATTTAATGATCAAGTTTGAGCAAAGTTCATCAGACCATTTTGTATCCATGGACTGGGACAGACAGACAAATTGTCATACACACAGACAGACAGACACAGACAAGGGGACTTACATAATTGTAAAATGCTATTTTTTTCATATTTAATTTTTTTTTTTTTCAATTTCTCTCGTAATTACAATACTTTCTATTTTGATGTGAAAGTAAAAATGAATGGGGGCATTTGTCTCTATGGACAGTTTTCCATGCGTGCACTTTAATTTGAGCTTTTTCCGTGGGCATTTTTCCATAGAATCGTGATTATGAACATGTACCTCATCCTCCATGGAGCGGACAAAGAATAACGACTGTTCCTCTGCCTTCAACAGTTCCTGAAGAATATAAAATAGTTGGAGATTCTTCATTGCAGGAGACCGAGGGTCCGCCTGGAAGTAAACACAAATACATATAGAAGTTCTTGGAGGAAAAGAGATAAGTTGGGTAGTTAGTTCAGGAGTGGTTGCCAGCATGTTTACCTGGGTAATGTTGGCTTAGAAATACACTAAAAACATTTTTAAAGACAAGCTTTCACTGCCACTGGCAGCTTCATAAGGTACAGAAAGTTAACTGTTATCTTGGTTCGAACGCAAGTTTGTCAATCTTTTTTTTTCATTATAACAAGTTTATTATTATTATTATTATTATTATTGTTAGCACCGCGTCTTACTACCCATTTGTGTTATACGCACTTACGCTAATGTGTAATGGTAGGGTGATTGTGAGATGAAATGAAGGACCTACAGTTTAACGTGGAATCCGAACCACGGTGGAGACCTGGCATTCCCACTTTCACAAGATGTCTTGTCAGAGGTGAAGGAAGGGTTTGGCAATCAGATAAATCTTTGCCGGGACCAAGGATTGAACCCCGGCCGCCAGCACAGAAGTCTGACACCTTACTCCTAGACCACCAGGTCACCTAACAAGAAATGAAAAAGATTTTATCTTGCAGTCTAACTAAATAAGTTTAGACTCTGATCATGAAGAAGCTTACCATGAGAGGGAAATCAAGTTAAGAAAATATGTTTTTGTGTGTATTAAAGTGTCTCTAAACAAGTATAAATGTGCTGGATTTCTACCTTTAACTATGAATGTATACATAAAAAAAAGTAGTCACATTTCATGGTTTACTTGTAGATGTTAGATATTCAAATAAAAATTTTTTTTTTCTGAAGAAAGTTTTATATTTATAAGTATATTTTATCCACAAATAGTTTTGTAGTTGTACAAGTGTTCTATATGCAAGTACCAGCATAATTGAATGATTGATTATTTCCCAAGAGAGTTTTTGGATCTTGCTCATCATTAGTTATTAATATTTTTTCATGCCTAGAATTACTAAGCTTAACATTCCCTACTGGGGATCCACCCCCCACCCCCATTGTCATAATTACTGTTTATTCTTATTCTTTCCTTATTAAATATTGTTACAGTTACTCTTCATTACCACTCATTCCTGTGAAATATTATTAAAATCAATATTTATTTTCCTTATTCTTGTCCAAAACTCATTGCTTGGAAATTACACATTCATTTGAACTAGTTTATTTTATGAAAAAACATTTGAGTAAGTACGTTCAAATCTAAGCACTTGAAATAATTTCGAACAAAGGTTTTGCACATGAATGCGAAAAACATTTTTTTGTTCAGTGAAAGTTATTTTGTAGATTTTTTTAAATAAATACTTTTATTTCAACGAAACTGTGCAATTTAGAGAAATGTATTAGATTTTGTTCTAATATGTTAAACAGTCTGATTTTGTATTAACAGTAGTAATCAGAATCCTCCAAATCTGTAGGTGTGTTCAAGATTTGAGGATTCAAAATCTTAAAGAAATATCTCTTCTTTTTCAAAATTTTAAATTGTAATTTGTTTTAGAGCTCTAATACTGCTTTGTGTTGGTTCAGCCCCAACATAGTTCTGGTACAAACTCAACAACCTGCCAGAAGAATGTTATTATGAATTTTAACATTTAGTTAATATTTATATTTTATAATATTATGTTATATTCCTATTTCCTCATAAATGTAGATTTAAACTCAAGATTTGGGGTTAAGATATAAGCTAAATACTTGTATTGAAAAAATAGTTTATTCAGACTGATCTCTGGCAGCCATAAAACAATGCTTGTTTGTTGATGATTTATTGTTATTACTTGGTAATTAGTACTGTTATTGTAATGTTTCTAAATTAGTTTAGTTTTATAGGTTCTCTTAGCATACATAGTCTGTTAACTGTTTATTTTACATGACATCAATATAGCATTACATTTAAACACAACTTCCTAGTTTACTGTTCCCAAACAAAATGATCATCAACATATGTTTTTACCATGTCATGGATTACAGATATCACAGCACTGTTCAAGGTATTAAAGTTAAGGTCCAATCACTGAACATTCCACTTATTGTGATACATGTAACTAGTGAACATAACCTAGACATAAGTTGGTTATACTGTTCTTTTTTTGACATTAAGTGTGTAGATGAGGAAATGCAAAAATAAACTAAGAAACTATACTGGGACTTAAATTATCAAAACTCACTTTATTTTAAGAGAACTTGAACATAAAAAATTTCATACTTTAGAGAATGAACTTGTAGTACACTATATTTTGGAACTTTCCTGGTACTGAAAATACTGTTACATTTTCTAATCCTGTGAGTGTAATCATTATTGGTAGGGAGTCCTGGAAATAGTTATTATTAGTTAAAAGCCATGGAACTAGTTATTCTTAGTTAAAAGCCAAGAACTAGTTATTCTTAGTTAAAAGCCATGGAACTAGTTATTATTAGTTAAAAGCCATGGAACTACAGTAGCCCCATGGCTTCTTTGGTGCTGACTGACAGCTCACAGATGACAGCTTTGAAATGTTACCAGACCAAATTACGTATCCCTACGCCGAACCAGATGATCTGCAAAAACATGTGTTTATCACATGTCACTTTTGACAGTCCAAATGTAAGTATATACTTAAATGTTGACTGTCAGAAGTCAGCTGTGAGCTGTCAGTCAGCACCAAAGAAGCCATGGGGCTACTGTAGTTATTATTAGTTAAAAGCCATGGAACTAGTTATTATTAGTTAAAAGCCATGGAACTAGTTATTCTTAGTTAAAAGCCATGGAACTAGTTATTCTTAGTTAAAAGCCATGGAACTAGTTATTATTAGTTAAAAGCCATGGAACTAGTTATTCTTGGTTAAAAGCCATGGAACTAGTTATTATTAGTTAAAAGAGCTGAAGATAGTTATTATTAGTTAAAAGTCCGGAGAGTTATTCTCAGTTAAAAGCCATGGAACTAGTTATTCTCAGTTAAAAGTCCTGGATAGTTATTCCCAATTAGGAGTCCTGTAGATGAATCAAATATATATTTTTTCCTTACAATATAAAGAAAAGGTATTGTAATCATTAAAAATTTTGATGAATCCATGTTTTATGTGCCTCCAAACCCAAAAAAGTGTAATTTACAATATTATCTGTCTGTCCCTGTCCACAGTTATGAAATGGTTGAATGGATTTTGTTCAAACTTGATGTTTATGCTATTTTCAGGGAGTCGAACCACCGATAATCGATATTAACAATTATGTTAAGAAACCAAAGGACCTATAAAGTAAATTGTTTAAGAACAGGAACAAAAATCAAGATATATATATATATATATATATATATATATATATAAAAATATAAATATAAATAAGTCATTTATAATCATATTTAATGTCCTTTCTTAAACTTAATTATATATATATATAATTAAGTTTAAGAAAGGACATTAAATATGATTATAAATTACTTATTTTACAAAATAAGAACTTTTAGGAACCAATAAGAACATTTATTAACCTCTATATATATCCCTAATCTCATATTAACCTATAGATATATCCCTAATCTCATCCCTTTCCTCCTTCGGGTTGAACATCTTCTCAAATATCTCATCCATAGTGCTTTTTCTTCCTCTCCTGTCTTCATCATTTTTCTGTCTTCATCCATAATTCTAATCTCTTGTCTTTTCTTACTTAGCTATATAACACCGTCTTACTTCCTTCCACACCCCATTCCAGCATCTATGTCCATTTTTGCATCCAATCCTTCCTGGCTTCCCATACAACTCGCTTCATTCTTTTCTTATTCTCCCTATATTCTTCATCTGTTTCCTTATTCCTATTCTTAAAAATCCTTCTGAAACATTTGTTCTTCTCCTCCGTTGCTTCCTTCACCCTGTCGATTCACCAGGGTGTCTCCTTCTACTTCCTCTCATGGGTGACCTGGTGGTCTAGGGGTAAGGTGTCAGACTTCTGTGCTGGCGGCCGGGGTTCAATCCTCGTTCCCGGCACAGATTTATCTGATTTCCAAACCCTTCCTTCACCTCTGACAAGACATCTTGTGAATGTGTGGAATGCCAGGCCGCCACCGTGGTTCGGATTCCACGTTAAGCTGTAGGTCCTTCATTTCATCTCACAATCACCCTACCATTACACATTAGCGTAAGTGCGTATAACCCGAATGGGTAGTAAGACGCGGTGCTAATAATAATAATAATAAATAATAATAATAATAATAATAATAATAATAATAAACTTCCTCTCATCACTTGTCCTCCCATATACCTCCTCTCCAGCTCCCACCAGACTGTTCTTAAACCTTTCCTATTCCACCTCTACACTTTGCATCTCATCCTTGGGTATTAAGCTTCTTGTCTTTCTTATATACAGCTTTCTTCCCTCTTCATTTCTTAGCCTCCACAACCTTATTCTTTTTTATTGTCTTACTACCTTTCTCCTACATTACCATCTCTCTATGTCTGCCACCAACAAACAACCTGTGGTCACTATCCAAGATAACACTTGGTATTACCTTGATATTTACATTCTTCCTTTTCATTTCTTTGTCCATGATAAAATAGTTTATCACCGACTTTTGCTCCCCATCTCAATTGAATCTAATGACTTTCTCTTTCCTTCTTATACCAGCTTTTTGTCACTCATTTTATTTCTTGCACATAACTCCAACAGTCTTCTACCCTCCTTGTTTCTCTCTCCAAATCCTTCCTTCCCTAACACCTCCTCAAACCGTACTCTCTTTTTCCCTACTTTTGCATTCAGATCCCCCATCACTTTGCAACACTTGTTTCCCATATGCCTTTCTAGGTCTTCCTAGGCTTTAGACAAATAAATTAGAATCATTTAGGTCTACTCTATTTCCTTTTGTTCCCAACATGGTAATTTGCTGGTTTGGCTGAATCAAACCACCATTAATTAGATTATTATATTTAGATACCTTTTCCCAATTGACAATATTAAACATGCAAAAAATAAAGTTAAAAAAATGAATTTGGAAATAAAATGATTTTCTAAAAACAAACAAAAAAAACCTCAATGGAGTCTGCTTGCAATCAAGCCATACCGAACAAACGGCTGCGTCTGCTGGCGAAGGTAGTGCCAACTTCTTTGAATAGAGGTCAGCATAACAAATCCTCTGGCCATTAATCTGTTTTCTATACTGATACATCTTTATTCAAGTAGCTAGCTCCTAATTTATGCCCACAAGGCTAAGTTGACCTCGTTCCAGACCCACTGATCCACAGAAAATCTGAAAGCGCCGAGGAACAAAACCGGGACCTCTAGATCTGGAGCCTGAAGCTCAGACCACTAGACCAGAGAGGCGGTCTTTTTATTATTTATTTAGTGTTCTGGAAAACCAAAATAAAACCAAATTAAATGATTAGTTCAAATGGAGCCCTGAATTTTAAATACATTTTTCAGTTATCAAGCTCCTGAATTATTTGTATTTTTACTTTCTCATATCAAGAGAAAGTATTGTGAATATGAGAAAAAATTGATCACATGAATCTAAAAAAGTGTATTTTAAAGTTCTGTCTGTGGGTCTGTTCGTCCCTGGCCAAATATCCAAAACAATTTTATGAATTCTGTTCAAACTTGATATTTGGATTTTATAGCGCTATACCACAAACAGTTTTTTTTACCTTAGCTACTTACTTAGTTTACTGATGAGTAATTATTTAAACTTAATTTATTTTTAAAATAGCTTTAACAATATTGTTTAAAATGTGTATCTAAGATTTGACTGACATGACAAAGAGTAATGTATAGTTGGTTTTTACTCAAAAATTGTTTGAAGGGTAGTTTACTAATGACTGATTTAAAAAAAAACTTGAAATTCCAAACTATAATTTACAATATATGAAAAAGTGTGTATAATTATCAACATTTATTAAAATTAAAACATAGACAGGGAAATTGCAATCATTTATGAGTAAATCCAAAAAATTGAATCTAATTGGTGTATTCAGGAATGAATTTTTCAAAAATTGTTGGGAGAGTTGTTTTTTAATACTTGCAGTAAATTTTTAACATACCTTCTTAATTTTTCAAAAGGCCTCTAAACCATCCTATATTCTAGCCCAGCATCTTACTGCCAATTTGAGTTACATGCATATGTATTCACTATGCTAATGGTTATAGGGATTAGGAGGGTTTAATTTAGAGGAAGTATGCTCACATTCGCTTGGAGGTAGAGTGGAAAACCATTTAAGAAACATATTAAAGTATAAATTAATATAAATATTCTACCTATTATTAATTTTGAAGAAAGTAGTTAGGGTCTACATCTTTTTAAAAATGTCAACAATAATTTAATACTATAGTCACAACAACAAGATTCTCTTGGTTAAAGTAAAGTGTGTTTTTTTGAATTACCTCTGTATTACAGAGCTGCAACAGTAGTAAGAAGGTAGCAGGGACAATATCTAATAGTTATACAGATTATTAAAACAACTTTGATGTATTTATACGCAAAGACATGTGATCTGCCTCTGTCATTTTTGATACATAAAATCAATATCTAAAAAAATATATATATAAATAAATTTTTTCTATAGTGATTGATGACTGCATTAAAATAAGTTTGTATTTTCTCCCTCACCCTTCCCATCATGTTCTTAACATACTTGGTGGCAGATAAAGGCATCAATAGAATTGCGATACAAAACATCAAACCAGTTTGAAATCGCTTGTATAGTTATCCTCCAGGGTACCTGGTAAATGGACACCATGGCAGGGTTGAAAGTCAATCTGTCCCCAAGTTCTGATACGGGAGGTTTGGTGAACTCCAGGATGTTAGCACTGACATTACCCTGGTCATAATGAAACTTGAGAGTCATACGGTTCTCAGCCACAGCAAACACCCGCTCAGCAACATCCTTGTCTGCAGGTTTAGTTGGGTTGCGATGGTACTTTTCACTCAGACTCTAGCAAACATCATTTAACACCTTATGATAGACAGTCTAAACTATTAATTAATAATGATAGGGTATATAAAATATAAAGTTGATATAGTACATGACTTTAAATACAAAATACACTCTAGATTTGCTATAAGATACTGTTTTAAAAGGGAAATGAATAATATTACACACTTTCAAAATTTAGATGTAGTGCTTCAGTTAGTTCAGTTTCAAAATTGCAACCTAAACATTAATGATAAAAAACAAACTTAAGTCTTAGTTTACGAGCTTCAAAAATCAAAGTAATTGGTTTAATGTACAGGTGATTCAGAGCTCATAAGTATGGTCCCAGGCTGGGATAGCTTGTCTGAAAACTATAGCCTTACAATAAATAGTAAATTATGTTATCATGATAATTATAATATTTGCTAATATTAACCATATTTGTATGTAAAAATGATTAGTAATGTTAATTGAATTGAAATGTGAAATGTATTATGCAATAATTTTGTTACTTTCCAGTAAAACTATTTTTCAAAGAGCTTAAAGAGTGTGCAAGTAAGATTTAGATCTAACCAAAACAGTCCTCTTTGGTCCCTCGGCTATATTTTTATCCCTGGGGACAAAAATGACATGACGGTGGTAGCAGAAGTCTTCTCGGTCCTTGAAGTGCTGTGTCATGTAACATGGCTCCATCTGTATACTCTCCATACCATCCATGCGTGATTTGGGGTAGAACTTCATACTACGTTCGTGTTCCACATGACTTTGAGACAAATAGTATGAGTGCTCTAGAATATAAAAACCAACATATCATACATATTGAGAGGCGTTATTTCCCCCACGTGAACATGAAACAAATATAATGTGTGTTTCGCTCTGCTTGAAATTAACAGAGGAAAAATGGCGCTGAAAGGCTATATTAAATTAAATAATGAAAGGAAGATAGAAGGGCGAGGTCTACTCACTTACCAGAAAATTGTATGCCTCAAAGTTCACAACTAAAATATAACAAAACACATAATTATGTAATTTTCAAGGTACATCAATCCCCTTCTTCAGCAAAATTTACTATCTAGCCCAAAGCATAACATAGTACAGTCGTACCTGGTTATAGTGTCATCGAAGGGGCCAAACCAATTTTGACGTTACGTCAAAGTGACATTATAAAAAAGGTAACAACAGAACCCATTTAATAGCTTGTAAGGAAGGACATTTACAATAGAATTTACTAATCCAAACTCACGGCATACTTCAGCCTTTTTCTGTCCGCTTTCACATGCTATAATGACATGTACTTTCTCTTGAATAGAAGGAACTTTTCTTTTTGTACTACAACTTGCCATGATTGTAAAAAATGTAGGCCTACACATAATGACTACATAATGACTACCAAAACTAATGCTGAGCTTAAAAAACACGAACAAAACACCTTGGCTTTGGACACTTCCAGCCAGCTCAGTGACAATAAAGGAGGGTTAGTCCTCTCTTCATTTTGACCTTGAAGCGCCCACGATTCCCGGAACCCTCTCCCTGACTGTTTTGCCATTCAGTCTATTACTATACCAACACACGGCACATATGGACATTTAAATAATTTAAAATAAAATACCTAAGAAGTTTCTGACGCTACATCCGAGTGGTGGTGATGCTAAAACAAAGGTTTTTATAACGTTAATAGATAACAGTTTGACTGGACTACTGAAAAAATGACACTACGCCCGAGTTGACGTTATAGCAAAGTTCAACTATAGTACTAAACAGAAAATTACAGTAAATAGTAACTCAAATAGTAAATTAACATAATAATTACTAAATCTAATATTATGTACCAGGAACATGTCCTATTTAACTCCCAGAGAGTAGGCCTAAATGTCAGTAAAGGAACATGTATAGTGTGCAGTGGCAGTTAACTAAGTTGGGGGCCTTAGGTGCAATCTAATTTTGAGGCCCCTATCCTCCTTACTTACACTACACAATCTGAAAATCATAAATTTCAATAAAAAATTAAATTCAACTCAGTAGAATATGTGTTAAATGAATAAGAAAAAATATTATATTACAAAATAAGTAACAGAATAATATAAGTGATATACAAACTAAATCACATTAATTAGAATATGAATTTAAAAATGTACTAAATTGGAACCTTCCTCGTTTTTTTTTTTGCGAATTTACTGATTTCTTCATATTCAAATAATTTAACTAGGGGCCTACTTCATCTTCAATATACATAACTGATAATGTGTTTAAATGCATGTAACTTATTGAATTACATAAATGGTTTTTAACACGTTTCAATATTGAAAATGGTCTTTCGCCACTTGCATTGCAAATTGGTAACATTAAAAAAAATCTTTAATAAGATTGTCTCCATGTTAAGAAATGTAGATTGAAGTCCTTCAATTAATCCCATATACATTTCAACAGAATTCAACACTTTTTCTTCTCGAGAATAGTTAATGAAAAGATGAAGTTCATCTTTAAAATATTTTATTTCAATATATTTTTCACATTTTATGCTTACATTTTTTACACATTCATTAAATTCTTCATTCCTTAGTGAAAAATTGAAAAAAAAATTTAAAACTTTTAAAACTTCATTGTAGAGTGCGGTTCTATATTCATTTCAGATATAAATTTATCACAAATTGCATTGTGAATGTTTATAACAAAATTTTGTTTGGCACTGAAATGTGCATCATTAGATGATGTCTCATCAAACTGCAATTTTCTCTTCTTTTTTATGCCCACACCAAAGTTCCGATTTTTAGTCAATGAATTTGCAGCTTTCTCAATGTCTTCAATTTTGTTTCTATATCCATAATAAACACAGAAAGAAAACAGGGTTGGACTGGGCTCTCCAAAAGGGCGCAGACCTTGGATTTTCAGAGGGCGTAAATATTTCAATGAACTAAAAAAGGTGTACTTATTTATTGTAAATAGCTATAGGAGTGCTAGTAGAACTCAAGAATATTCATTAATTATAAATATGAGTAGTTACTGCAAGAACTTTCAAAATAACATTTCCCCCCCTCCCCTCCCCCCATGTGACTCAAAGCATTGTTGAATATTGTGAATTTTATAGGCTATTTTTCATAAATTTAATATACAGAAAAATTCATGGGATAAAAGAATCTATCTCACCAAATTAGAAAAATATCTGGGGTTTAAGGAAAAAATTATACAAGATATTATGATTTATTTTATTTAATTACGGTTATAGCTGCATTTAAATATCCTATTCATTTAAATTCAAAAATGACACCTGTACATGGGAATAGAGCCAGGGTATTTGGCTTAGTTTAACAATACTCTGATCACTGAGATATCGAGGAGCCGTTCCATGCTCAGGGTTATTCTTAACTGATATTTTAAGGCAGAATCTGTAATGGACATGTGAAAATTGTCATTTACAATTAATAAATCAAATTACTGTGAGACATCAGATAACGCAGCCATATTTTACTCTCTAGGGTAGCATGTGATAAGGCCTTAGCCAAGAGGAGAGAGCTGTCCCATCCCCCCCTCTTCAAAAATGTATATTTATTTTCATAATACAGCCTTATTTACGGCTAAAACAATATTAAATATATATATGATTCTGTACATTGGTCAGACAACAGCCCGTAACTCCCCCTTTCCTCCTGCCAATCAAAGAACACCCTTTTCAACATAGGCGCTGGAACTAAGGAGGGGCATTGGCATATTACCCCCCCCCCCCCCGATATCTTTCTGATCGGCGCAGTGGGGGGCGAATTTTAGGAAATAGATTAAAATGATTTGATCATAATTCTTGCGACCAGTAACATTGAAAAGGCTTGATTAGTCTAATCATTTATTTGCGTGGCTTAATATTTCTAATATTTTATACGCATAAATCCAATGAGTTTCTAATATGTTTTGTAGTTATGTAGGACAAGTTAAAATACAAGCAAACCTTTAATTCAAACAAGTTCCGATGTTTTGATAACAGTATTATGCTATATTTACTTAAATATATGTATATACACACATATATATGTATATATACATACATTTTTTTAATCAACCTAGATTAGCATGGACATTAAACGGCATTCTACCCCCCCCCCCCCGCCCGAAAAGTTCCAGTGCTACTACTTTTCAATATCGCTGTATCTCATGGATAAGAGTCAAATATTTGGTCAGATTGGAATTTTTACTTTCTCGCTATCTTATAGGTAGAGAAAGTATTGTGATTGTCAGAGAAATTGAAATCGAGATTTTGATGGATTTCGACGTTTCATGACCCCCCCCCTCTGAAAAAGTGGTTTTCGAATTTTTGTATGTCAGTCTGTATATCTATACCTCCAACTAAAGCCTAAACTATTTTAACGATCGGGCTAAGACTTGGTATCTGGGGTTTTCATAGGGTTTCTACAAGGGGTTTTTGGAATTGAATATCTAACCCTAAAATTAAGGGTAGTTTACTAGATGGTGAAAAGAGAAAAAATTGATTTTCTCAAAATCACCACTAAAGATTTTGATTAAAATTCATTTCTAAACATTTATAAATATTACAAACAAAATGGCTACTCTCAATATTTCGGCAAATGACTTTAAGGGCTGCGATCTGATGCGTAAATTATTATTTTTTATCATATCTCTGAAACTATTTGAGATATGAAATTTCTTATCATTACAAATATCTAGATCTATTTATAATTCAAATATTTTATTTGAAGCATATTTTTATAAAACAAATAACTTTCAAGCCATACGCAAATATTAACTTTTCAAACACAAAAGGTAAAGTATTGCGACCATAAAAAAAATCTAACCTGAAATGTTGATGGATGTCGATGTCTCATGACCCCCCGAACCCTAAAAAGTGGCCTTTGCAATGCCGTGTGTCTGTTTAGACTTAGAATTAAGAGTAGTTTAATAAAGGGTGAAAAGAGAAAAAATCAATTTTCTCCAAATTGGCACTAACGATTTTGATTAACATTTGTATCTAGGCATTGATTAAGATTATAAATAAACTGGCTATTTTCATTTTATCGTGAAAATGAATTTTAGGGTACTTTACAAAAGCAGAAACGTTCGTATCTCCGCAACTATTTGAGATACTAGATAACTTATTATTGCAAAATTGTAGTACTATAAAAATAAAAAACTTTTGTATGAAATATAATTTTAATAAAACCAACAGTTTCTGAGATATTGCCAAATATATTAATATAATTTTGTGATCTTTATTTGTAAAGAGATACTACTTAAATTTGAACGCAATAATTCTCCAATGCCATAGAGTAATTAAATATAAGTAAATCTCACAAAAAGTTTGTTATTTTCCCTTAAACCTCTTAGGAGAAATGTTTGTACAATGATCTATCTCCATTTTAGACTAAATAGTCGATATTTAAATTTTTTATTGGTCAAAATTTATAAATGAGGAATTTAATAGCAATGTGATAACAAGAAGATGTGTAACACCTAATAAATGTCAAAAATTTTAACCGGAAATTGAAATTTCAATACAAAGTGTTGACCATTGTTGACCCTATATTGATCTTCTGTCCAAACATACAAATGAGGACATTAATTCTTTAAAAATGAAATTATAAAATTTAAAATCGAGACTCAAAAAATATTACACATAAAATATAGGGTAATTTATGCTTGGGTTTGCTAGTGTATATTATTTCGTTTCACAAATTTTACGAGTTTTGAGTAAATATCTACATTTTTAAACAATAGATCGAGAAAGTCTCTGCTGAGTTTCATACAATTTATTTTTTAAGATTCGGATGGATACCTACTATAAGAACGGTAAAGTTGTTTACTCTAGTGCTTAGAAAATATGCATAATAACAACATGCGGTTTTTTGTATTATATTAAACTTGTAAATTTAAAATTAGCTATATTAATAAAAAAAAGTTACAAGCTAATATTTACTTTTTTACAATAAGACCTAATTTCAATTAAATTTAAATTAAATAAAACATTAAATACAAGAGTATAGTTTTGAAGTTATCATATTATTATAGAGAATAAGATAATGTTCTATCATACACAACGGATATTTACAATACAATAACGGGCACAAAATTTGATATTTTCAAATTAAATCATGTCTAAACTGTTGAAAAAGTTCAGTAGCTGCCTGGTAGAATGCTCTGTCTTCGGAAGCACCTTTCCCTCTCCTCCCCAATCCCTTTTTGGCATTCATTATCTTTTTCTTTTTCAGTAAGCCATGCTACTCCCCCTTCAGGTAAAACCCTGGGCTGGACACTAACTGTCAGCTTGTTACTACTATTACCTACAAACCTCAGTTTTTGAAAAGGTTCCTTTTGATGTATTTGCATGATCTATGTTAAAAGTTTATTTATAGAGTAGGCTTGATTCTGTTTACCTTATCAATAATTTGTGTAACAATCGACATTGTTTCTTTGATTAGATACAAACTTTTTGTGTAGAAATTATGTTTTTAAGCAAAGAAAAAATATTCTAGGCGATACTCCCGCAAGGGAAACAGAAAATCTGTGTTACTCAACAGGAAACCAGATAAAAAAAACACTTGGAGAAACACTACCAAGGGAAAAATCGAGTTAAAAAATAATACCTATCTTGTTACTTTTTTGTTTAGTGTTGGTGTTTGTAACATATATATTACCCGCACCAGTGGTTGAGTAGACTAATATATTAGTATAGCTTTGCACTCTAGCGCTGTTGTCAGTGAGGTCGAGGTTCGAATCTCGTCCGGGTGAATTAGAGGGGCTTATCACATGTGATTTATCAGTGGTTTACCATCCTCTCTATGCGCTAATGCAGGATCACTTCCTCTCAACTACCTTGGTAACCAACATGGAAGATATAAATAATAGTTTGTGGGTCATTTATAAAGGATATTGTATTTTAATTATAAATTTTTGGCAAAATAAAAAAAAGACAACACATCTAACAATATTATTTCCAATGTGCCCCTTCACACGTTCGGTTAATCAATTAAAATTATACAAACATTATTATATGGAATAGGTTAATTACATAAAATATTATGTAATAAATTAGTGTTAGGGTTATTTTTATCATTAAATCTAAATATATCCCCGGATATCATGTGAATTTCTTGGATGTGATTACGAATACAGATTGGGGGCGGATGTGGATGTTATTTTCAACATCTGCGCCGGAATTTACTGACATTACAGCAATAATGTTTGCTTGCATTTGCCAATTTATTTTAAGACATAGTCCATAAGTATTTAGTACTCAATGATAACAAGTGTGTAGTTATTTGTTAACTTTTAAGCTTTGCAAAATTTGACACTAAATTTAACAAGTTATGTTTATTTAAGATTCGGATAGATACTTACTTTAATATGAGGTTGATTTTGTCTACTGTATACCACGGGAAAATGGCCCAACAATAACATACGGTTTTTTCATTCAATTTAACTTGTAAACGGAATATGAATGAATGCACTAAAAAAAATGCAATTTAATATCTACTTTAATACAAGATATATATAGTTTTATTTAAAAATAAATAAAACTTTAAATACAAAAGGATAGTTCCAAATTAAGCATTTTGCTCTGGCAAGTAAGAGGATTTTCTACATACAATGCATTAAACTAATAACTTGACACTATGGGGATGGAGGGGGTGAAAAAGGAGAGACTAGACGAAGAGACAAAGAATTTTGTGCTGTTGTTAAAAGCTTTATTTATGAAATGTCAATATTTAATAAATTAAAATGTCCCACTAGTGGAAGCTGTGTACCAAATTCAACCATCCAGATAGTGGGGAAGTGGGTTAAATAGGACTCTGGTCCACGCAAACAAACGGCCATTTACTGAATGCATAAACAATTGATATAACATTCTCTATTAGACATTATCCTTAAATTATGTCACTGCATTTTATATAATAGGCCTCTGTATATGATAACTTGTTTAATGTATTAGTGTATAAATGTACATGGTCCCCAAAGGAGAACAAAACAAGTATACCAGTGAGTGTACGTTCCCACCCCTTACTCTCCCCTAAGAACTTCATGACCTTGATTGCTAGTGTGGGTGGAGGGGGTCTACGTTCCTTCGTTGGAGGCAAGCCACTAAGAAGATTTTCATAAGAGGTATGACTCTCATGTTTAATTTTTTCACCCTTTATTTAATTTATCACCCATTATTTCTCCTTCACTCTCACCAAGCCATGCTCTCTCAATGAACTTTCATTCCCTGTCTTTTTTATTTTATTTTATTTCATCTCATTAGTCTTGAGTTACTTTTATTATGGTATTTTTACGTTAAAGGCCTCTTATGGGTCGACACGTAGTTAAAACATAATAATAATAATAATAATAATAATAATAATAATAATAATAATAATAATAATAACAGTTATTTAAAACTTTTCATGGTAAGTTTTTCTAACAATAAAGTATAGTTGAAATATGTTACTATAATGCCAACTATTGCTTCATTATTAAACAACTTTTGCCAGGGTCTTTGGTACCTTCTATTCTTTCCTCCATCATTGCTCATTTAATCACAGGTTGAGAATTTACCAGTTGAGGAGAGAAGTAACAAACAAATTATGTTTTTACTATGGAATCTGAAGAAAAAATATGCTTATTTAAAATATTAATGTTTTTTTTAGTCTATAAACAATGTTTCAGTATGCTCATTTTAAACCTATCCAAGCTTAATGCTTTTTTTTTTAAACGTTAGATTACTTAAGCTAGTATTGAATAACCCTACAGTTTTAAACTATCGGTTTTATTTCATGTTTTTGAAACAGTTTGAATGAAAAGTAGCTAAAGTATTGTAGTCAGATTATTGCTTATTCTTTTTACAAAATATATATTTAGAGTAGTCCATTTTACAATTTAAAATTCCCCCCTCCTCCCTCTTTTAACATCTACAAATACTAAAAGTGATTATTTAACTACAGTTTCAATTCTAAAATATGTTCGAGTATACGAACTTTAATTTGATACTGGCTAAACTAGAGATACACACGCAACTTCCTTTTTAAATTATTGTTATTACTATGATAATATCGTGAATATCTTGAGAAAAAGTAATATTAAAACAACATTTTTAAACAAAAAAGAGTTATATTGTTTGCACCAATCCAAATATTTGCTGTGCTTGGCATGGTTAGTTTGAAACATAACTGCAATTTATTTTTTCCCAGATCAAAACTCAATTTAGAAGAATCTTCCGATGTTGTCAATCAAGCAAATGGTCCAGCAAATGGTTCACACCCCAGTGTTGATATTGGATCACAGCACGAAATCCATTTTGCTGGAGATATTGCTGGATCTTCACAGTTTATTTCCAAACTATCTCTGGATGAATCTGATTTGTCTCAAACACATGATGATATATCTGTGTTAGAGCATACTTTTCTTGTATCGAAAGTGCAAGAAGATGTCATTGATGCAGACCACAATGAACTACACAGTAGAAGCATCGTAGATATTTCCTTTTTAATCAAAAAAATACAATTAATGAGCCACCACCCTCTAACCAATTGTTCCTTTCAAGACATGTATCCTATCAAAGAAAAGTATTATGGGTTGAAATCACGAATTACATTTAAATGTAAACTGTGCAAAATAGAGCAGGTTCTGTGGACAGATGCATTAGGTTGATTTGGTTGGATTTCAAAGAGGAAAATGATCATTGATACAATTAAGGCTACTTTAACTTTAGGTCCTAAATGTTAGGTCCAAGTTTGTTGACTAGTGTTTTTAGTTCAAATTCACTCATTGAAATGAAGGGGTTTTTTTTTGCCAGAAGAGGTTAAAATGCTTTATAGTTTTATTCATGTTTTATAGACAACAAGACCTTTTCATACTTATAGCATTATAGCAGAATTAATTTTAAAGTTATTAAGAATCAGTGGCGCATCCAGGAATTTACTTTAGGGTGAGGGGGGCATGTGCGTCAAAGCTATTATTTCTGTCCCCCAAAAATATTCATCTAATTATTTTAGTTAAATATTTTTTTAAAAGAAACTAAACAAATGCACACAAACACACACATATATATACATACACACACATATAGAAAGGTTATTAAAAAAGGGTTCAGAAAATATGAATCTTGTGCACATTAACACAAGTCAAATAGTCTTAATGATGTTACATTACCTTTACTTGTGTCGATACATCTGTAAACTCCAATAATAATAATAATATAAAAATAATAATATAAAAGGGTAAGAGAAAATATAGTTCCAGGAACCAGTTGACATATAGGAAAGGCAAGATTGTATTCTAGTAATAAAAAAATTGTATGAAAATAAAAAATGTTTAGGTCTACATGGCACAAATGTATAACTTTTTTACTTAAAAAGAAATGTTCTTCATGTTGTCCTTAAATTTCCACACAAATGCCATATCTTCGAATCGGACAGTTGTGTGCTCTTTGAGGAATTCCTTGCGTTATTTGAATCGTCTGACAACCATTTTCAACTCGCTGTTGTAAGTCTAATTCTAAAGGAAAACATTTCTTATATTACAATGTTTTTGTCAAAATATATTTTCATGATTGAAAAAATTAAAAAATTAAACCTCTAATAGTATTTGTAAAGTAAATTAGGTGTGAAGTGTGTAAATTTAACTTAATTGAATTAAGATTTAAAAAATTATTTTTTCACCAACTTTGGCTACTTTTTCTGACTCAATAATTTTTTTAAAGATAGTTCCAATTTTTTTTAATAGTCTATCACCCAGAACATAGTGTGATTTTCACTGTTTTTTATATTTTCTGGCAACCAAATGGTGGTACACTTATTATATTCTAACCCCCTTATATCATGTATTTAAATAACTAGCGTAAGTATCGACCGTAAAAACTAGTCACTGAAAAAAACAAAGAAATGGTAATTTTTTAAAAATATTAGTATGAAAATATTTTTATATATTTCTGAAGTGGGTAGGGTGACCTGGCGGTCTAGGGGTAAGGTGCGAGACATCTGTGCTGGGGCTCCGGGGTTCAATCCTCGATCCCGGCACAGATTTATCTGATTACCAAACCCTTCCTTCACCTCTGACAAGATGTGTATTAATCACAACTTGTGAATGTGTGGAATGCCAGGCCTCCACTGTGGTTCGGATCCCACGTTAAACTGTAGGTCCTTCATTTCATCTCACAATCACACTACCATTAGCTAAAGTGTGTATAACCCGAACGGGTAGTAAGACGTGGTGCTAACTATGATAATGATCTACAGTGGGTAATAAATAGATAAACTAAATAAAATTGTCACAATTTATTGTAAATAGTGATTTCCTTGGGTAACTCAGAAAAATTATACTTAGACAGGGATTGGAGCCCTTGTCCTTTGACTTGGGACGACATTCTAATAAAATACCCAGATTGCGGCTCGAAACTCCACACTACTCCTTAGAGCAGAGCTGGGCAAATTTTCTCCCCGAGGACCACATGGACATCTGTAAGGTCTCTAGCAGGCCACATGTTACAAAAATATAAATTAACTAAATAATGAACTTTATTTTCATGCAAAATTGCATATATTAGTCATATAACCATATAAGTTTGATACAAAAAAAAAGTATCAAATAAAATATAATATGTCATAACAAATAAAACTAAATGTGTCATGTACTCAAGTTGATACTTTGCCTACCAAATGTTGATTAATAACTATTCAAATTGCTATCGTTAATGGAATTTATGCAACTGTCTAAAATCCTGAACTAGTTTGTCGAAGTGAGGATTCAGCTTGTTTGTCCTAATTCGCAAAACACTTTGTAGATTTGAGTATGTTAAGAGAGACCTGTTCTTTGCTTTGTTAATGTTCACGCATGAGAAAGTCTGTTCACAAATATAGGTAGAAGCAAATAACACAAACATCTTTCTGGCAAACGTTTTCAAATTACCAAACTTTTCTCTACAAGTGATGCATACAATTCAGTTAGTTTCATATTCTTTAAAGTCTCCTTAAGGGCATTGTCTGCTTGAAGATTGATTAAATCAAACTGGAGCTTATTTGATGCTTCTTCAATTTTAAAGTAAGGGGGTAACTCAAAAAATTGAATTTATCTTCCAAAGATTTAAAATCAGCAAACCGCCTTGAAACATTCTTCTTTTAAAGCAGATATCTGCTGACTGTATTTTCCTGAACATGCTTGTTTGACAGCCTGTGTCTGTAAGATGAGCATATGCACAAAGTGTTGCCCTCACATGCTTACCCAGTATAGAATCCACTCTTACCGTAAACACAAGCTTATGCTCTTACACACGTAACATTATAATCGAGCTTTCTCCCTTTTTCACATGTTTAAAAACACGAACTCATTATCTCTTTGATTTGACACTCTTGTTAGTAAGATCACGAAAGTCTTACAATTGAGTGTGGGCCGTAGTTTGTTAACCACTGCCTTAGAGAGCATCATGATAGCTCTTCTTTGGTTGTGTAGCAAGCAACAAAATTGAAGGATTAGGGGTGGTGGTGGTGGTGGTGGCCTGGAGTAAAGGACACTCCGAAAGGAGGAGGGAGAGTATAGGAGGGGAGAGAGGGGTTGGTGTTGTTACTGCCCTAGCTACAGCAGTGCAGCTCCGGTGAGTAGAGCTTTGCCAAACCTCGAGATGTCCATCCGAGTATGGAGTACAATTTTTTACTATGATGATGGGGGTGAACCGAACTTTTCCCCAAGTACTAGTTTTATTAAATCTAATGCTATATTAGGGCGAGATGAAACAAATTATAGAATAACCCGGGTTGAATACACCTTAATTTAACAAGCTCTTAGTGTACATTTTTGGGCTTGGATGGAGATGCAAGCTATTTAAGTTTATTTATCTTAAAAAATGTATAGGTCTACAGAATTTAATACCTCCCCTAAATTACCGTAAAATATACTTAAGATAGTTTCTCTAGATGCATGTCAATTTTATTAAATTTTCTTCACCTCCAAACGCTGTCCTCCTCTTTTCCCGTAATTTTTTCTTGGCCACAACATTGGGTTTGGGGTAAACTTGTTTGTCTACTACCTTATTGCACTTAACTTGGTCCTATCAACAATATATGAATAACACAGTGAGAATATTAAACTGTTATGCATGCACAAACAAGTCTTACCAACTGACAAACAACACAGAAATACCACAACTGAACTAAGCTTAGAGCAGCCCTTGTCTGCAAGACTGTCACACCCATTATACCCCTCCGATACCTCTTACCTGAAGTAGAAAAATGCAGTTTAGAAAATAGCTTTCATTTATAAAAATAAAGCTACAAGTTCAAGATCAAAACAATAAAACTGGACACTATAGTTTCAAATGTTATCCTACCACACCAGCAATAGTAATGGATAAATTCACCAAGGCCCCATTCATCTGTGTGCACGTCCCTAGCTGGCTTCTCCCACGGACACAACCTGTCACAGCAAACATAATGTGTTGACTGACAGCGCGAGGCCTGGAGGCGCTTCAACAATGTATTTTCACAAAGGATCCCAGGAAAAAGTATGACGTTTCCGGCTCAAAAAGTTTGCTTGAGCAAATAAGACTATTCTAGAATCTCCCCGACGCTGCTTGTCGCATACTCCCCGCCCATTACCCCTTCCCTATTTCATTTGTTTCTGTGTTTTCTCTTGTATGTGTAACCCCTCCTTCCCCCCTCTCTGAGAAACTAAGATCAAATAAATACTGGTAGGAGAAAGGCGATAAAGACACTCTTGACAGGATAGCAACCTAGGACACATCTGTGTGTTTTAATAATGTACGCTCTAAATTATCTTTGGGCCTTTGTATGTCTACATTTCTTTTAGGCTTAAATATAATCTTCTATATTAAGACTCAACCATGCTTAAATGGTTTAGGCATTTATTTAGTTAAATCACAGGGATCCTTATTGACCACCACTCAAGTTAAGTAAATATTCCCTATTTGATTATTTAAACAACTTGTATATAAGGCAGGGACCTCGCAAAAACAAAACAGTAGATAACAAGATACTAAGCCTTGGCCAGTTTATTTAACAATATAACAAGATGTAAAATATAAAAAAAATATATATATATATATATGACATAATATTTAGAATTTAAGCTTGGCGCATTCTTACTCGCTCTGGTCATCAAAACATAGATACTCCTGATTAACTAGTCAAAACAATATATCATGACAACTACTTAAAGTACTATACTTAGTTCTCCTAAACTAGCTACGTTTGTTAACCCACAGAATTCAATATATAAACATATTGAAAGTTACTTGAAATAAATTTCTAATCAAAACAATGTAGCATAACGAATATTTAAATTACTAACCTTAGTTTCCCAAAACCTACTTTGTTTAACCTGCGGAATTAGATATATAAACATATTGAAAGTAAATTGTCCTAAATTTCTAATCATAACATTATAACATGACAAATATCTAAGCAACTAACTTTAGTTCTCCAAAACCTATTTTGGTAAACCTGCGAAATTAGATATATAAACATATTGAAAGTAAATTGTCCTAAATTTCTAATCATAACATTAAAGTACAACAAGTATCCAAAGTACTACATTTAGTACTGCTAAACTGTTCACATACTGGAGAATCAATTTATAACCTACAGTCTACCATTTAACGATGCAATATCTCTAACTAGCTCGCCATCATTATGTCAACTTACATTGTTGGGAGTATTAGTTCCTCTAACGGCTAGTGGCATCAAAGAGTCATTTTTCCCATGTCAAACACTCGCCTTTATTCATTTGAATTCAGAGGGGGAAAAAAAGGGGGTTGGAATGAATAGCCATAATTCGATATCATATTGTCCAATCGGCGACTAGAAGACCTCATCGGCGCCTGCGCAGAACGCAATGAAGTCTTGGTCTTGGATTACCGGGGGGGGGGGGGGACGAGTACACGACGATGCGCACGCGCTTTATTCACTGCCATCTGTCTTGATGATGAAACAACAGGTTGTTCTTCCAGGACGTTAGATAGAGTTTGTTTTGTTGTGTGAGTGGATCGTACTGGTCGAAAAAGCTCGCCTTCGGCCTCGAATGTGTTCTCCGACAGGGCAGTAAAACAGGGTGAGTAGCCAGGCGAACTAAGTGGTGGCGGTGTAGTATGCGACCACGGTACAAGACTTCAAATTATGAAGTTCATTAAGCTCAAAAAAACCTTTAATCTCTTTAATCATATTTAACTTGAAAAATATTTAATACGCTCTTTGAATCTGGAAGACATTATAATTTTATAAGTCCCTCTGACTTTTATATATTATAAATATATTTGGAATTTAAAGTCCTTCCAACTTATGCGATGCTTAATACTTTCCAATCATGAATCTCTTTAGACTTGGGAACTTTGCGAAATGTTTGACTGTTGGGAGTCCTTTTGACTTGTAATATAATTATTATGTGTAATGTTCATTAATGTATAATTTGTATAGAAAACCTTGTTGACGTGGAGATTTATGATACGTAAATCATGGGCTTTGTTAAAAAATGAGAAGTATGTTATATGATTATGATGTTTTATCTTTAAAGTCCTTAGACTTTTGTAATACGTATTATGTGTAAATCTTGGAGTCCTTCAGACTTAAGTAATTTTGAGACGTTTAGCTTTAAAGTTAAATGTTGATATCCTTCAGATTGTGGATATATTTGAAAGGTTTAATGCTGGGAGTCCCTTTGACTAGTATAATATTGAATTGGTTCAAATCGTTAAGTCCCTTTTTGACTTGGGCAATGTTTTTGAGATACATGTATTTAGCGCTTGAAGCCCCTGTTGATTTGTATATATTATATTCTTTAAAATGCTCAAAGTCCTTGTGACTCTAAAAATATTTAATAAGTTTTGGTCCATATCTTGTCAGAGAATGAGAAAACATGCAATTAAATATTCTAAATTTTGTTAATTGCTGGAACTTACTATTTGATATATGTGCAACTAATAATGATGAATATAGTTAAAATCCTTTTGTATACTAATAGTCTTATATATATATAAAAAAATTCATGACTTATCGTTTGTTTATAAATAAAACATTGCATTTAACTAACTTCTGATGTCTCCATTCAGACAGTTTTCAAATAAACGACTGTAGCAATTTTATATTTATTGCTCAATTTTAACTATCAAACTTAAAATAGGTGTTTGCAGTATTCTGAAAATGCAAAACAGATGTACTGGTATTTTGGATGAAAACAAAACAAGCACTTTTAATATTTTTGATAGTAAGTGTGTTGAACCTACAAAAGCAAAGCCAATATTTCTGAAAACTTGGTATTTCTCAGAAAAAAATTTCCAAGAAGCCGCACTTCCCAAGGTGTTTAGATTTTTAGAAAAATGTTTCCATAGCACGAATCCTCTCACTGCCATACATTATTTTATTCCAATACGCATGCACATATTTACTCACCTGTGATTGGTAATCCGTAGAAAGTTAAAGTTGGTCAACTTCTATGGAGTAAGGACTTACAAATAAAGGCCCTGACACAGACTCCGTATCCGTAGGTCCGTGGTCCGTAGTCCGTGGTCCGTAAGAAATCGATGCTACAATATCAAATTGCTCTGGCCACAGAGTCCTTATCCGTAAGTCCTTACTCCGTAGAAGTTGCCCAACTTTAACTTTCTACGGACTCGTTTATACGGACTACCAATCACAGCCAAGTAAATATGCGCATGCGCCTTGAAATAAAGAAAGAATATCGTGATAGAATCCGTCGCTATGGAAACATATACAAAATGAAAATATGGCTACACGCGGACCTATTTCGGAAACATTTTTAAAAATCTAAACACTCCGGGAAGAGCGGCTTCTAGGAAAGTGTTTTCTGAGAAATATAAAGTTCTCAGAAATATTGACTTTGCTTTTGTAGGTTCAACACCCCTATTATTTGGTTTATATTCCATTTACTAGCGTCATTACCTTTTTCTAATTGATAAATATGGATAATAGTGATTTTGAAATGGATTCTCTTCTTATTGATTGTGTTCGGCAAAGGCCTCATAGGGGCTACCTAATATGTCAGGCAAAGCCCAAAGTTTTTTTAAAAATAATTCTGCTTCTTTAGCACATAGAAGTATCTTGTCAAATACCCGCCTCGGTGGTGTAGTTATTTAACGCACTAGATTTGTGTTGATCTTTACTGCCGAGGATGGGGAGATCGAGGTTCGAATCTCATTCAGGTAAACTGGGGGGTTTCCTAGATAGTTTTCTACTTTCCCTCCATGCAAATGTGGGTTCACTTCCTCTAAATTCAACCTTCCCAATTCACAACCCATTAGCAAAATTAATACTTAAATGTACAACCCAAACGGGTAGTAAGACACAGTGACAAATTAATTATTAATCTTTTCAAATATCCCAAATGTAGTCTTTATTTTTTTTTATCACACTGTCCTACTTGTTCAGCCATATATGTATATAGATAATTACTCTAGTGGGATAGGGACGAGGACGAAAGCATTTTAGAGGTAATTACCCACATTTACATGGAAGGAAAGTGGGAAACCATTTTGAAAAACCCCACCTTCAGTAGAGCCAACTAGGATTCAAACCCCGATCTCGTCTTCAGCAGGCCAATACAACACGAAAATGATGCTTTATACCATTCCGTTTCTGAACCCGGTTGGATTCTTCTAGTGTATTTTTGAGAATAATTTAGGACTATTGAAAAGTGTATAAATAATTGTAAAAAGTTAACATATCGTTTAAAAAAATATTTGTGCAGCTAAAGAATGTAAGTTAAACTGGACTCGTCTTAGAGAATATTTTGGCAGACAAGTTTTCTCAACAAAGTTGTGTTTGGTTTCTTTGATCAGCTGACTGCTTGACGCGCGCTCTGTGCTGTAGACTACTTTCTTTCGAATTTTTTGATTGGATGAAGTCTCATACTACCTCATTGGTTGAAACGGTCACGTGATTACGGATACGGAGACTGTGATCGCGTGTAGAATTTCTTATGGACCTGGAGCACGGAGTACGGACCACGGACCTACGGATACGGAGTCTGTGTCTGGGCCTTAAGGACTCTGTGGCCAGAACAATCTGGTATTGTGGCATTGATTTCTTAAAGACCACGGACCTACAGATATGGAGTATGTGTCGGGGCCTTAATACTGCAATGTAAGGTTGCTGTTTTTTTTTTAAATATTAACTCAAAAGTAACAGTAAACGTTCTAAACCCATAAGTTAATGTCGGTACTGGTAATGTAAATCTTAAAACTTAGAAATTTACTAGGAAGTCTTATCTGATATGTAAACGTAAAGTAGCCAAAGAATCTTCAGCCTCTTGTACCCATCCATTCGAAAAGAAACAATAAAATTACTTTCAGTGCATATACGAGAAACCGATAACAACATGTATTATCTTCACAGCCAGGAACACAATATTTGTTGGCACCCAACATTAAATTATTAAAATAGTGGTAGTGCTGCTCTCTATCTCTAGTAAACACAAAATGAGTTAAGGATAAGTGCTGCGCTCTAGTAAACAAAGAATGAGTCAAGGATAGTTTTTTCTACCGCCATCTATCAGACAAGTAGTGCCGCAATTAAATGGATACAATTCAGGATTTTGTGGGTATAATGCAAATAATTACAGTAGATACAAATCAGGATTTTTGTTAAAGTTGTTTATTTGAAAACTTGTCTGAATGGAGACCATTCAGATCCCCCCTTATTTCAACTATGTTTTAAGTTTACTGAATAGGAAATATCCTTGATTTCTGGTCTGTTTGTTCCCTTTTTGCCTGGCACAATAATTGCTGAATGGGTTTTGAGTAATCAGGAGCAAATATATTAGAGTATGATATATTTGTATTTTACTGTCCTATCAGCTTACTCTGCATTTATTCTATATTTTTTTAAATACATTTAATAATGGTATGCCCGCCTTTCTCCTGGAGCAAAAAGGAAGGAGTCACATCACTTTCTCTTTAATTGAAACCTTAACTTCACCACCAACAAGTGTCAAGGGGTAACCTTCCACAAAAGCCTCTGCTATTAGGCTAAGGTAGTAACATAAATATTTAGGTTTGGGAAAGTAGTAGTGTAATAAAACAAAATATGCTTTTACTGCTTTAAAGGAGAATATTTTGGGTGATTGGGCCCCCACCACTAAGTGGAGAACTGGGGCAAATTGGGTGTGCCCAATAAAACAACATTCACATAATGACAGTATGACAATGACTAAAGGTCTCGCATCATCCCTTCACAGCCCTTTGACCACTCTATACATTTCAACAGGCACGACCAAGATGTTCCTCTTTTCTCAATGTTTTTATAACAGTATATACAGTAGCATCTCATGACCAATATTCTTAGGTAAGTTTGGAAGGGATCTTCCCAAGCTTAAAAGGAGAGGGCTCTGAATTTTTTTAAATTTTATATGCTTCAAGATGCTATTTAGAGATTTTTTTATGATTGTTATGGCTTTGGGCATCCTTCTGTTGTAATTTACATTATTGTATTATTACTTATTATAATTATAAACTTTCGTTTGTTAGCTTTCACTAATACATACATCAAAACAAAATCACCTGCTACAACAAACTCCACAAAACTCTAAAGCCCAATACACACAACACAACTTCTTGAACAAAAAGTTGTGTTAGAAATTGCACAATATTTTGGTCACATGGATTGCATATAAATACAAATTTTAGCCAGTGACTGTTCACACGGCATTTGTGATCGCATATAATATTTGAAAAAAAAATGTGTTTTTACCCTTTTTATGGAAAAATAATGATTGAATGATTTGGAAAATATTGGTATTTAATGTCAATAATTTCTTAATCAAACCTAAATATTTTGAAAAAATATTTATATTTTTTCAATTTCTTAATATTCATTTAGAACAATTGGAAGACTTTTATATTTGAGGTTTAACCTCCTTCAATTATAGTTATTTGTTTGTTTTCAAGCATTTAGCTGTTTTTTCTAACAATCACTCTTTTTTTTTTATTAAAGTAACTATCTAGCAGACGAGGTTTTTGTGTTTACAACTCAAACGTTTACAAGAAAAATGGTCGATATAGGACGCGTCCTGAAATTGTATACAATAAGCTATGCAAAGTAGATATTGTACAAATTTTGATGTTCACACGACGCCATCTTCAGGCTGTAACTTCTCGTACAACTTTATGTGCTTAAAGGTGTGTAGGCCATGGGTCAGTACTTTGACAATATTAATTTCCCTTTCATTACATATTTTTACTTTATGTTTTGAAAGGGGTTAGAGAGGGGTAGTGACTTCGGTTCTAGTTGTCACCTTTCGAGCAAGAGAAGTCGTAGCTCGGCTGCTTGCATTTTTACCTGACATCCACAGCTCTTCCCCTTCGCAACCCTCCAAAATCTATGACGTCACAAATAAGAACTACACTAGCTTGAGCAATGGGATGAAAGTCGGACAAATATCGACTTTCAACCACCATTAGATGGACCAGTGCACGTCTTGCATGCATGTTACGGTCACTGCCATGTATGGGGTATTTTTTTCAAACCCTCTGATGCTTAATTGCATTTAAACTATTACCAGTAGAGTATTTTTGCAAACATTAAATAAAATAATTACGTATCTTCAATCAAGCAGTGCTTGCCTTGCTTTCCCTGACGCGACGCCAATGAGTGTATATTATTTCATTTATGATCTTTGGGTGTTTTGGCAACAATAATTATGAGTGTGTTTCACAAACCTTACGAATTTCTAGAAAATGCTTTTATTTTAAGAAAAAATAGGAAGAAAGTTTGTGTGATGCACCATACTATTTATTTTACCAGCTCCAATAAGCAAGATTTCAAATATTGTTTATAAAGAATCAAATAGTCAAAGCTATTATTTATGCTTTTAGTGAGGATTAATCCATCTTGATATCATATTCTGAAAATTGGACAATTATTCCTCGATAGCCCAGTGGTTAGAGCATTGGCGTGCTAAGTCAAAAGTTCCGGTTTCGATTCCCGTGTCCAGGTGTCATTTTTAAATTTTCAGAATTATAAATAAAGAAGTTCTGACTTAAAATTAAAAAAATAAATCCGCTTTTAAAATCTTTTAGAATGTATTCCTATTTTGACATTATATACAAGTCAGACTACTTTTAATATTTTCCCCCACAATTTAAAACAATATAGAATTGATATTTAAAAAGAATTCAAGATATGGTTAAATTTTCTATTGGTAAATTTTATATTATATAAAAAAAATAGTTAATCTATACATTTTTCGTGTGAAAAATGGGTAAATCAATTAGTATGTGTATGTATAAACATAAGAAGCTTTATTTTATGATATGAGTAATGAATTATTGGAATAAGAAAAAAACTAATGTGTTCTAAAACCTGTAATTTAAGTAATTTCAGTACCCTATATACTGAATATTTTCAAAAGAAAATACATATTGTAACACTTTGGAATTAAATCGAGCCGCGTCGGGCGTCGATTGAAACACTACGGATTAATTCCCAGATATAATAATGCTGTGACGATGTTTAGGTTGACTATAGCTCCGTGGTCGAGCGCCTATCATCACTGTATGGAAAAGCTACCGTTTAACCAGCTGTCTATAGCTCCGTGGTTGAGCACTAATTAAATCGGTATATTAATAAAATTAAATAAAGATAACTGTTGATGGCTGTTGATTCACACACGGTTTATTTAAATGACATCTGTTAATTACTTATACATACTCCAATTAAATGCTTTATATCGATGTTAGTTATTTTATACTGTGTTAGACTGTGACTGCCAGTGTGTGGCTCTGACTGACTTGTGCGTGGGCGGAGGTTGTCCGGGTGTTTGTGTGGCTTGTTCGTGGGATCCCTGGCTGATACGCACAAACTGTTTATATATTATAACATACCCCTTGCATTTTGCTCCCCTCGTCAACAGAGTAAAAACAACTAATAGAAAGTGTCCTGGCGACCGGTGTTGTGAAGGCTAGCTTCTTATTGGTATAGAGAATTGGCGTCTTTGCCAAATACTGCGTGGTTGTTCCTTTAACAGGAGAGATGGTATGAAAAATATATTTTAAAGGTGAAATCCTTTTCCCATTATTTCTGAGAAGCGCGTGTTTCTTCATGGATGAATGATAAAAAGATAATCTACATATATTACTTAAAAAAAATTACCTTCATCCATGACTTTTTATATATTTTAGATTGATCCAAACCAATATCATTTCAATTTTATGCCCTACATTTCACACTCCAATATTCAGTGCCCTAACTCACCTTTGAGGGCATCTTCTCGCCCAGGTAGGAATTCTTCCACAGTGGACTCGTTCTTGAGGTTCTGGAGACTGAAGTAAAGTAGATCTTCTCGATGATTGTAGTTCTCATACACGCAGACAGGGTCCAGGGTCGCGTAGTCCGTGAAGCTGGTGATACATGTAATGAGACCATCATGCTGCAGGTATGGGGCAAAGAGCTCCAGCCTGGCCTTCTTGTAGTGCACTGTCTTGTGGCCATATGGGTAACGCTTCTCGTACACTGGCAACATACCATCTCATTAAATGGCAACATTAACTAGAACCCTTATTGTATATTTGAGATATTGTAGCTCTACTGAATAAAACATGTTCAAAATAGAGCACTAGGATGTATTATAGTTTTTTTTCTATTCCCACATCTTACTACCTGTTCAGGTTATACACACTATATTATATTGACAATAAGAGGGAAAACTAACCTGGGATTTCATCAAATGTATGAATAGAACTTGTGTGCCTGCCATAATGAGAAAGACATAGATTATACTACCCCTCCCCGATCAGTAATATACTTTTGTATTCTTCGTCAATGGCTCAAAGCTTAGATATTGAAATATTATGGAATTCCTAACAGTTATAACCCAAATTTTGCCCCAGAACACTTTAAATTGCTTTTAGAAAGATTCAATGCATAACTTTTTGACATCTCCTGTTGAGATTTCCCCAGGAGCCCCCACTGGGCATGGTTCACGATCATACACAACTGCACATTTAAATACTCCCTAGACACAAATGGTTTCTCAATATATGAGAATAGACTGATTGTAGAAATTACATAGTGGGTTTCCAAAAATTATTCTAGGTGGTAGTTTTTGTTCAATTTGTTAGTCCAGACTAGGCCCAATAGATGCTAAAATCGAACCAGGGACAGAGTGTGAGACTCTATATCTTTGCACTACTAAGTTTATGTCTGTACATTTTTTTAAATTTTTTTGACACTTTTAAAAAACGAAAGCAATGCAAACAAATGAATGGGTAAATGAAGATTGAAATGAGACATGAAATACTTAGAATTTATCACAAAATTGAATCACTTCTAGTTTCTTCATGTGCCGAAACCAAAGCCTTTACAAAAGTAGTACTCCGTGAAACTTGTTAACATCTTGAAGTGAAGGACAAAAATGGACTGAGCATAATAAATAATTGTGAGAAATGTTTGCAAATACAGTTAGGAACAGTTGTAATTAAATCATCAAACTTATTTGTCGGTGTTGTTGTTGTTGTCGTCTGGTGGTGGATAAGAGAAGAGTGGCCAACGGTTTCCAATGACTGCCCCGGCGTCTATCTTTAAGTTCCTCCAGAGAAAACTACAGCAGTGGGCTGGACATTTAGTATATAGAGGCAATCTATTTTATTTTATCTCCAGACACTCCAGGTCCGGTAACAATCACCTACCACCTGGTCACTGACCATCACTAGCAATAATGGACAATACATAACAATACAATGTATAACAATTCAACTTGGATGAGGAAAAGAGTTAAACAGAAACAAGACATGAAATAAAAGAAATATATTCTTTGTTAAAATTTGTACTAATTAATCCTGTATAATTTTGTATGTTAAATAAAAAAATGTACCTCCCTATGGTGCAATACAGATCTAATTTAGTAATAGGTTTCCTAAAAATCATAACATGACATAAAATAATGTATTTAAACGAATCTACATTTTTACGAGTATTACAAAAGAAATTTGACACATTTATAAACTTTTATTATAATTTAATAAGTTTGTTTTTGGTAATATAAATTACAACAAAATGGCTGTACAGATTTTGACAAAAGAACTCGCATTTTAAAGGTTAGGGATCCAGTATGTCAGCAAAAATAGTAGTTTTCCACAGAAACACAATTTACTCAGCAAATTTTCAGCTTTTCATTCTTTATAGAATAAATATCAAAACTATTTTATTTGTTAACTACAGTCATAGCCGAATCTATCTTTCATATTCTGAAAATTGAAAAATGACATCTGGACACGAGAATCGAACCCAAGACCTTCGACTTACTACGCCAATGCTCTAATCACTGAACTATCAAGGAATCGTCCCATAACCAGGGTAATTCTTTACTATTTTTTTTTTTTCATTCTTTGTTTACATCACCATTGAACCCAAAATTTGTGCATGGTTTTATAACTGTAAATAAATTAATTTTCCTTGTTTATAAATAATAACTCAACTCTCACTTAAGTTGTCCGGTGCAACAAATATACAAATTATGGTAAAAATTATAAATACTAAACAAACTAATGATAGTAGGTTAGAAATATATCATTTTGTTTGCATTGATACTTTTTCTTCTATATTTTTAAATATTTACCTCTGACCTGGTGTGAGGAGGTGTTGGAGAAGGAAGGATGGGGAGAGTAGAAGATTTTTGGAGTTATGTGCAAGAAATAAAATGAAAGTGACAAACAGCTGGTATAAGAAGGAAAGACAAAGTCATAATACAACACTCATGAACTTATAAATGTTATTTCACATGCTATGGACTGCCCCATTTAGGTGTGAGTTTGGTAGAGATCCTGTCAGCAGCTGAACTCAAAAGGGAAATTATGACACATAACTTTGTCGTTTACTGACACATAAACTGGCTTACGACCTCGGTTGCCCACTTTAAGCCGGGATCCCCGCAAATTATGAAAGGCCTTTCATAATAAGAGGAGTTTCCAGAACATCCAACAAGAGGATCAACGTCCCAAATTGCCAAGAAGGGATGATTTAACTCTCGACCAAGTAACAAAGATGATGGCATGGCTCCTGTAAAACTCGTGTATAGCCGAGTTAAAAGCAAGAGATAAAAAATCTAAGCCCTTGTCCCAGCGAGGCTGTGTATTACCATGATAAACGGTCAGCACAATGTTCAAGTTCCTATTGAACCTCTCTACTTGATTAGAGGCACGGGTTGTAAGGGCTAGTAGTTACATGCTTAATACCCCATACAAAACACATATCTTGAAATAACTTGGAGTGAAAACAAGGTCCATTATCGCTTACCACTTTCCTGGGGAGTCAAAAATCGCCCATACTCTATCAGCGAGCGCTTTTAACAGTAGTAAAACCCTTCATGTTTCTAAGGGGAATAATAACAACAAACTTGGAAAAACCATCAATAAGTTTAAGTACACAGGTATTCCCATTAGTAGAACGAGTGATGAGACCTATGAAATCAATGAACACAGTTTCCCATGGCTATGAGCAACATGTGTAGAATGTAACCCATAACGATTATTCTGTGGAGGTTTGGCTTCCAAACAACCATCACACTTTCTAATCCACTGTCTAATATCCTGGTACATATTGGGCCAAAAAAAATATTATTAAAAAATGAACAAAAATATTTACCTAAATCCTGCCTTTGCTTTTGTTACATTTCCTTGACGCTTTCCTTTAATGTTAGACATATTGCCCTTTGTGTTAATTCTTTTAAATCCTTGTCTTTGTAGGAGTTCGATGTCTTATCCCATATTGCAGGCCATTCTTCTACATGTACAAAGTTGATCCCTGACTGGCTGGTGACCGGCCTGTCTGCCCTCAGCAACGTTGTGCCAGAAGGTAAAAAAAAAACTTATCATCTGAACGCTCCCATAACAATATATGTGCCACTGGTGACCGATTAGGCTTTTTTGCTGGATAACCACATCAGGTTTCCGTTGACAAAACCTGTTGTCAAAATTGACCCAATAGGTCATGTTACTTTATAGGGTCACCTATTCGGCAAAACTACCTAAACCTCGTCATTTGGATAAACTGTAACTGTTAGTGTGCGCCTGTCCTATTGGAATGGATGAGTTTGGGTAGGAAAATGAGGGAGGAACTTCTGTCAATGGGGTGAAGGGGGGCACTTAATGTGCGCGCGCATTCATTATGAAGGTCACAAGGTGTATTTCCGCGCACTGTCCTTGTCAATGTTGTTGGCAAGATTCTTGTTTCGACCTTTTGACATTAAGTGTAAATGTTTTTGTCTGTTGACTTGAAACCAGTCTTAAAGTTTACTAATGAGTATATTTTAAAATTATTTTGTTTAGTTATTTTGTTTTATTTCACCTATTAGGCTGTAAAACAATCAGAAAGTAAAATTGTTTAATATTAAATCCTCAAATTTTAAATGGCAAACACGACCATGATTTATTAAGATAGGTTATATTTAACTGAACCAAATATAAGTTACATACAGGCGGGTTAAGGGGTTTTGATGAAATTTACTGTCAAACTTGAGTGAAGAGGAGGGAAATCAAATGATTGTTTTGAGTGTTTGGTCAGGTTTATTTATAGGCGGGTGGTTATTTATAGTATTTACAATGGGTCTTATGTAATTAATTTATTAGAATTATGCAAAATTAATATGTTAAGTTACTTTCAAATGTTTTCTTTCCTAAGATGTATTTTGTACAGTTCACCTGACTATACTTTATTGGTTTAAGCCAAGGTAATTTCAAAGAAAAATGACTGAAATCAAACATAGTAATTAGTTTATTTTATCATCAATGTTTTAGCTTAATTTTCTAGGGAAAACATGAAATAGATTGTTTTTGATATTTAGTTTAAGCATACTTATCAGCAAAATTATGGACACCGTACAAATTAATGTGTAACTTTTTCAGTTCTTTAAAGTATGTTTGTAGAAATAACGATTGATACTATGTTTTATTATATGTATCATATATGTTGTAAAAAAGAGAACATGTCATTTGCATGATATAATACACACACACACACACACACACACACACACACACCCCACACACACACACCGGTACCTCACGACTCACACACACACAAAACACACACACACACACCGGTACCTCACGACTCACACACCACCGGTACTCACGACTCACACACACATATAATTAACCGGAAGAAAGATTAAGTTTTTTATCAGTTTAGGTGGTTCCCCCCTCCCTATCTTTTTACAAAATATGATAGTGGAATAAAATATTAATCCTTGTACTGTAAAATAATTCTAGTTCATTATTTTTTCGGGCCTGTACACCCCTCTCCCAAACATAATCCTGGTTATGAAATATAAATCATTTAAACAAATGGTTTCTAAAGTCAATATTTTAAAAACATATTTTATGCTGGTACCTTGATATTTACGAGGAATAATTTAATATATAAAATGGTCATGGATGGACAGTAATAGAGTAGGATGACACTTGGCTAAAATAGGTGGATGGATTGATCTCGCCCATTGAAAATGTGCTTTGATGATAACATTTGAAAAAATTGAAAAATGTTCCTTTTATATAAAAACCTGTAGTAATATCTTCATCAACACTCCCGATAAAAACTTGGGAGAAGTGTTTAGTTTTGAAATAAACATTAAACCTGTGGTCTACTTTCTTGACATTGAAGTTGATGCTAAACTTTTAAAAATGTAGATGACATCTTAGTAAGATTTTGAAAGATGTCCTTGAGGTTTGAAATAGATTAAGGATAAAGTTTAAAAATATAGCGCCTGTCAAAGTGATGTAAATCAGCTGAGTTAGTTTGTTGTGAAAAGCAAGACAATCTAACATTACCCCTATTGTTCATCATCTTGGTGCACGAGCAACTCCTCTTCTCTTATTTATATTATAACCAGGCTAGCGGCTTCACCATAATTCAGCCTGACATTTCCTCAAGATGGCGTCAACATTTTGACATGATTAATATTTTACAGAAACATAGTCTATGAACAATGATGCATTTAAAACAGGTGAATATCTTGAAAATTATTAAATTAAAATAACTTTGAAATCAGTACTAATCACAGATTACTTAGTTCTTGCTTACAATAAAATAGTTCACACACGAGTGAATATGGTGTGGGTATGCTATCGTAGCATGTAAAAAAATTAATAAATAAAATTACAAAATAAAAATAAATAAAAATTAAACTTGTCAGAAGGCATTCAAATTCTTACACTTTGTGTCATGTTGATAGTCATTCATTATTTTCTTTAATGTCTCTATTATAAGGCAAAAATACTGAGCTTGGCATCAACAGCATTCCAGTGAGTAGACGAGGTTTTCAGAACCACATGTCTTTTAGAAAATAAGTTAGTTTAGTCTTATTTATTGAACAAAAGTGAGTTTGACCTAAAATAAAAGGATATAAAAAAGACACGCAAATTATTCTCAATACTCCCACTAATTTAGTTTATATTTTAACAAATATTTTATTCATAGTAGCTAAATAATCAATATTAACAGTTTTTCACACCAATCTTTTGAGAAACAGATTTAGATAGTCCTTTCATTAAAATATCGGCCAATTGTTCCAAAGTTGGAACATACTTGAAATCAGTTATGATAATATTCATTGTTAATTGTAGTAAGGAGATATTTAAAATTAATAATATAAGGAAAAACCCATTTTACTTTGGTATTAATATACTTAAAGTATTTACATGATTGAGAAGCATCAACAGTTTTAATATTGTTAATTGTACAATGTGCGGATTATCTGGTATACTATTAGTTTTCGCATCTTCCAGGTTAAATCTCTTGAATAATTGATCTATATATCTTTTACAGTGAAATAAGATTGATTCGTGTTTTGCATCGCTAATCTCCATTCCAACATAATATCCTGGCTCGCTGACAGTTAGTTCAAAGGCAAGTTTCAACTCATTTCTCGCCGTTGATAGGGTCTTATCGTCTTCTCCTAAAATGAGACCATCAGCGGTTCTAGAATTCACCATTATAAATACATTTATCAACTTGACATGGCTGGAAACCAAATTCTTGTGTGAAATTGTCAAACTTGTTGTTCCAACAGAGTGAATGGATGGAGCCTGTTTTGTTCAATTTGCACACCAGATTTGTGGCTTCCATCAAGTAGGTCCATATAGACCTAGTCTTCTAATTCACCGTGAAGAAATGCTGTTCTTACATTAAAATAGGAAATCTTCATGTTTTTTATATCCATGGATTTATCAAATCTTGTCGTTGGAGCATAGTTTAGTGAGTAATCACTCCTTCAATTTGTGAAAATCCCTTAGCAACGAGTCTTGCTTTGTGACAGTGAATTTGACCATCATGATGCCTTTGCGCTTTAAACACCCATCTTGATTCAATAATCCTCTTATCAGGAGGTAGAAGTAATAGCTCCCAAGTGTTATTTTACCATAGGGCATATAGTTCTTGCCACTTTATATTTCTTTGCATCAGGACTGCGCATCACATTATCGAAAGTCAGTGATACACCAGCTTCAACAAGTTTAACTTCATAGCACGTGGGAGGATGCAATACCTGTATGTCAGGTTCTTGGAGTTTATTGTCATCTATATCTTCTATTTAAGGTTTCCACCATCATGTTCTCCAGTTACCAACAAGTTACAGTAACGAGCAAGGTGCAGAAATAATACTAAGACATAGATCAGCAGGGAGGCTACATTTGACACATCAAAAGTATTGCCCCAAGTTTCATTATCAAGTGACTTAATCAAAGGATGAACCAGGAATGTCACTCTATTCATATATAAGAATAAGATAGAAAACATAAACAAGATGTAATGAAAAATATGTATATTAATAATGACCAGAGGCTATAAAGCCAATTTATTATAATAGCAAAAATAAACAACATAGACTATATAGGGTCTCAGCAACAACTCACAATTGCATAATAAAGACTTATATGACAATTTAAATACTACGGCCTCAGCCTTTATAAGACAATAACTGTAAATATAAATCTGAAAAGCGGATGACTATCGTAGCTATGTACTTTTACACAAAAAATATTAACTTTTGTTCCCAGGTGACTCTTAACTCAGCACATAATGATATATCTCAACACGTCCATTAATAGAACCCTGACCTGGCATGAGAAATACCCGTGAGGCGGGAAACCCTAACAAGTACAATGGCATATCCGAAACAAACAAATATATATCCTACTCTGGTATTGAACATCACACTAGTTATATAAAGCTCCTAAAATGGTCCCTCATAAACTAGGGGTAAATACAAAATAGTTCTGCTCATAAGTATACAAACACGATTAGGCATTGATAATAATATCCTAGTCCCCAAGTAGCAGCCAAGACTTAACATTTACAATTATAAGAAACGAAGCCAATCACGAATACAAACAATACCTTCAATTGTATAATATATAAAAGAGAAATATTAATTCCTGAGCCTAACCAAACTAACATACATTATAACCAAAAGGAATCAATCTCAAGGATGTGCTATTAATGCAAAAGTTCTAGCTCTAATCAAAGACTTTTAAATTTTAAATGCCACAATTATCATCATAATGAACGTTAGTCCGTTTGTGGGCTTCATATTATAATCAAGCACAAACAATGCTAAAATCATACAAGATCTCTAATCACCAATTTTGTAAATAAAAAAATAATAATAATTTGGCCGAAACATGATTTTTAGTTAAAAACTAGTAAATCAATTTAAAAATTATATATAAAAAAATTAGCTTAAAAGTAACACCAACTTACATTGTTAGTAAGCTACTAATGTTTGTCCAGAATCAAAGAGTACAGAATACACTTGGGTTGTGGCTTATATGTAGCCATTTCTCAGTGGGGAGGCATCACTTGACAAACTGTCCACGATGCGATCACCAGACACGAATAACAAGCACCCAAATATCTTGCATATGCCTAGTAAATCTATAGTTAGTGGTTTCCATGACAGGGTTGTTGGAACAGCTGTCATTTCTTCCCCTTGAAAACCGCACCTACGCAGTTAGTATAGCATCCCAACATGGGGGGGGGTTTGAGAGAAAACCTCGTGGCTCACAGTTGACATCCCGTTGACCACTTGGTTGTAGTGTGTGGTTTGTTATTGTCGGTTGAATAGGGTAAGTGAGGCATCAGACTTTGGTGGTGGGGAGTTGTAGACATGTTGTATCGTCTCAATGGTACAGGTTCTTCATGATCTTTGACAAGTTGAAGATCCTCGTTCTGCTTTGGTTCATTGCAGCTATCCATGTTTTAGCTTTCTTTAGGAACCAAAGCTTTATTTCTTCTGGGAAGGTTCAGTGACTTCATTAGAGAAATAATAGTTTTATTTGTTACTGCATAAAACCATCTGTAATTTATATTCTCTCCATCATATTCAACAAGAACCAGTTTTTTTCCTTTTGACTCCAACTTGGTAAGTATTCTTTCAGAACAAGCATAAATACCTCACTTCCAAACACCTTGATGTCCTTGAGTATCACCTTCATGCCATGTCACATTCAGAGTTTGAGGTGTGGGAGTCCTTTTTAAAATGTAAACTGCTGTATTAACAGCTTCAGCCCAAAGATATATTGAAAACCCTTTTGTGTAAAGCATAAAAGGTGCAATTTCCTCAATCGTTCTCATCTCTCTCTTTCCAATCTGGCATTTTGCTCTGATGTGTATGGTAATGTCATCTCATGTTGAATTCCCCGACTCAGGAGGAATTTTTGAAATCCTTTCTTTGTAAGATTCAATCCTGTAATCTGAAAGTAGAGTTTTAGCACCTCATTATCATCACCATCATCACCATCATCATCACCACCATCACCACCACCACCACCACCATCATAATCATCATCATCAGGTGAAGTGCTGCCTCTTGGCAGGTCTTCCCTCTCTTTCAATTTTAGGTCAGTCTTTTAGTGTTTTCGTAAATTATGAATTATGACCATATTGTCATTGTTAACTATTTCCAGAAGGTTTACTTGAGGACCTATAAATGGCCGCTCCGCTAAGCTAATCAGGTGTAGGTCACAACAGTTTTAGTAATTTGGTGGCTGAAACAAACCAAAGTTATGACCATATGACCAATTTCAAATATTCACATACTCCTTGAAACAGTCAAAACTGGCTGACTCATGTTTGATATACATTATTGTTCGGTTGGCTGATGTGTCGTCTTTGAACAAAACAAAGTATTTTGCTCCAGCAACCGACAGAGTTGATATGGGGTCATATAGGTCACTTTGAACGAACATACTGGTACAGTCTTCCTGCGTTCATGTGAGTAAAATGGTAGTTAATGTTGTTGCCTATTTTGGCAACCTTCACAGAAAGAGTATTTACTATCACACACATTCATGTCTTAGATGAAATTTTCATGACCATCTTACATATAAATTTTACGTTCACATGATCAAGGCGTTCAAGCTAAGACTTCAGATTACCATGTGAAACCGCTTTTGCTTCTAGAGCAACAGATGTATTAAATAAAAGTGAATACAGATTATTTATTTCAGAAATCACACACACCACTAATTTTCCTCTGTTGTACACAAGCTGATTTTTTTTTTCACTGCTTTTATGCCCTTATTTTTTATGGCTCCTTCAGAAAATATATTCTTCTAAACTGTGGAATGTACCAAGCATTCATAATTGTTGACTCAACCAAACACCATCAACAAATTTTTGTATTTTCATATTACCAATACACTTAATTATTGGTAGTTCCAGTTTATTAACGAGTGTTATCCTAATTTATTTCTCCAAAGGTTCAAAAGAACTCCCCCTGATGAGTCATGCGAAAGGAGGCTCCACTATCCACTGTCCAGCTATCTTCACTTGATTCTAACAAAGTATTTTGACACTTCACATTGAACGCAGATTGATTACTCTTCTTAAAGCTGTGGCAGTTACAAGCAAAATGCCCCTACTTGCGGCAGTTATAGCACACCACTTTGTGCGTTTCAATCTTTTTCTGCTTGGGTTTTTATTCATTCTTACTTGAAGCTTTAAACCCACTATTCTGATTCAAAGATGCGAGAAATGTGTTTTCTTGTTTTTTGGTTGAGGTAAGGTTTGCTTCTTTGTCAAGTAACCACGCTGTGAAGTTATGAGACGTCTGTCTACCTTCCTCCATAGAAAGCCTGATTAAAGTTCCGATATTTCATTGGCAAAGCACTGACAATTTTAATAAAGATGGCAGTGTCACTCAAAGTTTCTCCAGTCTTTTTATCTGGCCTTCCAAATTCTCAACTTTGGCCATGTGCTGTACCACCAAATCATTAGGATTCATTTTCAACCCATGGAATCGATCAAAAATCAACATTTTATAAATTCAGATTTTTGTTGGTACACCAAATACAAATTATCAAGAATTTCTGTCAACTTTGTGAAGTTCTTGACAAGGGTGAGCTAAGCAAATTTCCATCACTGGAGTTGGTGTGAGCATGGCGATCATATCGTACTTAAGCCATTGTGTGAATTCGAGCACATTTTCTACACAAGGTTTTACCTCTGTTCCAAAAGCAACACTGTAAACTCCTTTCAATTTGATTGCACATACCACTTGAAATTTCACTGCTGATAATTACTCCCATAGAGTTTGAAGTTGGTGCAACGTTGATTCTTTCAACCATTATTCAAATCTTTATGGATCTCACTCATGTTACAGGCTATAAAAACCACAGAAGAAACTGATTCTACCTTTGTGACGTGAATTCTCAAGCATGACGTTGTGAATCCACTCTCAGTGGAACAAGGGTTGGGCCCATATCCTATTGAATAAAAGTGAGCTCAACTTATATAAAGAGTTTTACTGAACAGCTACACGAAAAACTTGTTACATGCAGAAGACGTGAACTGAACTGAACAGAACAGAAGCAACACATAATTAATTTACATAGGCACTAAACAACCAGGTCTCGATCGATAAGAGACTATACAAAAGGCATGCAAATTATCCTCAATTATATTGTTGGGAAGTGAGTTTATTGGATTATTTATAACTACATCGGAACCAATTGTCAAATTTTGACTGTTCACGCATTATTATCATAAGGAGAAAGATAATGTGACGTTGTCACAGACATAATGCAAACATGGACGATCTGGCTCACCTGATCTGGTCCCCTTTGACTGGGCTGGATCTCGACTTCATGAAACTCGCACACTCAACTCCACTCAACATCACGCGGCTTACTGACCGCCCGTGGCTCGAGGCCCGATTAGAGCAAGACTCGGACAATTGAACGTCAAGATGCGCTAACCGTATGCGCCGACGGTTGTGTTCGAGTGAAACAAGACTCATCCACCGGCGCGTGATTTGAAATTATCACGAGAATAATCGAGACTTCTGCCGAAGCAACGTACACCCCTCTCCCTTCGCCACAGTGTGATTCCCACCGTTTGTGAACACGTGATTGACTTTGTACTGTATATAACGGCTGGACTGTGTAGTGATGTCACTCATTTCTCTGCACTCGATTAGGTGAGACACTTGTCTTAGATTTAGACGTAGGTCGTTGTTCGACGTTTTCTAAATTATGTTTGGGTTAAATTGTTCAAAATTTAAGTTTCAACTTTAAATATAAATCACGATTACTAATAGCTATATTTCTCTGAGACTGCAGGATTTGCCTGTCAGCCATTATGGTTTATGCGCTAGCTTTTCCTTTGTACTTAACGTTGTGTCCGCCTCACGGACGGGTTGGAACTTTAGCGTGGCGCCATCTTGGGGCGCTAATGGAACTTTAGCATGTCGCCATCTTGGGGCGCTAATTATTTCTATTTAACATAGTTGTTCTGCTTGCTAAAAGTTTAAGATTTGTTACGATTGTGAATTTTTTTTAAATTGTTACTCAACTCGGGGGGCGCGAGCCCGTGCACCCAGCACATTGGTCATTATAATAATAATAATTAGATTGAACTAATTTGATTAGGATCTATTGTAACAGGTTAGGTTTAGGTAAATCATTTTCTCTGGGCGCCTTATAATGGCAGTCTATTATAAAACTTCATACTTATGTCAATGTAGTGTCGGCATCGCCAGGTCGTGTAGACCTATACATATTACTTGTATTTAACTTTCTGCTAGGTTCGTCGCCTTCTGCGAGGGTCAATTAATTATGACTACGTTGGTATTAATCATTCTGTTTTCTCTTAACGACTTGGGGTCTTGCCCCTTTTATTTATTGTTTACTTCGGCCCTTATCGGCCAGTCACTCGACTTTCCTAGAGTGCCTCGCTCTTGTATGTCTGCTAGTTGTTTGTAGAATAAAATAAACTCTCTTGTAACTAACCTACCTTTTATTTATTGTAATATGAACCTACCAAATCTTATAAAAGGGGGGGTTACAAGAGAGAAGCTGCGCAACTCTGCTCTCGCAGAGTTGAGTGGGGCACTTAATAGGATATTAGGTATAGTTAGGAGAGAAAATAGGTCCGCCTGTCTGCAGTATTGTTGGATGATTGATATTGTACTGATTCTTGTTTGTTTATGTTTCATGACTCCGTGACCATGGAGACCACTCCTGCGACTGCCATGTCCGCTTTGACCACATCTAAGACTGCTGTCTACCGCCTGAGCCGGGACGAGTTGACAGCTGAGCTGACTTCAAGGGGCGTCTCCTTCCCTCCCAATGCTACTGTGGGTGAGCTCAGATCTAAGCTATGTGGGGAGATTAGCGGGGCTGGGGAGGCTGAGACTGACTCGGTATGGACAGGATTGAGGATGGGAATCCACCCCCTTTAGCGCCTACCGCTCCTCCTCCACCCCCTTCACTAGTTAAATGTCAGAACAAAGTACTTATGGAGATTTGAATCGGACCCCTGTTTGCGACGGTCAAGATCACGCTACTCTGTTTAAATTTATGGTTGAGATCAACAGAGCATATTGTCTAAAGTTAGCGAGTGATAGTGAATTTTTGATTCAGTGTTTGGCCAAAATTTCTGGTTTTTTAACCCAGTTGTTCTCCCGTGGGATTCAAAATGGTTTATCTTGGAGATCACTTACTGACCTCATTTTAGAAGCGCTGCTACCCAGTAGGGCTAGAGAAAGGTTATGTAAGGAAGTTATTCACAGGTTTCAATATCCCACGAATCGTTGAGAGATTTTGTTTTATCTATCACAGAGGCAGCTCAAGTTCTCAATAGTGGTCTGGGGGAAAGTCAGATCGTTGATATTATTCTTGAGAATGTGTCGCCCCTCACCGGCGACATTTTGTATTTACATGTAAGCCCTGTACGGTACTTGAACTTTTCTCTCTAGCATCTTCGATTGAAAACACCTGCTCGCCGAACAGGAGTATTTAAGTGCGCATGCGCCGGCGGCATTAAACCGCAGACGCGCGGGTTCAACTCCCGAACCTATGAATACGGCCTTGTCATTAGCGCCTGTACTACCGGGCGATCGCGATGCTAACACTCCTAGGGACAACTTCAGGTCTTCGGGTTCTGACAACCATGCGCCCCGCGACTCTCGCGCATGAGATGTTTTCGGTGTAGAAGACTGGGTCACGTACAGAGACAGTGTAGATCGGGAAACTTATAGGGCGCGCTCGTAGTCGTGGTCCGGTCGTGCCCACTTGTATTAAACCACATGCTCCTACTCCTGTAGTTCAGATCCAGGTAGCCCAAAATGATTGTGTTGCTCTTTAGATACAGGAGCCAGTCACTCATTTATATGCCGTGAGTTTTTGCGCCAGTTAGAGGGTAACACAAAAATCGATTTTAGGTCGATAGGTCCTAAGATTTACGCCGTGGCTAATGGGCAGACTATCTTGGTCGATTGTAAAGTAGTGCTCTCTATTAAGATAGAAAGATTTGCCTGGAAACGTCCATTCTTTGTTATGCCAGAACTTCCCTTTGATGTTATTCTAGGGACTGACTTCATGTTCGAGACTGGAGTCAAACTTGACCTGAGACGCTTAGGAATATCTTTTAGTTTTGAACCTAGTTTGTTAATTCCGTTTTGTGTTGGGCACCATCCTCGCAGGTTGTTCCCCATTGTCGAGGAACGTGAAGCGATAGATCGTTTGATAGCTCGATTCTCTGACGTCATCACTGACAGATGGGCAAGTGCGACATTTTGCCGTACGACATTGTGGCGCAGGACCACATTCCTGTTAGATCTGGTCCTACTCCTGTGCACCCCCCAAACTCGAGATATTTAGAAATCTTATCATGGACTTGGAACGAAAGGAGGTTATTCGTCCCTCAAATCCCCATACGCAAGTCCTGCGTTCATTATTCCCAGGAAAGGTCATGGGCATCGCTTGATTGTCGATTATAGAAAGCTTAATAAAAAAATAGTGTTCGACCCATACCCCATGCCTAGCATAGGATCTGCCTTCCAACATCTTGGCGGAGCCAAATATTACAGCTTGATTGACCTTAATGCGAGCTTTCTGCAATGTGCTCTCTCAGAGTCGTCTAAGAAATTTACCGCGTTTATCACCCCCTGGCAAGTCTACGAATTCAACCGAGTGCCGTTAGGGATAAGTTGCGGGGGGCAAGCGTTGAGTAGAGTCTTAGACCATATTTTGGCGGACCTGAAATACAAATTCGTGTTTAACTACCTTGATGATATCTGCGTTTACAGCAAATCTTTTGACGACCATTTGCGTCATGTTGAGGTAGTGTTGAGGCGCCTGCGCGAGGCTGGGTTGACTGTAAACCCGGAGAAAGTCACATGGGCGAAGAGATCTATCCCATATCTTGGCTATATCATTTCTGAGGGTAACCTGCTCGTTGACCCGGATCGGGTCAAGCCTATCTTGGATTTTCCCGCCCCAAAAAACATAAAAGGGGTATTACGGTTTCTAGGTATGTGCGCCTACTACGCTAGGTTCATCCCGAACTTCTCTGACTTAGCCAACCCCCTTAACTCCTTGAGAAAAAGGGTGCCACCTTTATTTGGGGTTCTGCCAACAGCAGGCTTTTGTTGCGCTTAAGCGCCACCTAGTGTCGCCAGCCGTGCTACGCATGCCTGACTTTTCTCTGCCTTTCCAACTACATGTTGATGCCTCCTCTGTAGCGCTAGGGCGGTTCTCTCTCAAACGACTTCTGAGGGAAGTAGACCTGTAGCTTTCGCCAGCAGAACTTTGAGCCCTGCCGAAAGAAAGTATAGCATATATGAAAAGGAATGTCTCAGCTGTATCTTCGGCATCGACAAGTTCGCTGACTATCTAGAGCTTCGCCAGTTTGAGTTGTACACTGACAACATGGCCCTCAGCTGGATGTGGAATCACCCGAAACAACTAGGGAAAATTGGACGGTGGGTTTGGAAGCTATCCAGGTTTAAGTTTACTACCCATCACGTTGCTGGGAAGCTTAATGTTGTCGCTGACGCTTTGTCTAGGATGTGTGAGGATAAGGAACCTGTAGGAGAATGTAAGGAGGATGGCTCGTTATTTGTTATCCATACGATTCCCGAATCCTTTATCTCAATCAAAGACCATCAGTTGATGGATCCGTGTTGCAGACAGATCGTTGACAGGATCAAGCGTGGAGAGGGGATTGGGAACTACGAGATTTTTAAAGACCTCTTAGTAGTTCGTGTCAAGGGTAGGATAAGATATTTTGTGCCAGAGAAACTTAGGCCTATGTTACTTAAATATTTCCACGACCCCTTTTTGGCGGCCATTGCGGTGTCCTTAAGACCGAACGCAAGATTTCTAAGGAATTTTTTTGGCCCTTAATGCCTAGAGACGTTAGAGATTGGGTGCGCAAATGTGAGCCGTGTCAATTGGCCAAACCGGCGCGTAATTCTAAAATAGGGTTTCACTCCGCGGATGTTGCTAAGCAACCGTGGGAGAAAGTTTTTGTTGATTTCGTCGGCCCCCTTACCCGCTCTACCCAAGGGAACACCTCTATACTCGTTGCCATGGACGCCTTCTCTAAATTCGTCATACTCATCCCCCTAAGGAACATGAAGGCAAGGACAACTGTTAATGCTCTGTGCAGGCGTGTTTGGGCGATTTTAGGAACCCCAAGGGTCATAGTAAGTGATAATGGACCGTGTTTCCGTTCTAAAGCTTTCGGAGATATGTGTTTTTCGTGGGGGATAAGACACGTTACCACTAGCCCGTACAACCCATCGCCGAACCATGTAGAGAGGTTTAATCGTAACCTAAACGTTGCCTTGACGATCTTTCACCACCTGGATCACACCCACTGGGACCAGGACTTAGACGTTTTGAACATTGCTTTTAACGCCGCTTTCCATGAGTCAGTCAAAGCCACTCCTTCCTCTATCCTCCTCAATAGGGACCTGAACCACCCATTATTGTTTAACTGGGATATTGACCCACTCCTTAATGACGCAGGTGATTGTTCTTATGAAAAGAAATGTGAGGTAGCTTTTTCTAACCTCCTGAAGTCCCAAAGGAAGGTTGCCGCCACCTATAACCGAGGGCGTATCCCTGTCCCATTTAAACTTGGGGACGTTGTTGTGTGCAAGTGTTTTCCTCTTAGCTCAGCTGCTGACAAGTCTTCGGCGAAGATGGCGTATAAGTGGAGTGGTCCTGGTCAATTGAAAGATTTCTTACACCTGTTTCGGTATTGTTAAAAGAAGTATCCGACCCATCTTTGACACGTAGAGCACATGTCAGCCACCTAAAGGCTGCAGGGAAATGAGTCAATTGACCCCGTGCTGTGTGTCGTCTGTTTGCTTAAGTGTACCTTTGTGATTTAATTTAGCGTTCTTAAGTGCATGTTTCTAGGTATTCTATATTGTTGTATATATAATTTATATAAGGGAAGGGGTACCACCCCTGGTATTGTTAGGATAAATTTGTAGTACTGTAGGGCCTAGGTATGACTTTGGGCAGAAACTTGTGTTGGACTGTTTATAATAAAGCGTGTGTCGGGTCCAAAGTACATGGTGCAGAACGTTCGCCCCACCGACCGGACTACCTCTAAGTGCGTGTGAAGCGGCAAACCCACCTTTCCTCTTCGTGGAAAGTCGTCGCTAAACAGAGTTGTAGGTATCTCTGTGACTCGTGCTGGTAGACAATGTTAGTGCTACGAAACTGCCACAGTAACTTTCAAGGATGGCTGCGCTAACTGATAAACTTTACAATTGGATGTGGTGTTCACGTGTAAACTTTTGTTCTCAGAGACTTCACCTATTCGGCCTTCCGTCCCCCCCTTTTCTGCCCTGCCCTTTCCTTCCCCTCCTTTGTTCCTGTACACTCATCGGCAGTCAATGATCGCCCAGCTGGGCGTGGCGATGAAGCTTCCCTGGTGGTTAAAGCGGGCCACCTTACGAGCATATGCTGTCTCCCTGTCAACCCGGGATGACGGTGTGTTGGAGTGAGCGTGTGAAGCAGAGGTCAACCCCCGGAGTCCAGTTATTCGTCATCTCCCGAACCTGCATCTGGCCACCTAACATGGCCTCGGAGGGTACCGGAGCCGCCACCCACCCTCTAGTCAGCGGTGAACATCGAGGAAGGCGCCTCCCCGTGTCTTCACCAAAGGCTAAGGACGTCCTTCTTCTCCGTCCAAGGGGGGACATTGTGACGTTGTCACAGACATAATGCAAACATGGACGATCTGGCTCACCTGATCTGGTCCCCTTTGACTGGGCTGGATCTCGACTTCATGAAACTCGCACACTCAACTCCACTCAACATCACGCGGCTTACTGACCGCCCGTGGCTCGAGGCCCGATTAGAGCAAGACTCGGACAATTGAACGTCAAGATGCGCTAACCCGTATGCGCCGACGGTTGTGTTCGAGTGAAACAAGACTCATCCACCGGCGCGTGATTTGAAATTATCACGAGAATAATCGAGACTTCTGCCGAAGCAACGTACACCCCTCTCCCTTCGCCACAGTGTGATTCCCGCCGTTTGTGAACACGTGATTGACTTTGTACTGTATATAACGGCTGGACTGTGTAGTGATGTCACTCATTTCTCTGCACTCGATTAGGTGAGACACTTGTCTTAGATTTAGACGTAGGTCGTTGTTCGACGTTTTCTAAATTATGTTTGGGTTAAATTGTTCAAAATTTAAGTTTCAACTTTAAATATAAATCACGATTACTAATAGCTATATTTCTCTGAGACTGCAGGATTTGCCTGTCAGCCATTATGGTTTATGCGCTAGCTTTTCCTTTGTACTTAACGTTGTGTCCGCCTCACGGACGGGTTGGAACTTTAGCGTGGCGCCATCTTGGGCGCTAATGGAACTTTAGCATGTCGCCATCTTGGGGCGCTAATTATTTCTATTTAACATAGTTGTTCTGCTTGCTAAAAGTTTAAGATTTGTTACGATTGTGAATTTTTTAAATTGTTACTCAACTCGGGGGGCGCGAGCCCGTGCACCCAGCACATTGGGCATTATAATAATAATAATTAGATTGAACTAATTTGATTGGATCTATTGAACGTTAGTTTTAAAGTAAATCCATTTTCTAAGTGGCGCCTTAAAGGCAGTCTTTAAAAACTTCATAACTTTATGTCAATGATATGTACGGCATCGCCAGAGTCGTGTAGCCTTATAACTATGATTACTTGTATTTAACTTTCATGCTAGGTTGGGTCCCTTCATGCAGTAGGCAATTTATTATGACTAGTTGTATAATCACTTCTGTTTTCATCTAACGACTTGGTACTTGCCCTTTATATTAGTTTACTTCGGCCCTATAACTACGGCCAGTCACTCGACTCGATAACTTACAAAGTGCTCCTCATTTATTGTTGGATGAGTTTATTGTGATATATTAAACTACATCGTAATACCAACTTTAAAATTTTTGAATTTGACTACCAATCTTATAAAAGGAGACAATAATTACTACAGCAAATCATCAATTTGTAAATTTTACATTTTTACTTTCTAGCTATCTTACAGGTAAAGAAAGTGTAGTGATCGTCAAAAATATCTAACTTGAGTTTTTGATGAATATTGACGTTTCATGATACCCTGAATTTGAAAAAGTGTTTTTTTGCAATTCCGTCTGTTTGTCTGTACCATGTAGTAGAGCCTAAACTATTTTACCTATCACTTGGTGTCTAGGGTTTTCGTAGGGTTGCCCAGAGGGGTTTATGGAATTGAATATTGAACCCTAAAATTAAGGGTGAAAAGAGAAAAAACGATTTTATCAAAATCGGCTCTAACTATTTTGATTACATTTCATTTCTAACCATTGATCAATATTACAAACAAAATGGCTACTCTCAATTTTTCGTCATAATGACTATAAGAGTTCTGATCTGATGTATAAATTCTAATTTTTTATCATTTCTGTAATTCTTTTGAGACATGAAGTTAGTTATCATTGCAAATATGTAGGTCTATTTATGATAAAAAATCTTTTATTTGAAACATATTTTTATAAAACCTATAATTTTCAAGCTATACGCAAATATTTATATATAATTTTTAACTTTTCAAACAAAAAAAATATATTGCGACCGTAAAAAATAATCTAAAATGATATGTTGATAAATGTCGATGTTCAATGACCGCCTGAACCCTAAAAAGTGGTTCTTGCAATGCCATCTGTGTGTGTGTCTTCTTAACCCTAAAATTAAAAGGAGTTTAATAAAGGGCAAGAAGAGAAAAAATAAATTTTCTCAAAATCGGCTCTAACAAGTTTGATTAATATTAGAATCTAGGCGTTGATTAAGATCATAAACAAAATTGCTAATTTCATTTTCTCATGAAAATTACTTTCAGAGTACTTTACTGAAATAGAAATTCCCAAATTTTGCACAACTATTTGAGATAATAAATGATTTGTTATTGCAAAATTGTAATACTATCAAAAATATAAAAACTTTCATTTGAAATTTTATTTTTATAAAACAATAGTTTCTGAGATATTGACAAATAGATTAATATAATTTCATGAGCTTTAGTTGTACAAAGATACTATTTAAGTTTTAACGCAATAATTCTCTAATGCCATAGAGTAAGTTAATAAGTATGTCTATCAAAAAGTTGATATTCTTCCTTTATCCTTTTAGAGGAAGTGTTTGTACAGCAATAATATATATATATCTATCATTTTAGACTCAATAATCAATATTTACCACAAAATTTATAACGAATTTAATAGCAATGTGATGATCTGAAGATGTGCAACCCCTAATAAAATCTCAAAGATCTTGATTGGAAGTAGAAATTTTAATACGAAGTGTTAAACCTTGTGGACTAAATCTTGATCTTTTTTATTGGTACAAATATACATGAGGACTTAAATTCTTTAAAAATAAAATTGTGAAATTTAAAACCAGGAGTCAAAAAATGTTTTATGTTAAGTATAGCGCAATTTGTGCTCAAATTTGCTAGTGTATATATTATTTGGTTTCACATACATTATGAGTTTTGAGTAAACATCTCCATTTTTGATAATGAAGCGAGAAAGGATGTGCAGAGTTCTGTACCATTTATTTGATTTCTATTATTATTAACTAATTTCAACTTTCATTTTGCAAAACATTTTTAAATAGATAATTTTCATTAATTTCTATTTAGGTTCAATTATTAAGTAAACTCACAATATTACCAGTTTAAGTTTGTTTTAATATCAAGTAAATAATATATAAAATTACAAAAATTATATTTATAATTCTCTTTTTTTAACATTGATTCATGAGCCTGATACTCTTAAATGTAATGTCCTAATTTTTAATGTTGTTTTGTTAAAAAGGATCTTATAATATGTTTTAATTATCATTATTCATGATCAGGAATATTTAATGATATTTTATGTATTTTTTCAAACCTGTTTAATACAACTCTATCTAATACCCTTTATAGTTTAATAATTTCACTGTACAATGATTCATTTACACATCATTGATATTATCTCTTCTTACCAAACTTTAATATGCGTTAAAAAAAATATATATATTGTAACTTAGTAATATTATTAGTTCCCGGCAAAGATTTATCTGATTACCAAACCCTTCCTTCACCTCTGACAAGACATCTTGTGAATGTGGGGAATGCCAGGCCTCCAGCGTGGTTCGGATTCCACGTTAAACTGTAGGTCCTTCATTTCATCTCACTATCATCCTATCATTACACATTAGCGTAAGTGCGTATAACCCGAACGGGTAGTAAGACGCGGTGCTAATAATAATAATAATAATAATAATAATAATATTAGTAAACATAACATTATTCTCAAAAACCAGTATGTTCTCAACTATTATTAATATTAACACCACGTCTTATTACCCTACCCATTCGGGTTGTATGCACTTACACTAATGTGCAATGGTAGGGTGATTTTGAGATGAAATGGAGGACCTACAGTTTAACGTGGAATCCGAACCACGGTGGAGGCCTGGCATTCCCCACATTCATAAGTTGTGTTTAATACACGTCTTGTCAGAAGCGAAGGAAGGGTTTGGTAATAAGATAAATCTGTGCCGGGACCGAGGATTGAACCCCAGACCCTCAGCACAGAAGTCCGACACCTTACCCCCAGACCGCCAGGTCACCTATGTTCTCAACTGATGAGGAAGCTGGCTGTAGATGCTAAAAGAGTGTTATTAATATATGTTGTGTGTGTTAGTATTGTACCAATCATTTCTATCCAAGCAGTATCCAGATAAGTGTGCTAGTTGTCCCTTTTACTTTTAAACATAAAATTATTATTTATTGTTAAATGTTTTATTTACAAGAGATTTATTTCTTGTGTCATTGGACTTAGAAGGCCAATGCACACTGTCCTCTGCCTCCTCCAGCTCCCAAAACGTTCCTCTTTTATTCAAGTCATCCAATATTTGAATCCTCCTCTTTCCCTCAACCTTGCCTTCCATGACGTAATGCAGAAAACAGTTTCTATTCTCACCCACTATTCATTTGTCACCTTGTCTGTCCAGCTGATCTTCTCAAGTTTTCTCCAGCACCACATTTCAAAGATCTTCATGTATTTATTTTCCAGCGTCCTAAGTTTCTGCTCCAAATGTAGCATTCCATTAGTTTCTTACTCAGTTCCAAACTCAACATGCTGGTCAGTAGTAACCTCTTCTTGTTGAAAGCTTCCTTGGCCATGGCTATCCTCGAGGATGCCCCTTTGACAGCAGACTACTCAGATACTTGAAATGTTCTATGTTTTCCAACTCCCGGTATCAAATTTTTATTTTCAACAGCTCCTCATTTTTTGAAATCCCCATCACTTATGACTTCTCAATGTTCATCTCCATGTCATATATTATCCCTATCTCCACCAGCCAGTCCATTATTTCCTGCAACTCTTCTTTAGTTTTGACCAGCAATGCTAGCTCATTTGCATATTTAACTATGTTGATGAAGTGTCCTCCTATCCTGGAATCGCCATGTCCCTCAAGAGCTTCCCTGACCACCCACTCTCCATACAAGTTGAACAGACTGGGTGATAAACAGCATCCCTGCTATGCTGTTGGTCTCTCCATCATTCAGCCTCACCTTCACTTGCTGTCCCAGGTTCAGATTTGTATTTCCTTCAATTTCTTCCACTTCAAAAAATATGATGAAGTAAATCTTTAAGTAAGAGAATGTCAGTTGGAACAACAAGGGTATGTTCAGGTTCATGTGGATTTTGTTATGTTTCACTCATGACATAAATATTATAGTCAAAGTATTTTAAGATGAATTTAAAAACATTTTAGGCGTGAATGTTGATACCTGAGAGCGGAATGTTAAGCTTGCTGACCCATGAGGTGGGCATGTCGAGATGTTTCTCCTGAAGAGTCAACTCCGGAGAGTTCTCATCCACTTGAAAGGAAGGGTCAGTCTTACGAGACGTCCATGGTTCTCCGGGCAATAGGTACTCCCAGCATTTCAGATCCGACAGGTCAAACTTTAGGCTCTAGGAAAAAAAGCATAGTTGCCAACACAATGAATGTTTTGGCGCTTAGAACTGGTCTTATAATTACGAATAATAGTGACAGAACTGGTCTGGTAATCACGTAGGATAATAATAATATAGGTAACTGGTTTGATAATTAAGAAGAATAGTGACAGAACTGGTCTGGTAATTAAGTAGGAGAGTCATATTACTGGTCTGGTAATTAAGTAACACAATGGTATAACTGGCCTTTTAATTAATTAGAATAGTGATATAATTGGTTTGATAATTAAGTAGAAAAGTAATATAACTGGTCTGATGATTAATTAAGTAGGATAGTGATAGTAATAGTCTGATAAATAAATAAGATAATTAATTTTAGAACTGATCTGATTATTAAATAAGATAATTATTGAAAGGTTTTGATAAGTAGATATACACTAGTGGCGAATTCTGACCTCAAAATCCAGGCATGCATTCATGAGGGACTAATGAAGCCTCCCCCAAGATGTTTTGAAATTTAATGTTGAAAAATGTGATATTTTATGTATGTTTTGTGGTTAAATTTTGAAAGTAGTCACTTAATCCGTAATCGCAGGGTTAAGAGATTGGAAAACGCCTGGAATACGGAGACTTCAAAGTTTAATGAAGACCCATATACTTTATCTTTCTAACACATTGAACAACCCAACTCTCTATTCAAACTTTTTTTGTTTGCGTATTCTCAAGATATAATTTATATTCTACTTTGTACCCCTTAAGTTGTTGGTACATGGTGCTATTTATACACAGTATTTATTCTACAACCAAAATAAAACTGGCGTTCTCAGATCGTATGTCCTATAAAGCCTTGAGCTCTTGTGGTTAGCCCTAAATCTGTCTCTGATTATTCAGTGTTGATCATCTATTTATTTATTTTAGTTTTAGGTAGGTCCTCCCTAAGCTGTCTTTGTGTGGATGATTGCCAAGTATGTTGAGTGACAATATCAATACCTTGCAGCCTTGAGAGCAAACTTGCAGATTGATCCAGAAGTTGGTGTGGTTCCACATACTCTCGATTCCCAAGTAGTTTGCATTGCTCTGGTCAAACTTCACTCCACTGGGGGGCTCGATGAACAAAGTTTCAGTTATGTCACGCTTGCCAGGAAGCACAGCCACCCAACTGTGCACTCTCACACCGTACAAGTCATCCGGTTCAGCTCGTTCATAGTCCTGAAAGTCAAACATACCCAAATAATCACAAATATATATTTTATTTCTAGAGTCTACATTCACATTGGAATACAGTTAAATGGGCCTATATAGTGTGGATATCAACAAAAACAATATACACAATAATTACTGCACAGTGCAGTATTGTATGCAGGATGACTAATAAAAATAATACTGAAAAGGACAAATATGATGAAAAGTAGAGAAAATAAATGTAATTATTTATTATTTAATTGTCTAGTTCATAACTTTTCCAGCCAACCAGTAGAAGCCTTAAAGTCACTTAAACCCAATTCCTTAGCAATTTCCAATGCTTTTTCACGAATTAATGTCCCAGACAAAGGAATGTTATTGGCACTAGCGCGACAGAACCATTCAAATGTCACGTTATCAACAGCTTGTACGTGCCAGAAATGCTCTTTTACTTAATTGGATTCATTTTTGGCCCAAGATTTTAAAATTTTGTTTTTATCCTTTAAAATGTCACTGATTTGGGTCTTACCCACGTCAAATTTAGTGGCCAAATCATTAAATATCTAACTTTTCTTTCTCACTCACTTTCAAAACTTATATTTTGTCTTTCAAAGTTAAACGCTTACGTTTTTAAGACATTTTAAGAACCGACAAAACGTACCCCTTTAATGAAATTACAACTTAGAAGAATCACAAGTTTATTCACTAGTAAAAGTGCACGAGTACAGGCTAAACATTTCAAACAGCTCTTGCTAATATCTCGGAAGGGGTGGACGCTATGACCTTGAAATATCTTTCTCATTTCTGTGAAGGTATTTTAGAAACTTGGTCTAGGGGAAGGCAACAATGCTCGCGCTTCACTCGAGACAAAGACATTCCTGCAATAAATTATATGAACTGGTGTTTAACATTTGTGTCCGCTTTCTAGAGATTGTAAAGCATAAATATGCGTCTCTAGCAGAGTTCATTTCCGTTATTGAGAAAGTCCTTTATTGGGAAGTTGTTTCATCGTAATAGGCCATGTTATTTTGCCGGGTAAATTTAAACTGTCCGCTATAAAGATTTCGCTATTCTCAGGTGTCAGTTAAGGGAGATTTCACTTTATAATCATTGGGCCATGAAGATAGAGTGCATGTGGTATATTCTATTTTAGCTAAAGATGGGATGAAATTTTAAGTGAGTTTTAATCTCAGGTTCAGTTGTTTTTAGAATTCTCAGATTTAAATATAGTTTGGTTTCTTGTGTATCTGAGTAAGACATGCGTTCAGGGGTGTATAAAGAAGTTGTAACAAAGGAATGATGAAATCAGTTAATGAGTAATAGACATGACATAGCTACTTTAAGCCGTCGATCTTTACACCAAAGGATGCCATCATCAAAATATTAGCGTCATGCACCTTACACAAAATATATTCCACCAGGGCAAGAGCCAAAGAGACATTTCCTTAAACACACATTATATCGCGCTTTTTAAAAATCCCAGGGATAAAGTTCAGATTCAACACTTAGCACGTCAAGTCTGTCCTGAAAACCCCTGTGTTTTACAATAGGCTTACGCTGATGCTACCAGTACTCCTTACGGGTATATATTGTTAGATTTCAAACAAGGTACACCCGAGTGGTTCTGATATAGAACCCGCAATAAAAACAACGACACTTCCCGATTACAGATCATTTCATAGCCATGAATAAGTTCCAAGGTGCTAAAGCAAGCCGCTCTGTTGCGTGTGATGCACCGCAACGGGTCACCTGCTTGAAAACGGCAGACAAGAAAGAGATTGGCTCTTTTTCCGAATGTACCTACAACACTTTAAAAGTGAAGGTGCCATTGAAAAATGTATAGAAGAAAAATGTTTGTGCTCACAAGAAGGTGTTGAGCCAGCTGGTCAAACGAGGAGAGTACTGGAAAAAAAAGATATGACTACAAGTTCAGAAAAGAGGAGCATTTCTGCCTATGCAATTAACGCCCTTAATCAGCAGTGTATTGGGTTCATTATTATAAAAGTAATAAATGTAACACACAAAAAAGATGATATTGACGTACCTGAAAACATTAAACCACTATGAAGGAGGGTAGTGACATTACACGCGAGGCCTAATTCAGGAGGTAGCCTCTCATGGCTTTCAACCTCACACCTAATCTGTCCGCCTACATGACATTACATTGGAATTTGATGCAGCATGGATCTTTGAACACCGAAGTGAGCTTCACCCAGGCACTAACTAAAACCATCAACTTTATTGTGTACGGCGAGTTTGCAAACATCATCGCCATCGATAAGGCCAAAAACGTTGTGGTTGATTTGGGGAGTTAATATAAACGATGTTCCATCCCCTTTCCCAGTCATTTTAATCATGGATGTGATTATAGATTTATTGAGCCACATCGCCGACAACAAAGAGTTTATCGTCAAGGAACTGAGTGTTGTATCTGTATGTGGTACATTACTTCAACATTGGGTGTTAAAAACCCCTTACGCCATCGAGGAACTTTCCACCGCGGCTAAAAAGCAGGCCAGTTTCTAGTCAAAACGTTGGTCGTGGGTATGTAAGACAGAGGAGGTTTATCTTTGAAAACACTTAAAGTAGGTCGCACCACATGCATGGCCCATAGTCCTGTTTGGAATTTCTGTTTGGTCTCCATTGTCTTTGGACTTCGAGATTGGCTTATTGAAGATGGTCACACATACCATAAAACGTGGGCTGAAAACAATCGCCTTCTTCCGTTCTGTAAGTTTGGATGTTTTCCCTTCTGATAGACTGCCAACAAAAAATAGTGCACCATACAGCTCTCCTCATCAACACGGATCCACATATCAAGCATGGGACGGATAAATTCACCTTCTTTATCGACAAGAAAGACGTGGGAAAATACTTAGGCAGTTATGATGGCCTCATTACGCGGTAAAACTTCATGGCATAGCCTCAGACGTTTACGGCCATTACTGTTTCATCTATCTTATCTATAAAGCCCAGAACATTCAAATTAAAATTTTCCTGGCCAATCACATATCAGAGAGACAAAGACGCTAAGGTGTTGAAATAATACAATGCAATTTTCAAGATGTCGGCGTCCTACCACCCCTAAAGAGGCGTGCGTCCCGCCCTGTCTCCCTACAGCAGCTATAAAAGGGCGTCCTGACGGCGTGCTAGCCATAATCACGACAGTCGTCGAAGTGATCACACTTCGTGGAAGGCAAAAACGTGTGTACCCGCAAAGTAAAGCCGGTGGCATGAGAGTCGAGAAAAACTTTACGCCCTTTGACCAGCTAGAAAAATGCAAAGGGAATTGGGCTATGTTTACTGTACAGATTGGCAAGAACTGGGCAACTAAAAGTAGGTAATATCAAAGTTTTTCAGCAACAAACAGTATCCTCTGAAGATTAGTTTGAATAATCATGAAATATCCATTAGACGCATGTGTGCTCGTCGTCAGTAAGAAACATGACGTCTTAATCAAAAGGTTCGCCCGTCTCGCAACAAGCTGGGCGCGTCTTTGTGTGATGTGGGACCTTATAAACGTCAGCGTCAGCCGAATAAATTTGTGGTCGACATCCGTCACCAAATATTGCAACGATTTAATCGACAAACTCGTGGGTATATGCAACACGCTAACAGAGGAAGTGGATGTCGTCAATCTCGAACAGCCTATGGTATAAAGACACATCAGAAACATGGATCGTATCAGTGCTACTTACTATTCACGTAAAGTTGTCGGTTTGGACTATTGCATGTTTGATTGTGAACTAAAAACATTTCACTAATACATCCAAGAGACACTATAGAAACACGTATGAACGAATATATGTGTCATTATTGTAAAAATTATAGTAAATAAAGGATAATACATTGTTTTATTCACGCAAAACCTGTCCGCCCCGTACCCTATTCCTATTTCAACTGGTAGGGCCACAAACCCGGCACCAGTTATGAGTTATTCCTGCAAAATTGGGTAATATCACTGACATACGGAATTGAACACGATCACCTATAGGGTCAATGACCTCAGGTACACATGAAGACTTCAGTGGGTTTATCTGGAGACAAGAATACAAACATCTATTTTGGGACCAACACATCTGTATCCAATTATGGGTCATCACCCTTGGCCTATTCCTGTCTCGACAAGTCGACTCACCAATGTTCCACCAGGTATGAGTCATTACCCTCGACCTAATCTTGTATCGACATGTCGACCCGCCACTCTGGCACCAGTTATGAGTACAGAAATAAATTCTAAGTCCCAAATCAATACACGTCACTGGGAGAAGCCCAGTTCTATAAGTAACATCATCAACGGGGTTGCAACATATTCCTATCTCGACACGTCTAGCCGGTAAACTGGCACCGTCCCAACCTGAAAGTAAGTCACGGGGCATCGTGAAAGCTAATATCAAAATTATTTTTCTATTAGTTAATGATTTGTGTGTCTGTGTAAAACTGTTATATAACAGACATTGTACAACCGTCTCGTGTTGATTGCTTTATCCAGCCAATGTATTTTGTTAACATCAAGAAACAAAATCTCTCATTTCTGTTTAAATAGTTAGTTGCAAAATTAGTCAAGAAATTAAATTTACTGTATTTTCTCTATTTATAATTATACTTCTTGACATTTCCCTGTTTTCCCTAACATGAAAAAATTCTCTAACATACAAACTGCCCGACATTTACAGGTTTTCCCTGTCAGTAGCCACCATGTTTAGTTAGTGGCATAATTTGCTTAAAATATAGAATTCATTTTTAATGTTAGGATACTATGAGCTAGAATTTTACACCTAATGTGTTGTAAATGGGTGAAAATGTACCAGCAAAAAAATATAGATATCCAGCCTGAGGCTACTGTGTGGCCGGACCTTGCGAGGTGAAGGGCATCCGTTGTAGCAATTCTATGTATGACTAGTTTAGGGTCATGCGATCATAGCTGTGTTTTGATTTGTTGCAAGGCAGTTTCAAAACTAATAGTATGAAAAAGAGAGAGCATCTCACATGAAATTTGACCAAGATGTGTCTTCAAAAACGGATGGTTGTGTGTCACCCGCATACATAGTTTATATTTAACGGCATTTCGCCGATAATGTTTTTCTTGTGTGGTCATGAGTTTCACCCGCACGTACATGTTTGTAAGTAATAATTTAACTAACAAAAGTATTTGTATTGGCCGTAATTATTAAAAAAGTTAATAAAATCATTTGTAACGTATTGATAATGATAGTGACCTTCATTCCATGTTTGTTATGTTGGTATTGCGCTCTGATGAAGGAATATACCACTTGGTCAAATACTATTATTTGTGACAAGATTTTTGATGTATCAGTTGTACCCAGTCAGCTGCTGATCATCTTCTTCTTACGGCAGTCAGTTGTTTCGGTAGAGCATCTCGGGGTTATAAGTATAATGGTGGGGGTAGAGGTACTCAGCCGATTAAAAACATATGAGGTAGTGTAGTATTTGAAGTTTTAATTTAACAAAACATTTACATAATGGTAATACGGCTAATTAATTTAGATGAACGAATTAGTTACATTGATAAAGACAACTTTTTAGCCACCTGGGCTAAATCTCCTCTCCCCCATCTCTACCGGTTGAAAAAGTAGGTAGTTATTACAGGTCTACTCGATTTTAGTGTTAACAGGCCTGTCTCCCGATCGCGTCTGTGTCGCGTCTCACGCTTCCCTTCCATATAATGTAGAACCCAGACACTCAAGCGAATGCAATGATTGGCCAGGAGTCCGCGCCAAAACCTCCCCCTCCCCCGAAAGACCACACGTGTAAGCAACAGGTGCGTCTCCCAGCTTCCGGGTTCAGTTATCAATACATTGCACGATGCTTAAAATGAAAAGTAATAGTAATAAATTTGGATGACTCTAATATTCCAACAAAGACTTTGAACAATGAAGAACTATAAGATTAAAAGTTTAAAGGCCTGAAAATGAAGTTAAAGAATTGAAATTTAAAACATGCATTGCTTACAACTTTGGTTATGATTTACATGAATTATAATTACCATAAAACCCCACACTTTCTTATAATTAACCATTTAATAGTAATAAAGAGAATTAAATTAGGCCTAGACGAATGGTAAGTGAAAAATGTATGTATCAGTTTAGTACTCTGAGTAGCTTGAGCATATTAATATATAAACCAAGGCAAACTAATGTAAATTTAAACAAGAAATGGTTGAGAACTAAGGGCCTAAAACCCTGACCACTTTACAGCTCCCTTTGCTTTAAAAAATGGGGAAAGTCTCCCAAAATTTCACCAGTATTGAAAGCAACCTATCTAAATTTCCCTCCAAAATGAAAATGGTTGACACAAAAAAAAAAAGAAGCAGACTGTACAGTCTTTACAAGCATGTTACAAATGGTTTACACTCCTAACTAATAGAAACAAACTTATGAATCCACAGACTCAATAAAAATAAGAGCTTAAGGCCAAATCCGCTATATGAGCACTCCAACAAGATGTCTCAACACACCCTTAAAAGCCTCGTGGCCAAACTCGCTATATGAGCATCCCCAATTTATGAACCTAACGGTCAACTCAAAAATTGCTATATGAGCACAATCACTATCTACACCAGGTATCCTGACAAAAAAAGATATATATAGGAAAATAGCTTAACTTGACAAAAGAACTAATCCAAACTTAAATAACATAGCTAACTAGCAAAAAAAATACTATACAAGTACACTGTTTCAAACAGAGAAAGGGTAATACTATACAAGTACACTGTTTCAAACAGAGAAAGGGTAATACTATACAAGTACACTGTTTCAAACAGAGAAAGGGTAATATCATACAAGTACACTGTTTAATAACAGAGAAAGGGTAATATCATACAAGTACACTGTTTCAAACAGAGAAAGGGTAATATCATACAAGTACACTGTTTCAAACAGAGAAAGGGTAGTATCATACAAGTACACTGTTTCAAACAGAGAAAGGGTAATACTATACAAGTACACTGTTTCAAACAGAGAAAGGGTAATAACTAGGGATCTAAAATCATGTAACTGTAGATTTATTTGGGAGGACAGACAACCCCAAATAAAACAAAAGAGAAAAAACTCAAGGCCAAACATCTCCACAGCACACAAGACTCCAAATTTCCTCCACAGAGAACCATGTTGTACACAACCTCCAAAAAACTTTAGTAGTGGAATGCAAACTCCCATTTTGAAATATTATTATTATTGATATTTATTATTATTATTATTGTCATCACTCCTCCAACAAAATTAATGCAGAAAAAATTATTTTAAACTTGTGGCATATGGACTTATATTTATAACTTCCCAGAGCACCATAAAAACAAACTCGATAAGGGATCACTCCCAAAAACTGGAACGTATCCTCAAAATACTTCCCGTCATACAGTGACCGACAATTCCCTTGCTCAGGCCTTCAAAACACACAAGAGGCGTTCTCTTAACGGTCCAAACCTTGTTCAAAATATCTGGCAAACCACGGGCGGTCCAGAACTACTGCTGGCCCCCTGGTCCAGAAACACTCCCAAAACTCTCATAACTCAGGTGGCCCAGGTCCCAATGCCTGCCCCCTAAAACTCACAAAACTCCTAACTCGGGTGGCCCAGGTCTCAATGCCTGCCCCCTAAAACTCACAAGGTAGTCAGACCTCTGCGACAAAACCACTCTCTTGTCAAACGTCGAAGGCTCCAAGTCCTGACATCACAACACGCCACTGTATGGCAGAAATTCCCTGCCTCAACTCAACTCCTATCAAAAGTTTCCCTTAAATTACCCGCCTGTCCCTAACTTGCTCTCTAGTACACTCAAACTAAGACCCGCATAAAATCTATTCCCAAAAATATTAAACAAATTTCTCAAAAATGACTAAATCCCCTTTAGAATCCACAAGTCACTTGGAAAATTGTCGTTACTCGACCATACTTTAAGGAATTAGAGTAAATTTATAACAACATATTTGCTTAATTACCCCTGAGTTTATATTTGATTCTAATTGTATGTATTATTATATTAGCATTAACCACTCTAATAAAATATAAAAGTTTATAATTATTTTACACCTGGAAACTTTAATGCATAATCGGATATCTTTTATTATTAGTTATTTCTTTTAATGATAACTTTTCACCATTATTATTAATTTGACGATACTTTTACATAAACTTTAGTCCTACATTATGTAAATTATTATTATCGAAGATTTATATGATTACGAGGAGTGATACGATTTGAGGTTGTATGCATTGTAAACACCCTTAATGTGGAGAGAATCAGGATTATGAATCTCATAAGCATTTTTACCCAATTTATTGGATACAATATAAGGTCCAGAAAACAACAATTCAAGTTTCTTGGTCTCCTTGGCAAAGTAATCACTTCGGGGTGCTTCCTGCAAAAGAACTTGGTCTCCAACCTGAAAACCAGAATGTTTATGTTTCTGCTTCTCCTGGCGTCTCCTTCCCAGCTTCATTATTCTCTCCCTCACTCTGAGGATAATGTCTTCTCGGTCAGGTTCGTTTTCTGTAAGAGGAAAATTTAGTCCCTTCAACAAAGGATCCTGGGTCAAGTGACCTGTCATCAATTCACGAGAGGTGCACAGGGTCGCCTCATGAACATGATCATTTAAAAAGAGGTTTATGAGAGGGACACACTCTATCCACTTAGTGTGCCTTTCATGGCAAAACGTGCGCAGAATGCGACCTATCTCCTTCATACAGCGTTCGCTGGAGTTACTTTGAGGATGTCTAATGGATGAGTAATTAACTTGAATATTTAAAGCTGCCATGGCATCTACCCAAACTTTGGAAGTAAATTGAGATCCATGATCACTTAGGATTCTACGGGGGGAGCCATATTTAGTTACATAATCATCACAGATCTTTCTAACACAAGCAGCGGCTGTGGCCTTCCGCAAAGGATAACAAATTACAAATTTTGAAAAAACGTTAAGCACTACAAATAGAAAAGTCATCCCAGCTCTAGCTACGGGCAAAGGGCCAAATAAATCAACGGCAATTAAATCCTCCGGACCCTCGGGAACAATGACTTGCCACTCTCCCTCGCACCTGCGATTAGGATACTTTGCCTTTTGACACACATCACAAGATATAAGAATTTGCCTGATTAGTCGTTCCATGTTGCGCCAATGGTAGTTCTCACGGAGGAGCCAAAAGCACTTCTGAGACCCGAAATGTCCCGTCACCCTGTGAACGTGTCTCACATGTCTTGGCACCAACTCCTTGGGAACACAAACTCTGTATTTCACCTGGTCTCCTTCAGCTTTCCGGAACAGAATACCTTCAAACAACACAGCACTTCCTTACTCTCTCTAGCAATTTAGGCTCCTGATCAACGTCATTACCTTCTAAAATTAGAATGTATCTATTTATCTCGAGGTCTGCGGACTGCCAGACTCTCATATCCCTAAAATCCTTCTTTAATTTAGAATCTGGATCCAAATTGATTTTAGCTATAGTTAGGCCGAGAGGTCCACTCTCTTTGGTCACTAACTGTCCGTTGTTGTTCAGAGGGAAACGACTTAGAAAATCGGCCTGATAATTATCTTTTCCAGAAATATGGACAATTTCAAAAGTAAACTCCTGTAAAGCAAAAGTCCACCGGGTCAGCCTGTTGCTAAGCAACCTACAAGTTTGTAAAAAAGATAAAGATCTATGATCTGTTAAAATTTTGATCTCTTGCCCTTAGATCAACAGTCTAAATTTCTGTAAACACCAAACAATGGCAAGACACTCCTTTTCAGTGACAGTATAGGCCCTTTCGGCGTCCTTGAGAGTTCGGCTGACCAAAGCGATTACCCTCTCGTCCTTGTCATCCAACTGATGCAACTTGGCCCCGAGGCCATAACCTGACGCATCTGCTGTCACCCAAAAAGGTCTTCCTGGAAGAGGATGAAAAAGAAAATTACAATTTAAAAATAATTCCTTAGTTTTAACAAAAGCAGCCCGGCACTCTGCTGTCCAAACCCAGGGAGAGTATTTCTTTAAGAGAAATAATAGAGGACCCACAACCTCAGAGAAATTTTGAGCAAATCTACGGTAAAAACCACAAAAGCCTAAAAAACCTTTAAGGTGGGTTACACTCTTTGGTACCGGAAAATTTTGAATATATTTAATTTTTTCAGGATCAGTCTTGACGCCTGTCGGAGTCAAAATATGTCCAAGAAATGGTACCTGCTCCCTGCAGAACAATGATTTTGAGAGTTTAAGTGTGACTCCGCCTAGTCTAAATCTTTCCAAAACTGTTGCCAGGTGATCTAGATGTGAATAAAAACATTCACTAGTGATAAGCACATCATCAACATAAGCTCTAGCAAAGGTACTAACTGCTGGTCCCAGTATTTTATCCACGGCTCTGGTAAACTCAGCCACGCTATTGGACAGACCAAAGGGTAGAACACAAAATTGATAAGAACGAGAATTATATAAGAAGGCAGTGTACTTTTGGTCATCTGGGTGAAGGGGAATCTGCCAATATCTCTGGGCCAAATCGGTGGTGCTTAGGCACTTGATGTACTGGAAGGTTTGTAGCAACTCCTCCGGGTTGGTAGGTGATTCTCTATCAGCGATGATCCTAGAGTTCAACCGCCTTGCATCCAAACAAAGCCTAACTGTCTTGTCCTTTTTGACTACACAAACTAAGGGATTTACAAAAGAACTGTTGCCCCGCTCGATCACTCCCCACTCTTCCATGAACTTAATTTGAGCGTCCACCTGCTCTTTAACATACCACGAAATAGGATAAGTTTTTTGAACAAAAGGGGTTGTGTCATTTACAGGTATGCGCGCAGTGTAAACAGAAGTGAGCCCAGGCTTGTCTGAAAAAACTTCCCGGTATTGAACAAGTAAAAGAAAAAGTTTCTCCTGATCCTTAAGGGATAGGGAACTCGACTGCTGGACAAAAACCCAAATATCATTGGTAGAGGGATGATTAAAATTTTTGATGTGAACATGATTATAATTAGGTGTGAAATTCAAAATAGGGGTGGGTCGAGAAGAAACAATGTCTCCTTCATCAAAATTTTCCTCTCTGTTCCACTGTTGAAGAGATAGAAAGGGTAATACTTCTAAAACGTTGACTTTGACCTTAAGGGTATTTAAATTTGTAGCTAATTGTGCAGGAGCAGTGGGGAGTTCCAGACATTTATCACCCAAAACTAGGCGTTTACTGGCAAAATCCAAAATAATGTGGTTGGCACTTAAACAATCCACCCCAAACAATATAGGCTTTAATAAATGAGGAATGACAAGACAGTTAGCCAACATAACCTCACCCAGAAACTTCACAATCACCTGCACCTGGGTGTTCACCTTCTTGGATCGTCCCTTGGTAGCACCCACAATGGTCAGCTGTGGAACAGGTAAACATGGAAACTTTCTACCGGTTCTGTGTAGCAACTCCACAATCTCAGCTCATATGCCACTCACCTCGGCACCTGTATCAAACAAACAAGTAACAGACTGACCTTCCACTCCCACAACAAACTCAGGGTAATAAGTTCTGGGGGGACTGGCAATGTCCTCCTCCTCCAATAAACTTTCACGAAGATTATAAAAAATGCCAAACATAGTTAAAACTGGGTAATTTGCAACCGACTTGTGTGTGGAGAGAGTCGCCTTAGGCGGATACACATTCACAAACGACTCTATGAGTTTAAAGACCCATTAGAAACTGATGGGTTTCCCCTAGTTCTTAGAAACTGGACAAAGGCTTCCCTGTCTCTATCTCTAGGGTCCCGCCTACCTCCCTGGCCCCCTTGATCGTCACGTCCATGATACGGCCCCCCCGAGGGCAGGTTGCCTCCTCCACGCGAGGGGCCACCTCCTCCCTGGAATCTGTTTCCCCCCTGATGATGGAAACCGCCTCTATTTATCCGATGGTCCCAATTATTCCTAGGTTGGTGACCTCCTGGCCCAGGTCGATTTCCGTCTTCCCGATATCTAAACGACTCTGCTGGGTTTGGAATTCCCATACTCCTAGCGGTCAAGTCTACCTCATCCAGTCTCTTGAGGATTTTCCTCAACTCTTCTACAGACAATGCCCCTTTGGTAATGAGATTTCGTTGGACCTCAACAGGATATTGCCTGATGGCCATGGCAGTTACCTCTTCCTCCGTCAAAGGGGGGCCAAAAAATCTGGCCTTTTCCACCAACTGCGCTAAATGTCTCTCCAACGGCGCCCCAGGACCTCCTCTACACTTCTCCTGATATAACTTGACTCTGGCGTTGGCTTGTATTTGGGGTGCCCAAAACTCCTGTAGAAAAGCATCCTCGAATTGCGAGAAATTTTCCAAGTTCTCCTCATTCATGAGGAGCCAGTTCCTACTCATCCCCCACACCGATGCCTTAGCCACCCTCAACTTTTCAGCCTCTGTGACCCTGGAGGATTCAAATAATGCCCTGAGTTTCTTTAGGTGACGCCTAAGATGTTGGTTCGCTTTCCCCTCATAACAAGGAATCTCACTCTCTGTAATCCTTCCCGCCATCCCAGACACAAATACAGGTAAGCCTAAGGGGCCACCCTTTAACTCTTCTATGGCTTTACGATTATCTTCGACACGTTTCTCCACTCCTAGCTGGTCTGTCCTTAAAGTGTCCCAACCCCACTCAAAAATTGATTTGGCCTCGTCCCACTTGACCTGACCATTTCCGCCGTCCATATTTTCTATCTTCTGAACCCTCTCCTCCACTTCTAACAGGTCCTTTCCTATTAGGTCCAGCCTATTCCTAATCTGACCTACCTCTGGCTCCAATACTTCCGACACTTTACTCTCTAGGCTCCTGATGCTTTTGGTGTGTTGAGCCAACTGATGGTCAACCCTGACTTCAACCACCTGAATAGTATCCTTCACCTGAGTAACTTCCAGCTTGTGGGCCTCCACTTCCTTAATTACTTTCATTAATCCCATTCCATGGTCATTGACCCTTACAGTTAACTGTTGGCCAAGCATGGGTTGTATTGTGTGGTTAAGTAGTTTTGATGAGTCAAGGTGAAAAGTGACAAAATGTCACGAGAGCAGGAGCTTGCTTTAAAATTAAAGGAGGCTCAACAAAGATATGTCGACCAATAAATAATGATTGATAGAATTGAGGTTGAAAAGGAGGAGAATAGAAGCAAAAAGGCGAAGCTGGAGCGACATTTATGAGAGCTTGAAGGAGATCAAACGGCACCAAAGAACGTTGCTTTCCCCCCCCCCCCACGATTGGCTCATTAGCGGAGTTTAGAGGAGTGGACGAGTGTAAAATATATCAGGATAGTCTTAGTCAGTATTTCATTGCAAACAGTATTCCAGACGAGAGGAAAGTGTCAGTTATGGTCACACTTATTGGACAAGAGCCATATGCGATTTTGACAGTCTTGTGCGACGCAATTTTACCTTCCGAAAAGACATAAAGTGAACTATGTGATATTTTGAAAGGGCAGTTTTCAAAACGGATCTCAATATTTCGTGATTGCAAGGAATTTTTTGGTTTAAGACAAAGTGAATGTGAGACGGTGACTCAATGGTATACGAGAATTAAGGCCAAGGTGAGTTCATGCCAGTTTGGCCAGCAGTTGTATTGGGTAGTAAAAAATAAGTTATTCGCGGGACTAATAAAAGGACCTATGTTGTATAGATTATACCAGGAAGAACACAGGCAGGAATTACTTGTAATACTGGAGGGGGCAAGAAAAATTGAGGCAGCCTTGAAGGCATCGTGCCAAGAGGCCAATGTGCATAAAAACCAAAATTTCCCAAGAGGCACAAGGTAGCGATGTTAGGTGTAATCATTGTGGCAGTACCCAGCACAATTTTAAATATTGTAGGTTTAAAAATTACAAATGGAATGCATGTCATAAAGTAGGCCATTTGGCGAGAGTTTGCAAAGAACAAAAACGGAATTGGAGTAGCCCAAATAGCCACAATTGTGTTGAGCAGAAGGCAGAGGCTACTAAAAACTGGGTATATGACAAGATTTTTAGTATTTCGTCGGAATTTTACTAAACAATTCAAAAGGACATCATAGTCGGGGAATACTGGTTAAATCGGAGATATATTCGGGTTCCAGCAGATTAGTGATACCAAAAAAACTCTATAGGGAGCAGCTGTCGCAATTTAAACTTAAGGTGGCTGATACGTCCTTGAAATTATACGATGGATGAATCTTAGAACCGGAAGGATTGATAGAAGTGGACATTTGTATCGGTAAATAAAAGGTCATGTGTAAGATGATAGTTGTAAAATCTGGATGCAAGCTGCTACTAGGCCGTGATATGATGAATTAACTAGGGTTTCAAGTGTTGGAAGTAGATCAAATAGATGCAGATGGAGTCTTGCAATTAATATTACAGGAATGTGCATCGCTTTTTGACATTAGTCTAGGGCAGTGGTTCCCAACCTTTTGTGGCCCATCTCCCCTTTCTGGAGGTTGACCAACACCTATCGCCCCCTTTTCATTTTCATTGTATGCCTAATTTTAATTTCAAGTAAGGTGTAAATAATAAAGCACTTTTATTATTATAAACAATTTTACTATCGTATATAAAAACAACCAAAGCAGTTTTATCCGGTCAGTCTTGAATAAAATAGAAAAAAAATGTAAATTATTCACAGATTTTTTTTTAATAACAAAGAAGTGAAATAATTAACTAAGATTATTGATGTACATTTAAAAAACAGGAGTACACGCTTTCATTTTTAAATTGGAATCTGGAAAAATTAAGAAAGTTGAAAGTTAAAATTTGAAAAAATAAATGAAAGTTTGAAAATTTGTTATTGTTTTATTTTACCTTTTCAATGGCTGCCTTGTGCTTGGTGGATTTCAGTTAAAGCTTGAATATCCGGCTTTATGTTCGTCAAGTTCAGGCGCAAGTCTCCTTTGAGGAAAATGTCCAACTTATTTCTTTGTTTTGTGAGGAGCTGGACAACAGAACTAAATCCCTTTTCAACTAAATATGTTGACGGGAACAAGATGAGAAGTGGTTCAGTTTTTACCCACAGTTGTGTATAAGTGTCCATAATCCTCACCCAGCCTAACTCGTAACCGCTCTGCTTGAAAATGATTTTCGCCTCACAGTCATACTTCAGATCTAGAAACTCTGTCTGCAAAGAGTTATCAAGCTTATCCACAGCTTCAAACGATAATGGATCTAGAATCCAATCAGGAATTTGTAACTTGGTCAAATCTTCAAATCTTAATTCCATGTCAGTTTTTAACTGGTCAAGGTGATCAGTAAAAATTAGGATTTTGTCTTCTGGGAGTTCAGGAGTCCCAATGAACACTTTTTAAGGGTCGGAAACTGAATCAGCTCTTTAAGGCCAATATTTACCTTGTGAATATCAGACTTGGCGATGAATGATGAAATAATTCCTTTGGCCTTGATAAGGTTCATCTTGTTTCCTAGAAGCCTTATATTAACCTCGTTCATTTTTTCAAAAATAGCTATAAGGTACGCAAGTTCCAACTTTCGTTGTTTCAAATTCTCACTTAAAACAGGATCAGACGTGTCGAGAAACTCAGTAACCGTGTCAAATAATTCGAAGAAACGGCGCAAACAGTTTCCTTTGGAAAGCCCCCTCACGGCCGTATGTAGAAGCAACCGTTCGAATTCCTCATCATTTTCATGGCAAAGTTGTCGGAACAGGCGGTCATTGAGGGAATTAGCTTTGATCTTGTTGACACCAGTAATAACCAGTTGTAGGGTTTCATGCAGGACACCACTCAGTTTTTCCGCAGCTAAGTGTTGACGATGAATGACACAGTGAATAGTGATGACCTCTGGCACTTCTTTCTTAAGGTGGGCTAGAAACCAGCATGACGACCTGACATGGCAGGAGCACCGTCTGTTGCGCAAGCGCTCACGTTTGTTAGGGGAATCTCTTTTTCCTCAAAATAATCTTGTACCACTTTAAAAATCGACGATCCCTTCGTATCAGTGATCAAAGTTCTAGCAAACAGCATTTCCTCGGTAATTTCCTTTTGTTCATTGATAAACCTCACATAAGCTAATAAAATTGCTTTGTTATCAATCACAGTTGATCAATCTGCAATGCAAATTTACTTTTTTTCAACAAATTGGTGAGTTTGGATTCAACGTATGTGGCCATTTCGTCAATTCGCCTGGAAACAGTATTGTCGCTCAAAGGAACCAATTGACTTATCTTATTACTAGGGCCCTCGCCTAGCATGATTTCAACAATTTTTTTGGTAGCCGGTAAAACAAGAGATTCGCCAATTGTGTGAGGTTTACCACATTTAGCGATCAATAAAAACACCTCGTAAGAAGCAAGAAGACCTTTGTCAAGATCGGTTGCTCGTTTTTAAATAATTCACTCACATTAGGCCGTTTAACAGCTTTAGCTTTGAGGTGTTGAAAATAACTAAGTTCTTTACTCACTTTATCACTGTGTACTCTTGATAAATGATCTTTCATTCGCGAAGGCTTCATGGCTTCATTACTAGTAAATGTTTTATCGCACAAAAGACAATGTGGAAACTGCACATTTTGCGGTGACGTGATAAAACAGAATTTTAAATACTCAGCTGAGTATTGACGACACTTCTTCTTTTTTGAATTCATTGTGCATGAACTTCTACACTTCAAAACAAACGCACAAAAACTGATTGTGAGGCACACAAAGACTAGTGAAGACTGAAGACGAATGTAGGTCAATGGCAAGTGTATTATGTTGGCAGGAGGGGGAGGGGTTGAGTCACCATTCGGCCGCGCTGAGCAACAACAGGTGGGGGACTGTGAAAAGGGGTGAGTGCAGTGAACTCGCCGGCTGAGAATAGCCAGTGACTCGTGCTACCCGGCAACTTCTACTGTACAGTACTATTTTAATTTTCCCCCCTTTGAATACTCATCGCCCCCAAATCGCCCCCCACTTATTTATTGCCCCCTGACAACCCAAATCGCCCACTTGGGGGCGATCGCCCCCAGGTTGGGAACCACTGGTCTAGGGCATTATACTTATGAAAAGCTGGAATTGAAGGTAGAGAAGGAAGATAGGCCAGTGTTTTGTATTCCGTGACCAGTTCCGTTGGATTTTAAAGAAGAAATATGTTAACAGCTGGAAGAATGGAAAGTAAAGGTATAATACTCCAGAGGAAAACACTCAATGGGTAACAAAGTTAGTCCCAGTTATGATAAAAGGAGGGGAACTAAGAATCTGTGCGGATTACAAAATCAACATAAATACAGTGTTAGAAGATTTCAAACACCTACTACCACAAATTAAGTGTTATAAGATGTCAAACACCTACTACCACGAATTGAATAACAATTTTCCGCTCTCGAAGGAGAGAATTTTACTAAGTTGAATTTTTCAGCCGCCTACGACCAACTTGAGGTTTCAGAGGCGGCAAGATACTGTTAGCGTGGAATTCGACCACTGCAGCGCTGCGGCCGCCATTCCGCGCGAGCGCGTTGAGTACCTCCATCTGTTGGCTAGCCACAGACGCCATTGCGGAAGTATTCGACCGTGTTTACGTATGTTTGTGAGTATTTAAAATGGCCCAGAAAAATTAAAATCCCGTTGACTGTGAAATACGCTTTGTTATTCGTTTTCTTCATACAAAAGATATGAAAGCAGCTGAAATTCATCGGCATATCAGGGAAGTGTATGGAGAAAACATTATGAGCACAGGAATGGTAAAAAAGAAAATGGGTTAGAGCATTTAAAGATGGCCACACAAATGTGCATGATGAGGAACGAAGTGGGCAACCTTTTTTCATTACTGAAGACTTGGTGCAGAAAGTTGATGGAAAAAGTTCAAGAGAGCAGACGCTTTACGATTTCATCTTTATCTAATGAGTTTCCTCAAGTTTCAAGAAGTGTTTTTTATGGAATTTTGACAGAACACTTAAATAATCGTAAGATGTGCTAACGCTGGGTACCGAAATTGTTGACTGAGGTGCACAAAACCAAACGTTCAGCCAGTGCGTTGACTTTCCTTGAACAATACAGTGATTTTGGTGATGATTTTTTTAAGCCAAATTGACATGTTACGCCGACATCGAAACAACAATCCATGGAATGGTGGCATTCGACATCACCGAAGAAAGTGAAATTCAAGCAAACAATTTCAGTACGAAAAATCATGTGTACTGTATTTTGGCATACGAAGGGGATGTTGCTTGTGGATTTTTTGCCTAGTGGTGACACAATAAATTCTGAGACCTATTGTGAGACCTTAACTAAACTGCGCCGTGAAATCCAAGACAAAAGGCGTGGCATGCTGAGTAAGGGGATTGTTTTGCTTCTTGACAATGTCTGTCCATATGTGGCTAATAGTACCTAAGATATCATCGCATCATTTGGCTGGAAGCAACTTGATCACCCTCCATACAGTCCCGATCTAGCGCCTAGTGACTACCACTTGTTCTTGCTTTTAAAAAAGCATCTTGTGGTCAGCGCCACGACGACGACGATGATGATCTCAAAACTGCCGTGTTGCAGTGGTTATCAAATCAGGCGGCAGATTTCTATGAGGATGGAATTCAAAAGCTGGTTGTATGATAGGACAAGTGCCTTAATATTGGTGGAAATTAAGTTGAAAAGTAGATAAAAGTACACTTTCATGTAAAAATAAAATTGATAAAAAAGTACATTTGTGTGTTTTTAATTTCAAAACGGCACTTATTTTTTTAAAAAATACGCCTTGTAAACAGGCTTAAATTTGGGACCAAGCCAGCTTGTGCCATTTTTCAGAAAGCGATTGAAAAGATTTTTGTTAAGAATACCAGGCGTCATAAATTTTTTGGATGATTTAGTAATTACGCGTAAGAATAACGTAGAGCATTTGCAAACCTGAAGACAGTCCTTAATAGGTTAGACAAAGCGGGATTTAAATTGAATTTATATAGATTCAAGTTTTTTCGAAATGAAATAAAGTACCTGGGCCACATCATTGATATTTCAGGATTAAGTAAGGAACCCGAAAAGGTAGAAGTGATTGAAAAGGCCAAGACACCAACAGATATTAAGGAGGTCAAGGCTTTCACAGGTATGGTGAATTATTATGGTAGATTTGTACCTAAATTATCCAATTTTCTAGAGCCTTTATACTATGTGCAGCGTACATATCAGTTTGAATGGAATGAAGCTATTGAAGAGGCTTTTGTAAATATTAAATAGTAAATGGCTTTGGACAGAAATCTAGCACATTTTGATCCTAAGAAGCTCATCAAATTTGGTATGTGATGCTTCACAATATGGAATCGGAGCAGTTTTAATGAACGTGGAGCCTGGGGAAAAAGAAATGCCAATAGCATATGCCTCAAGGGTACTGCAAAAGTAGGGGAAAAAATGATTGTTTAGGATAAAGAAGCTTTGGCTATTTATTGGTCGGTGCGTAAATTCGATCAATATTTAACCAGGCATACATTTATAATAATTACAAATCATAAGCCCCTATTGACTATTTTTCGAGAGCAGAAAGGAATAACCCAAATGACAGCAGGTAGCTTGCAAAGATGGGCTTTATTTTTAAGTGGTTTTGATTATGCTTCAGTATGTTAAGGGTGTAAATAACGAGGCAGCATATGGCTTTTCCAGATTGCCAAGGGAGGTAGTGGCTGATGACAAGGAGGGAGGTGATTATTTAAATTTGTTAATTGAAGATAGGTTTCTGCTTGGAGATGAAGAGATTGTACAACAGTTAAGGCGGGATCCAGTATTAAGCAAGGTTTACCTTTATACGGTGGCAGGGTGGCCAAATAGAACAGAGCTAATTCCAGAGACATTCGCCAGGAAGTCTGAGTAAATTTACATGGACAATGGGTTACTTATGTGGGGTTATCGGTTAACTATATTGGATAAATTCAGATATCAACAGCTTGAAGAGATCTATGGAGGACATTTGGGTATGGCTAAAATGAAGGCTATTGCTAGGCAATACTTTTGGTGGCCAAATATTGACAAGGAAATAGATAAATGTGTAAAAGACTGTTTAGCATGTCAATCTAAGGCGACTTCACCTGAGCAGGCAAGCTTAGTTAGGTTTGAAGAAGCAGAGCATCCTTTTGAAAGAGAGATATTTTACCTCTATAGAGGTAAGATGTTTTTGTTACACAATTACGAATTCGCCCGTTGTCCAGACGTAACAGAGATAAATTGTAATAAAATAGATTCAGAGACCACTTAAGATAAAGTAAGGGAGATTTTTACCAGATTTTAATCTCGGATAACGGATCACAGCTGGTTTCAGAGGAATTCGAAAGGTTCTGCAAAATGAATGGAATTAAGCATATTACCTCACCACCTTATCATCTACAGACAAACGATTTAGAATAAAATGGAGTTAAATTTTTCAAGAACAGAAATGACTAAGCGATGTTGTTTCCGAAGAATGATAAAGACAGTATATCAACCTTAATAAGTCGAAACTTATTTGCCTAAGGGAATGCACCTCATTTAATTACGGGGGAGTCACCAGAAATAAGATTTCAAGGAAGGAACCAGCGTAGTCGGTTGGGCTTATTGAGGAGAACAAAAACAGAGGAAGCATGACAGAGGTAGGTCAAGTATTTCCGAGGTCATCGAGACATCTCTTTCTCAAAAGGAGAGAGAGTGTTGGCAAGAGACTACAAGAACCCTATGAAGCCAGGATGGCAACCGGCTAGCATCGAAAAGGTGTGGCGTGCGCATTGGGTGGCGGGCTCTGCAAACTGGAGCGCCTGAGTCTGGGTCGGCTCAGAGTGGGCTGACACGACGTGAGAGGTCATGATTAACTGGCCTGACTTGAAAGAGTCAACACCTCTCTCTACGAATGGCTAGTCTAGATTGGGAGTCGTTGAACAATGCGCACGCTCACGAGTAGAAGGAAGCCTCTTGTGTGTTGTATATTCTATGAATAAATTATACAAGTATCTTTCCATCCACGGCTTGATTATTACTTCTAATTAAGATCCTCAGACAAACGGACCCGAGCATAGCACAATGGTAGCAGACAACAAAGAAAGAACGCGTGATAATTTGAAAAACCATCAGTCAAATCCAAGTATACACCAGCATGCAAGACGTCAACAATTCCGTCCCAGAAGTGGAAAGTGACCCATTAGATGACAACTCAACAATCCGGAGGGCAGCGCGAGGCAATATCGCGATCACCAGCCGGATCAACACGTTACAGACCAGAACCACGGAGCAGATTGGAGCACGTTAGGTGTTCACCATATCCAGCCCAGGGGCCATCAGACGAAGGGGCCAAGCGGCCATTCAACAAGCATCCCTACTCGAAAAAAATGGGAAGGTCTGCGGTTCGCCACGGACAAGCGACCCCGAGAATGGATCAACAACAAGCACGACCTACAGGATCTACCAGTCAACAACACCACTAACAGCTAAGTACAATCATCAAGTTCCAGCAACCCATTCTCCAAATGTTTAATCCAGTGTGTGCACATTCGACGGGGAGGGGTGGTAGATGGGCAACACCCATCTCAATCAGGGTTCGCCAATAATAAATATAAATAGTTATTTCTCCTTTTTTTAAGGTCAGATGAGTTTAATGGGAATCAAAATGAGTAAACTATAGGTTCTAGGGGCCAGTTGAACTAAACTACCTCTTTGAAATAAAACTGCTGAACGTTGGTCTAATAGGTAAGAAACGTCTTAAAAACAATGGATTTGGTGACGTAGGAAAAAAAATGTTATACATATGAGTCAGGTCCCTTCTAACATTCACACGACTAAACACCAAGGTTTAGCCTTACTATAAACAATTTATGAGGTACTATTTACTCTTAGAAAAAGGCTTAGCGCTATAGGGTTGAAGCCACTAGGTATTAATACAGACTAAAAGGAAAACAAGGTCTAACGAAAGGTGTACGTTTCGTTAGACGCTGTTGCTGGGGTCAGGGGGTCAATTGTCTAGCTAGCGCAACGCGTTAACATTGAGAACCTATTATTTAGGACACCACCTAGGCCAAATAGAGCAAGAGCCGGCGTAAGGTTAAAAGGGAAAAAGAGGGTAAGGGTCGAACATCGTAGAGTGAATAGGGAACGCGTAGATGAGAAGAATCCGAACCAGGGAAATTAACGCAAAATCCCATAGGAATAGTAGACTAGACTCTTGCCCAATAGTTAATTCTACTCGCCGTCATCATGGATTTGGATCCAAACAGGTTGTTGAAAGATGAACTACAATACGAGATCATAATTCGTGGAGAAACCCCGTTAGATACGGTGGATGGGTTACGCAGCCAACTCCTCCTACTATTAGACAGGGAAAGAGACTTAAACGCCTCGATAGTAAAAACAGCCTTAATTCCTCCGCTATCAGACGAAGTTCCCAAGTAGAACGGAGGTTACATACCCTAAAGAAAGACCTAACTGACAAGACAGAGCTTACCCCAAGTCAAATAAAGAAATTTGAAACTACCTTGTTACATCTTTCGTCGAGACTAGAAAGGGCGACCATATACGATACTAAGTTAATAGAAGGGAAAGAGACGGGTGTAAAATTATGCGAACAACTCAAAGCAAAGGTAAAGTCGCTTAGGGGGCACCAAAAGGAGCCCACGCGTTCTAGTAACGAAGAGGAGCTATCCAGCCGTCTGGCAGAGGGCTCGGGGGTGTCAAGATATCCTACGACTGAAAAAAAAAAAAAAAAAACGAATAACAAATCACCTATAACTGATCCCATCCAAATGGAATCGCATGATGTTGTTAAATCCAGACTTTTTACGGTCTTGAGTATAGTGAGAAAATGGGAGTACGTTTTGGGAGGAGTCAGACCCAGTGGATTGTTTAGAAAGGGTAAACGAACTTAAAGCCACTTACCATTTAACCGATAAGGAGTTATTACAAGCGCTTCCCGAAATTTTTCAAGGAAGTAGGTTACGGTGGTTGAGAAACAATCAACATAACTGGCGCGATTGGGAGCAATTTCAAAAATTATTCAAAGTTAATTTTTTTAAGACTAACTACCAAGAGTTAATAGAAGAAGAGATTCCGGGAAGGATGCAAAAACCCACGGAATCCGTACAGGAGTATGTAACTGAATTGCAAACTCTAATTAGAAGGCACGGGGGGTTCACGCAAGAAAAGGAGCTGAACCGTGTTTTTCGCAACCTAAGGCCCGATATTAAAATAAGTTTAACTAGAACCCAGATACAGTCCGTCCCTCAGTTAGTGAAAGAGGCCGCAAGTTTCGAATTGAGCCAACAAGAAATAAAAAATTACAATAGACACTTTAGCGAAGAATATAAACTTAGAAGGAACCCCAGTGTTGGTGGACGGCGTAACCAGGAAAACCGACAATACCAAGAGGAGCCCGCGTTTGCACGAAGGGTCGAGAGGGAAACATTACCATACAACCCAACAGTCAAAGGCTATAGAGAAGGTAATATCTCCTCCCTAAAAACTCCAAAGTGCTTCAATTGTTTTTCGACGACGCATTTGGTCCGTGACTGCCCTAATAGAAACCTAAGGGGTAAGGAGCAAGGAAAAGGGAATTTTTTTTAAGTAGGCGTGGTCCGAACAACCGATCCACGCCACTGAATCCACTCGTGAATCACAACCACGAGGGCGCGCTAAAGGGAGTGAATATAAATATTGGCAAAATAAATACAATCGCTCTTTTGGACACGGGCTCAGTTAGCAATATCATGTCTAGAGAGTTCTATGAAAGTATAGAAAAAAACAAACTAAAAGGGCTTACACCATGTGACGTACAATGCGTCTTAGCGGACACTAGAACCTTAAAAGTTAAACAAAGGGCAAGAATAAATATCAAAATAGGCAGGTGGGCGTGGCCTATTTGGTTTCTGATTGTGGAATCCTTGGTGACACCGGTTATATTAGGACACGGATTCATGCGTGACACAGGGATGAAAATTGATTTCGCTAATAATAAGGTGTGTTTTGAATTCGATAACCAGCTAGAGTTTAAATTAGAGCCCTTACCTGAACGGAGGGAGGTAACGGTAACGGTGGAGACGAAATCCACGGGACGCTTTAATAAGGTGCTGAGTGAATATACGGACGTAATAAGTGAAAAAATAGGAAGGACCCATGTTCTCACCTTAGACATCGAACTCCTAGACGATTGCCCAGTACGATCTAAACCGTACCACTATGCGCCGCCCAAATTGCAAGTACTTAGGCACCACATCCAAGACCTAATAAAAAAGGAAATTATCAGACCCTCGAAAAGTCCGTATGCGTCCCCAGCCTTTCTCATAACGAAGGAAAACAAGGAAAATAGGATGGTCATCGACTATAGGAAATTGAACGCCAAGGTGAAGTTTGAAGAGACGCCCTTACCAACTATCGAAATGGCCTTTCAATACTTGGGCGAGGCCAAGATATATACGGTGTTGGATCTTAATAGGGCCTACTACCAACTTCCCCTGTCAGAGGCGTCTAAACCGTACACGGCGTTCATCACGCCCGTGGGGCTATTTGAATTCAATTTTCTCCCGTTCGGAATGTGCAATGGGGCACAATTCTCAGCCGACTGATGAACACCATATTTGGGGACATACAATTCGAGTACGTATTTACGTATCTGGACGACCTTGTAATTTATTCTGCAAACGACCAAGAACACGAAAAACATCTGAGAGAAGTGTTCAGAAGATTAAGGGAAGCAGGCCTAACCATCAATCCAAAGAAGTTAAGGGTGGCCGTGATGCAGATTGAGTACCTGGGCCAATAATTTCCTGTAAAGGAGTATCTGTCAACCCGGAACGCACGCGAGTGGTGCGAGACTTTCCACCCCCAACAATACGAGGAAACTCGCCAGGTTTTTGGGCATGATCAATTTCTATGGAAGGTTCATACCCAATCTGGCGTCGATCGCATCTCTTCTCTACCAGATAAAGAAAAATAAGGGAACATTTCTGTGGAACTCGCAAGCCGAAGAAGCGTTCCAAGAGTTAAAAGGCCTACTTTCGCGACCACCTATATTGAAAATGGCGGACTTCCGGGAACCGTTTATTCTTCAAACTGACGCGTCGTCGTCGGGATTAGGGGCGGTTTTGTGTCAACGCAGCAAAGAGGGGTTGCAACCCGTAGCCTACGCCAGCCGGACGCTGCACCAACCCGAGAAAAATTATCCCACCTTCGAACTGGAAGCGTTGGGTATCATTTTTGGAGTGAACAAGTTCTGACAGTATTTAGAGCACAGGGAGTTCGAACTTCAAACTGATAACTCCGCCTTGTCTTGGTTATTTAATCATCCCAGACAAATAGGAAAAATAGCTCGGTGGATTGCTCAACTACAAGTTTTAAGGTACTCGCTGACCCACATCCCTGGAAAAGAAAATGTGGTGGCGGACACTCTTTCAAGGATGTTTGAAGAACAGGGAAGAGAACCCGGACCTACGCAGACGCCCGGTGAACGAAAACAAGTCGAGCTTACACCCCCGCAGAAGGAACGAGGAAAACAGGGGGGTGGGGAGGAACCCCCAACGGAGGAATCGTTAGTGGTAGGAGTATTAGCAGGGTTGCCAGAACTGTTCATACCCATCAACACTACCCAACAAGCCGACCCTAAACTACGACAAATTATAACCAGTCTCGGCCAAGGTGAGGCTAGACAAGACTACAAAATCAAAGACGACATATTGTTACATAAACCATCGAGAACGGCCGGCTGGAAAGTATGCGTGCCCGATTCCCACGCCCGGGTACTCTTCGAGTATTTCCACGTGTCTCCGGCGGGCGCCCACTTAGGGGTGGCTAAAACGGTGACCAAGGTAAAGAGGCAATTTTTTTGGTCCAAGTTGGAACAGGACATACGAGACAGAGTCCGAGCATGTGAGGTCTGTTCGCGATCTAAACCTTCCCTAAATCGTAGGTACGGATTCTTATCCTCGGATGTGGCACAATTTCCTATGCAGAGGTTATATGTAGACCTGTTCGGTCCCGTGCCAAGATCCAGTGAGGGCAATGTTATTTTACTGACTGTATTAGACGCCTTTTCAAAGTTCGTCTGGCTTATCTCGTTGAGGGCCCCCACGTCCGCTTCAATAGTCAAAGCCCTGAATAGGGAAGTTTTCAAGAACTTTGGTTTTCCGTGTTCCATCGTGTCGGACAATGGAAGCCAGTTCACCTCTCGTTTATTCAAAGATATGTGCTTTTCCAGTGGTATTAGACACTTCACCACTAGCCCATTTTATCCGAATCCGAACCATGTCGAACGTTTTCATAAGAACCTTAAAGCAGCTCTAATAGCTTATCACCAGCAATTTCATAGAAAATGGGATACCACGTTACTTTGGTTACAATTGGCTTTCAACTCGGCAACCCACACCAGTCACAAAGCTACTCCCGCTGAATTGTTATTAGGTTATGAACAGCTGTCACCTATTAATCTGCGCTGGGAGTTATATCCAGGGTTTTTAGAGGAAGAACCCCCCCAAAAAATGGTGGAAAAATTGGAAGTGGCGTTTAACGAACTGAAGAAGTCGCGAGACCTAGTCGCCCGAAGGTACAACGCCCAAAGAGCACCCGTACCCTATAAAGTAGGGGACAAAGTAAGGTACGAGCTCCACACGTTGAGCAAGGCGGCAGAAGGAGTGGCGGCCAAGTTAACCTACAAATGGTCGGAACAAATGGTAATCAGTCAATTCTTTACACCCGTGACTGTACTACTGGTGGACCCCCTCACCAAATTACCCTGTCGCAGAGCCCACGTGTCGCAGCTTAAACCCTGTGAGTAGGCTTCTCCTCTTCACATGCCCCCCCCCCCCTCCTTCCTTTCGGTGGGATGGCTTCTTTGACGTGTAGGGCGGGTAGCCCCTTGTTTTTCCGGGTGGAATACCCTTCTCCAAATAGGGAGGTTAAGACTCTAGTTGGCCTGGGCTCTGTCCTTTAGGAGAGAGGGGGGGTGTTAGTTTCCCCCGCGGTTGCTACGTAAAAACAGGTAACATAAAGTGAATTTGTTTCTTTAAAAAGAAGTAACATAAAATTTAATCTGTTCCTGTAAACAAAGGTAACATAAAAGTCAATTTGTGTCTGTAAACAGTGGTAACATAGAAGTGAATTTGTGTCTGAAAATAGAGGTAACATAAAAGTGAATTTGTGTCTGTAAGCAAAGGTAATGAACAATTAGGGATAGCAACCTAATCTACTCTACAAATGTAAAGCTATATTCGATATATCCTTAAGATGACCGGCCGGTCTAGGTAAACAATGTATTTAGGATGTAAACAATATCTTTAGGATGTAAACAATGCATTTAGTAGGTGAACAATGTATTTAGGAGGTGAACAATGTATTTAGGAGGTGAACAATGTATTTAGGATGTAAACAATATCTTTAGGATGTAAACAATGTATTTAGGATGTAAACAATGTATTTAGGATGTAAACAATGTATTTAGGATGTGAACAATGTAGTTAGGAGAAGCTGTATAGTTATTTAGTTTATTATATTCCTAAAATTCATTTAGGGGTCGATCTCTGTAAACAAAGTATTTAGGATGTTCCATATAATTTATATGTTTAAAAGGTTAATTCTAGCTTTAGTCTTAATATGCCTTATTATATTTAGGAGGTTAATTGAAGTTCATTTGGAGTGTGCAGAATAAATATGTTTAACCTCCATGAATAACGCTAAGTTCACAGTTTATGTATTGTTTATCTTGTATATGGGGTTTGACTCAAAAAAAGGGGAGGTGTGTGTGGCGTGCGCATTGGGTGGCGGGCTCTGAAAACTGGAGCGCCTGAGTCTGGGTCGGCTCAGAGTGGGCTGACACGACGTGAGAGGTCATGATTAACTGGCCTGACTTGAAAGAGTCAACACCTCTCTCTACGAATGGCTAGTCTAGATTGGGAGTCGTTGAACAATGCGCACGCTCACGAGTAGAAGGAAGCCTCTTGTGTGTTGTATATTCTATAAATAAATTATACAAGTATCTTTCCATCCACGGCTTGATTATTACTTCTAATTAAGATCCTCAGACAAACGGACCCGAGCATAGCACAAAGGTGCTAGGTAATAGAACCTATTTATGTCAGCCGGACAGTAATAGTGCTATGAAATGGAAAAGGCATACTGATCAGCTACTTAAGGTTGGTGATTTCTACCTAAGGAGGTATCACAAATTGAACAGGCATGTACATCTCTTAAGTGGACTCCATCATGAGAACAAGAAAACTTAAGGCCTAAGTTCAAATATGGATATACAAAGGTCAAGTGTAGGCGACGTAGAATCACCGGCAAGAAAGGAAACTAATCAGGAGGTTCGAGATCTTCAGTTAGAAGATAAGTTATCACCTTCGAAGGAGAGGAGTACCATGACCGAAGACGATATACATGGAAACGGAAGACGCAAGGAAAGTGGTAGCGCTGGTAAACATGTGTAGAACTTAAGTTTAAATGTGAACAATCGTACCAGGAGGTGTATTAAACCAAATGAGAGACTGAACTTATAAAGATAAATTATTTTAAAATCCACGGTCATATTGCTTTGTAGCTTAGTCGGGAGAGGTGTAATAATTTAAAAATCTTGTTTAAATCTCACATGTGAAAATTTTTGTTTTTTCAGTAGCCAATGTTTGGATCATATTTAACGTTGCGTGCACTTAAGACGTTTGTTTTGCCTTCTTTTTGCAAGACAAATTGCTAAAATTGACCATACTAGTACTTCCCCATTATGGATTTCACGGAACTAAGTGGGAAAAACGATGTAGAAAACTGTACTGTGTGGACACCGTTGAGTTGCAACTTTTCTTCCACGCAGTTTTGCCTACGCAGTCATAAATGAGTATAAAACATTGCGTGTGAACCGAGCTTAAGAGAACAATAGAAAAAATTACTGTCAAGAGACAAAGTTAGTCCATTTCTAAATTACCAGTTGATCCAATAATATTAATTTGGATAAAGGGTTTGAGTTGTACAACGGAATTCATAATCTAGATAAGTGTATGACGCATCGTCTAATTGGATAACCATAATGAATAAAACTTGAGTTTTAGATTGGTCAAGTATGAAATCAACACAAATTAAAAAGAGTTAAGATTGACATAGGAAATGTGAAAAATGTAAGTAGATATGATTTTTGTGCAATATATTTTGCTTTATTATTTAGCTTTGTACAATAATTTTACCGTTTTTTTTATGGGTGTGAAACGTTGTCTTTTACCTTAAATGAAGAACATTATTTTATGGTTTTTGAAATAATGTGCTAATGACTAATGGGGAGTGAAGAAGGTAAAATAATGATAGGTTACATAACTTGTACTCATCACAAGACATTGTTAGGATAATCATATCCCATAGATTATGGTGGGAAGTATATGTAGTGCGAATAGAAGATTTTAGAACCTTTGACCTTCAAGCCCAATGGGAAGACCTAGACGCATATTAGGGGATGACGTTTGAAAGAGATAAGGTGTAATAGAGTGGAGTGATGAAACTAGGTCAAGATAGGGATAGGTGGCGTACTTTTGTAGGTATGGAAATGAACTTTCGAGTTCCTAATGCCATAGAGTAAGTAAGTATTTAGGTTTATAAATATTTTAAATTTCACTATTTATTCATTAATAATTACATTATATTTAATAAACAGTGGAATTTAAAATATGTACTTGCAACCCGAGATAATCGACATTTATTTCTTTGATACCTTAATCAGTACCTCAATATCCAAAAAGAATTTCAGTTAAGGTATGTGAAAACTCTCGATTACACCTTGTTATCCCTATCTTTAGGCTTCGGGAGTAACTGGTTTATGTCTAGAAGAAGTCCAGTCTCCGGGTGACGTTGGTGGTCAGACAGCGGTCTCGTGGGTACTGAGGTAGGAAGATGGGGGAGAAAATATAGGCGGGCTGGGGGTGATTATGGTGTGAAGATGATGGCCCTCGGGACTCAAAGAGAAATAAGAGTAGGTGGGGGTCGGGTAGTTGGTGAGGAGGGAAGACGAGGAGAGGAAGGAGATAACTTAGGGGTAGGGACTCTTGTAAGTGTTGGAGTGGAGTGGGAACGTTCGGAGGGCCAGGCGTTGAGCTTTGGGCAGTAGAAGGTGGGCCCTCAGGTTTTGCTTGGTCGGCGACGTCCTCTTCAGGGTCTTCTCTCAGTCGGCTTTCCGAAGCGGCGGGTGTAGCCCATTCCGTGAGGTCGCAGAGAAAAGAACAAGTGGCTGGAAAGGGGGAAAAGGTCAGCGGAAGGAGTACCGGCAGCGTGTGTTGTTGTGGGATAGGTGAAGGTGGAGAGAGAGGATTAAGACAAATTTTTCTGGTTTGGAACATAGAAAAATTTATTATTATTATTATTATTATTATTATTATTATTATTATTATTATTATTATTATTATTATTATTATTAGCACCACATCTTACCACCCGTTCGAGTTATATGCACTTACACTAATGTGTAATGGTAGGGTGATTGTTACATGAACTGGAGGACCTACAGTTTAACGTGGGATCCAGACCACGGTTGAGGCCTAGCGTTCAACACAGTCACAAGTTGTGATTAATACTGGTCTTGTCAGTGGTGAAGGAAGGGTTTGGCAATCAGATACATCTGTGCCGAGACCGATGATTGAATCCTGGACCCCCAGCACAGAAGTCTGACACCTTACCTCCAGACCACCAGGTGACCTTGGACAATTTATTCACTCTTTAAGAACATGTGACGCACCAGAGTTTTGTATCAAATGAAATTTGAGCAAAAGCAGAAACAGATTAGCATGCTCTGATGATGCTCCCTGAAGGGGAGCACAAGAGCAAATTCCAACACGTACCGACAAATTGGTCACAGCGTGTGGTTTTAGGAAATTAAAACAAACTGGTTGTCGCATTTCACAAAGGTTCTGAAACAAAGAAATAACTTATTTTTAAATTATTAGTGAGGGGGAGGGGAGGGGGAAGTATATTGGTAGACCTAATAAGGGGTTTTAGAGTTACGTGTGGAGACACTAGTCTATGGGGGGGGGGGGGGGGAAGCGGAGTGAGAGCCTCCCAAACCACTGTTTTAACACTTTTCGCTTATCCGAGCAGAGCTTTGGGACGTCCGCTAGGTGACCCAAGCGGGAAACGCATAGCCGAGGATTGGCCTGGGCAATTGCTTGTACAGTGCCAGACCGTTCCTTGTAGAGAGGGTACTAGGCCTGTTAAGCAGTGGGCCTAGGATTTCCAACCTTTGCCTTCTCAGTACAGTGTTTTCGCCAGGTCAGTTTGGTGTCCAGCGTTAAGTCCCGGGTACTTATCACTAATCGTCCATCTGATCTGCTCTCCGAACAGCCGGAGTAGGGCCTGCATGTAGAAATTTATTTTCCACGTGAAAAGCACTGCTGTTCTCTTTTCCACGTTAATACTTGTCCTCCAGGTGGTCAGCCACCCACTCAAATGCGTTAGTTGTGTCTGAAGTCGCCTCTCCACCAGCTGCCCTCGCCACGACTCCCCTACTTTAGCCGTGTCATCCATATACAATGCCAACTTGGTGTCTGGGGATTTAGGAATGTTGTTCACATACAGAGTGAAGAGCACCGGGACTACGAGGGAACCCTGCGGAACTTCAGGCCGGAATCTTTTGACTTGGAAAGTGTGTTCCCAAAGGAATTGGAGAAGGAACGGTGGGATAGATAAAATTGTACAACCTTAACCAGATAGAAAGGAGAGGAGTTTGAAAGGAGATCTTCATGCCAAACATGGTCGAAGGCCTTTGCCAAGTCGAGAACCAGTCAGCCTGTTTATTTGAAGTTCCTCGTGACCTGTTCCACGAGACGGACAAGTTGGTGAGACGTAGCGTGTCCCACCCCCACCCGAAAGTTGAAATACTCGTCCACTAGGATGCCCGCCTCGTGAGCATGTCGGGTCGGTCTCATTAGTAGAAGTCTCTCGAACAACTTGTCCAAACAGTCGATCAAGCTGATTTGTCGGTAAGACAAAGCTACGGCTGGGTCCTTACCTGATTTATGAAAGCAGAGGACGTTGGCATGCTCCCAGAGCTCGGGGAAGTAACTTAGGAGCAGGACGACGTTAATCGCCTCCAAGAGAAGTTTTCTAAGGATTGGATTATAGATACCATCCAGTTTAGGGGCCTTATTTATTCTTAGAGCGGCTAACGCCCACGACATTTCTATCGCCTTTCTAGATTCTGGTTCATCCAAGGGTCTGTATGAGACCGCACCGATGACCTGACTCACGTGCGCAATGTGCACCGGGTCTGGCGGGTCGTCAGTCGGTATGAATTGCTCCTCTAAGTACTCAGCGAGAGCGTCGGACTTCTCCTGGTTAGAGTTCATCACCTCGTTCCGTCTTACAATAGGCAGTCTTGGTGTGGGGACCCACATCAAGTTCCTCGTCATGCGCCACAGGGACCTGTCCTGTATGTACAAGCTCTCAATCTTGTTTGCCCAGACACTGTTCCGGTATTCTTGGACCATCTCACGAACAGCATGAACTTTGCGGCTATAGTTGGCCTTGTATACCGGGTCACTTGAGATTTTCCAAGCCCTCCTCAGCCAATTTTTTCCCCGTACGTGCCTGAGGATATAATCGGGCTTAGAAGCCTGTGGCGCCCTCTTAGGACGGTACCTCAGCGTCGAAGCTTCGAACGCTTCCTTGATGGTGGAAGTTATGAACCCCACACCATGGTCGATTTCTGCTGCTGTTTGAAATCTACGGGTGGGTCTCAACCTCTCTCTCAACACATTCACGAACCTGACCCAGTCAGTGCACTTTATATCAGGTTTTTTAGAGTGGTCTGTGGAGGACACTGCATGTTCCAGGTTCACGAGAACGGGATTGTGATCAAAGTTTATTTCAGCTAGAGACTTCAGCACCAATCGCTCTCTGATCCCTTTGGTGACAACAAAGTTGAGGACTTCCGGGAAACCAAGGGGAATGTGAGGGATATGGGTGGGTGTGGGAGGGCCGAAAGCAACCAGACTATGTTGATCCATGGCGCCACGGAGAAATCCGTCACGAGCATTCATAATTTTGGAGCCCAACAAAGGATGCTTAGCATTGAAGTCACCGCCGATTAAAACAGGTGTGGTACCTCGCAGCATAACCTCCATGTCCGCTACAGTTACCCAGATGAACCGGTGGTAGGGAGGGAAGTAGATGGAGATGAGATGCACTGGGCCAGTAGAGGTCACCAGTTAGATAGCCATTTCTCTATGTGCTGGAGGGGAGGAAGCGAGATGACGTGCTGGTAAGATTCTAGCAGTGAAACTATCATATAAAGGAAACAAAAATGTTAGATTAATATGGAATGAGCGACAATGCGTAGTAGACAAGTTGATAAGTGTTGATAAGTGACCTCAAACCAAAAGTAATATAGATAATATTATATATTTCGATTGCTATATTTTACACTAAATAATTAAATAGAAACAAAGAAATATAACAATTTTTTGTTAATTTTATTAATATGTTTTATCATAGAAGTTTTGTATGTACACTGTCTAGGCAAATCATAGATTACTATACCTCAATGGCACATTTCTCCGCCTCCTTGGCCTTCTCCTCTAACTCTTCCTTTTTGCGTCGTTCTCGGTTTTCCATCTGAAGCAAGAACTGGCTTCGCAAGTCACGTTTAGGCTTGATCTGGTACTTGGTGTCTCCTGTATCTTTCTCTTCCTGGGGCTCCTGTAATATAAAACAACGTATATAGCACCACAATTCAATATTGGGAGCGTATCACCCGAATGGCTGGTAAGAAGCGGTGCTAATAATAATAATAATAATAATATATAATAAATAATAATAATAAATAATAAATAGCTGTTTGTATCCCATCAGTAAATAAACCGCAAACATAGTATACATAGATAATAACAATTATAATAGAGTGCCTTGAATAGACTAATCTGGCATTTGGTGAAAGTAGACTAGTACGACCGTACATTCCAGTTTGACCTACTTAGCTCTGATTGGCTGGATTTGGTCACGTGACCCCGCCTCCTCACTCTCTGATTGGCTGCTATAAATAGCCTCCTTCCCCCACCCCTGACCTACTTTATAAATCCGTTTGATTCCCCCTCCCCTACAGCCCCCTCGACAACCAACCCCGGACATGTTGGTTCTTAATGATTGTTAATTGATTTGGTGTTGGAGTGTTTATTCATTGATTTGTTTATTAGAACCTCGCACTATGGCTGTCTTATGTTGAATGAACATTGGTTCATCCGTCACAAGGCTCTGTCCAGCACACCCCTCCCTTCTCCCAGCCTTCCCTACTAACCCCGGACATGTTGGTTCTTGATGATTAATGATTGTTAATTGATTTTTGGCTAGGATAGAGGTGTTTGAGTTTTTCTTAATTGATTAGGGCGCTGTAATTTATTAGAACCTCGCGCTATGGCTGACAGGTCTAGAATGAACATTGGTTCTTCCACCACCATGGACTGTCCAGCACGAACCTCACGCTATGGCTGTCGGTAGTAGAGTGATAAATGGTTCCCTGCCTTTCAATTCCCCCTCCTGTCGCAACCCGGGCGCCAGTAGGTCGACCCGACAAGACAAGAATAGATATTGACGTCATTGCCCAGGGCAACGGGGTTTATCCCTGGCGCCAGTATGTCGGGAAGACAAGACAAGAATAGATATTGAGGTCATTGCCCCGGGCATCGGGTTTTCCCTGGCGCCAGTATGTCGGGCAGACAAGACAAGAATAGATATTGAGGTCATTGCCCAGGGCAACTTGGTTTTTCCCTGGCGTCAGGTTGGCGGGCAGTCAAGACGAGTTGAGACAAGAATAGATATTGAGGTCATTGCCCGGGCATCGAGTTTTCCCTGGCGCCAGTATGTCGGGCAGACAAGACAATAGATATTGAGGTCATTGCCCAGGGCAACGGGGTTTTTTCCTGGCGTCAGGTTGGCGGGCAGTCAAGACGAGCTGAGACAAGAATAGATATTGAGTTCATTGCCCCGGGCATCGGGTTTTCCCTGGCGCCAGTATGTTGGTCAGACAAGACAAGAATAGATATTGAGGTCATTGCCCTGGGCAACGGGTTTTCCCTGGCGCCAGGTTGGCGGGCAGACAAGACAAGTTGGGACAAGAATAGATCGTGTGACGTCAAACGAGGGAGGGAAAGGGTGGCTATAAAGAGGGGCGCCCACCTGGCTGTCTATTTATAAGCGTTTGTAGAGCTATATTAACTTTTACAACAAAAAAAATCACAAGTAATACACTAATGAGGATCTTGAAATTATTTTAAATTAATATGTTGTTACATTAAACAAATTAGTTACTTAAACAGCAACAAGAAATTTAACGTTCGCAAAAATATTTTGATATAATAATATATTTACTTTTACAAAAAAATCACAAGTAATACAATTATGAAAATCTTGAAATTATTTTAAATTAATATGATGTTGAAACTATATACGCTGACATAATATATAACATTTAAACTAAACAAATTAGTGACTTAAACAGCAAGTAGAACTTTAATGTCCGCAAATATGAGCTTGTATTTATAGGATAGGCGGGAGGTGCGGGTGTAGACGTTAAAACACAAACATAACAGTTTTACAATATTTATTTGAATCATGAAAAAGTATACACACAGTGAAAAGTATATTGTGAATATTTACAATATATATTTTTTAGCATAAACCTAACAGTTTTACAAAATTTATTTAAATCGTGAAAAAAGTATACAAACAGTTAAAAGCACACTGTGAATATTTACAATATATATTTATTAACATAAACATAACTTTTTTTTACACACAGTGAAATGTATAATGTGAATATTTACAATATTTATTTACACACAGTGAAAAGTACACTGAATATTTACAATATTTATTTACACAATGATGAAAAGTATACTGTGAATATTTACAATATAGGGGGAATAGTGGTCTCGGTACTAAATATGATATATACATAGAGATGGTTTTCAATTTAAAAGAAAATAAATATATATATTAATATATATTATATAATACAAACAATTTATCATATTTGAATCGATTTAGAATATATATATATACAAACAGTTGACTAGAATTAAAATATATACAAACAAATAATTGACTAGAAAAAAATCAGGTAGGCGGAGGATTGTACTGGCAAATAAAAAATAAAAAAAGTAACCCGGGTGCATAAAATAAATTTTTTTAAATATGCTTGTTTTGATGCAGAAAAAAAATATGAAAAAAATTCTCAAATCTTTGAAAAATGGTATGTCAGTGGAACTGTCTAGAGTGAAAGAAAAAAAAGATGATTATTCAGCCCGTCTAAATCAACACCTTATAGTCGTGGCGAGTGCGTATACAAGGTCTCTGATACACAAACGGCAACGTATTAAAATTATCGGTTATCAGACGTTTGGTGTACACGGGCCGGTAGGCTTTAGTCTGCGAAACGGTACTCGCAAGACCTTTTCTTAAAATGTTGTGCGGTATCTGTATGTATCTTTCCGAAACCTGTTCGGTGACCATCGCTTTCAAAACGTAAAAAATTAGCTTCGTTCCGGTTGCCATAGTTTATGGTGATCCCGCGAACCTTGCACACCGTTTTTGTTTTGGCAGGATCGCCACCAACACAAACTCGGTACGCGTAATTCTTGGGACCACCAAATACAAAGGCACTAATGTAGCTTCCCGGACCGTAATCCTGAAGTTCATCAGTGAGGTCACCTAAAAAGTCTCCGGTCTGTGGACTCCAATCGCCGGGGCGTTCGGTAAATAGAACGCTATCTGTATCATGATACAAAATGCGGTCCCCCAATTGTTCAAGGATGCTGTATAAGTGCAACCTAGCCATAGCAGTCGTGTAGCACGCCACCGCCACACTCGTGTTAGGGTTAGGGCGCAACGCGTCACGCGTATCCTTGTAATTGAGGAACATAACCTCATCATTTACATCAATGACGCTGTCCACGGTGATGTACGGATCCGTCAGGTACTTGTGGATGCCCTGATAGTAGTTGACAACGGCTACGTGTGGTAAATCGGGTCTTTTGCCTAAACTTTCCCCATAGTGAATTTTAAAAAAGTTTAGCCAGATTTCGGAGACCAGGGTTTTTACAAACAGAACCGAAATCGAGTTTTACCCCTTCCCTTTCCTCATAATTTTTAATGTAAGCTAACTTTTCCTTCTGTGAGGTACACCACTCTGGCCATCCGCTGGCTTCTTGTTTAATTTTCAAAAAAGTATCAATGTACCCGTGAAACAGGCCGCCAGAACATGTCTGACGGTCGTAAACAGATACATTGTACTCCCTTACTTCGTGCACCGCTTCAACGGTGTAGCCTTTCTCAACGGCTTTCCGGATCTCGTCAATCCCCCAGAGGCCTGTCAACCAGCGATCATTTTTGTCGTTGTGCTGACACGTACCTTGGTTTTTCTCCTCCCCGCATTTACTGTACAAGATGAACATTAGCTTGTCGTGAATCCGTGTAGTCAATACGGGCAGGAATGAATCCCGCGGAGGCGTCACTGTAACTTTGGCTATGCGTTCTACTTGATCTATAGACGGACAATTTGGTTCCAAGTGAATTTTGGGGTGGCAGACGGGGTATTTTTTGTACTTGCAAACGTATGGATACGATGAACACACATCCAAGTACTTGATCTTCTCCCCACAAGAAAGGTCTGTTTCGTGGAAGAGCTTGATACAATTTGTACGCCCTCCAAAGAATGCATCCCTGGGACAGAGAGGTTCCTTGGTATACACCTCGTGCCGTAGTACAAATTGCTGCAAGTCCTTGTCTGTGCGTTTCATCGAATTAAACATGCACTCCCACATCTCTACGACCGTGAAGCCGGCATTCTTAAACTTTTCCAAACAAACCATGGTCGCTTCATAACGCGTCCCATGGTCTCGTGGGGACTAATTTTGATAGGGGTGGTCCTGTCAGGGTAACAGAGAGGGCACCCGTTCCAATAACAGCCCCAGAACTGGAAGATGGTGGTGGTATCTTCAGCTTTAACAACGCCGTCTACACGTCGTCCTAACACATATACCTCACGGCCTTTACCCGCATGAAGAATAGAGACACCGCGTTGATGGGCCTCCCAGCAGAGCCATTGTACAGCGACGTGCGACTGTTGATCTGCGAACCGATAGCCACCGTTAGGGATAATACCGATAATTATCTCTTTAAGATGACTTCGGCGGTAAACCAACATGGCCGCTCCAGTTATCGTACACGCCTCTCTGAAAGGATCCACCTTTGCTTTCTCCATGAGCATGTCTCTAAACTTTAGACAGGCCTTCCGTAGGATCTCTACATCTTTCACACAATACAGTTCCAACTCGCGTTTAAAATAAAAGACATAATTTTCTTTGACCAACGCGTCATACCACTACTTAAAGATCTCCTTTCCCTCAACTGACATCTCACCGATGCCGTGGTCCTCCTTTGGTGGCAAGGGACCCCTATACCCCACGTTTTCTTTTTCTTTGAAAAAATGGGGGAAATGTCTCTTGGCCAAAGACTCGCCCAAACCAAACGTTTTGGGCAGTTTGGACAACGACATCGGGAGAAAGTTCAGCGAGTCAATAAAGTGGAGCGGACCGTAACGCATGGATATGATTTTCCCACCGTTCAGTATTTGTTCTGGAGTCCATTTTTTAACCTCCATCATATATCTTAAAATAAAATTTCCATTATAGGATTTAGCATTATGGCCTAGGAGGGTGATATCCTTAAATTTTGAAGCTTTAATTTGTTCTATGAATTTAAAAAATTGGGCCATTGTGGTATCACCCTTGAATATGCAAGTCCTATAGCCCCACAGTCAACGCAATGATGGTCATTTGCATCTATATGAACGCAGTCCTTGCAACACGTCTGCACGACACATAGGTTAGGTTCTTGCAAGTACGTGCCGGCCGCACCTTGAAGAAGCGTTTCTAGTCTGCATTCAAAATCGTAGAATACAAACATGAAATTGGTATTTTCCACTGACGGCTTTGACGGGGCCTGCTTCATATAAAAGAAATGACCAAAAGGACTATATGAATCGCATACTCTACAAAATGTTTCATAACACCTGTGTGAATAGTCTGCTCTTTACAAACTGAAAAATTGCCCGCATACCTCGCAAACCTTTTTGACATCACAGATCGACCTGTGACCGCTGCAAAAACTAGGACGTTTATGGTTATCAAAACACGTCTGGTTTGTGAACCATCGCCCGCAGTCTTTACAGACCACAGATCGGCCTCCGCTACAAACCGCTTTAGCGTTGCACTTTTTGCACGCGGATTCACACTTGTGCGCATTCTTAAGATCAAATGGCACACGGCACTCACGGCAAAAGTACCCACACTTAAATGCAGCTGTCAAGGATGTTATGACGTCAAAATGTTTTGCTTATCATCGTGAAAAATACAAATCAAGGTGCCCCTTAAAGGAATGTTCGGAGGGAGTAGGCCCCTCTTTATAGGACCTGTCTCCCCTGACGTTCCCTGAACACGGTAATTTTGTATTCGGTGAGGTATGTTTGAAATTGTTTCAGTTCAGTTATTCCACCACCTTTCAAAAGATTAACACGGGCATCATGGCATAGTTCTTCTGCTTCATATTTTTTTAATATTACGGCCATTTTTGATTTGTTTGAAAGTGTTCACATTCATGCATCCTGGTTCACTTTTATTATCACATATAGCTTTGGCGACAACTAATGCACGGGCAAGGCAAAGTATGTCGTCATTTTGAATCGTAATGATCCCTTTGTTATTACGGCTATATGTGATAGTGGGTAAAAGTTTACCACATTTATGATTACCCCTCCCGCGAGGTTCCTTAAAGTGGCAGAGTTTAACGTACAGCGGTGCTGTACTCAAAAACAAAGTATTACTTTGCAACACGTGACTTACGTTATCAAGCACTGCTCGTGCGTCTAACTGGTCTGATCGCCTAAATGAGACGTACACCGGGCTCAACGTAGAGTCAGTGCTACTCAAAAGTATGCCGACGTGGTCATCGGCGCTAACGCCATGGTCCTGCAGCCGATTGAGCAAATTAGTAATTTGTTCTTCAATTCAGCTTAATGCGTCACGATCGCTTGCCGGAGCACCAAGATGTACGGTAATTTCTCTACCAGTATAAAAGAAACGCCTAAATTATTTAATCCTCTCTTCTACGATACGAAGTGGGACGCCATTTTGCAATGCCCCACCTATCTGAATTACCGGACCACTAAATCCCGGTTGAGGGGCCGAAGACGGTCCCGCTCCACGATCCCCGTCTCCCGCACTGCAGCTGGGGCTCGAGCACCTTCTCCCAGGCTCGCAGGCAGCGCTCCTGCAGTGCGGTTGTGGGGACTAGTAGCCAGCGGTGGTTGGAGGACCGTTCCTCCATTTACGGTCTCCAATTCAGCTATAACATATGCCAAAGTAAGCACTGTTACAAACATGCGCGTATTTTTTTAAAATATAATATATTACATAATTGCTTTAACTGAAACCAACATTCCGCGAAGTGAATGAAAAAAAAACCGCCCCAAGTTTACTATGGCAAGATTCGAACCTCAAACTCTTCCGGCCACGACCGTCTGGCTCCACACGAAACAAACGCTGTAGCCAACACAGCGCAGGGGTAAATTTTAGGGCACGAAACTATATATTTTCTTGACATAATAAATAACATTTACACAAAGAAAATTAGTCACTTAAACTGTAAGCCGAAATCATAGGAAGTGCACCCAAATTTTGCAAGGAGGGAGAATGGAAAATCTATTAGAAAAAACTTCACACATAAATTTCCAAGTAATATTAAAGACAACTTTAAATATCGTTTAATGTTAGAGACTATATTTTGTTGACATAATAAATACTGTAAGCCAAAACTAGAGGCAGTGCACCAGCATTTTGAAAGGAGGGAGAATGGAAAATCTATTAGAAAAACTTCCCACATAAATTCCTAAGTAATATTAAATACAACTTTAAATATCGTTTAATGTTAGAGATTATATTTTGTTGACATAATAAATACTGTATCCCTGTACTAGAGGAAGTGCAGTCGCATTTTGCAAGGAGGGAGAATGGAAAACCCTAAATACACACGACGCTGATGAAGGAATCTGTAATATTTATTTTTAAATTGTGTACTATTCCAATGGATTTGTTTACAATACAAACACACGTCATAAATGAAAGTGTATAGATTTATGTTTACTCTTGGTGAAACACGAGTTAATGTCTAAAGTGTCAATTATAATTTTCTGCCTTTGAATGGGAAATGAACATGTACAAAATACCAGTCAAGGCAGTTATTTTAAAGACATAAACCAGTATTTTCGCTTATGTCAGGGAATTGAACCAGGGAATCCCCCACAGGCACAACATAGTTTTTTAAGACGGGTTAAATTACGTAGGATTTTTAATAACTGTTTAAAGCAACAATATATAGTTTTCCCTGCTCTAAACTGTAAACAAACGCGTATCTTGTCCACTAAACGAACTAGTACAATTGACTTGAAAGGAGCAGCTGACAAGAGGTTTCGAACTAGTACCGATATAACGGTGTTTGCGTGAGCGAGAGAGAGCATTAGCTACACATATAGTATATTTTCAAACTAGTGGATACTTACATATCAGCCTGTCGATGGTGTCCAAATCTGTCCAAACAGAGGTGGACGCTGGCGATAGGGACGCAGGAGAGAGGATGCCTTGGACGGGCCTGAGGACGTCAGCGACGTCGTGCCACCGTTGGGGTTGCCTCCGGCTAGGTAGATGTCGGCACGCCCGTCGCTACACTGCCCAGAAGACCCTCATCCAGTCCATATGAATCCCAGTAATCTGAAATTAAATAAATACATATTAATTACCATTTACAGAAAAAAAAACACTGGCAAGTCTATCGTAGAACACTACTTTCCCATGGACCAGTCGCCATCCGCTCTACACATCTTCTAAAAATTGTATTAACTGGTCCAGGTTAGGGGGATCCACAAGTTGCGCCGCCACGCCAAGCGTCATGGGCTCTCATCTAACAAAGAAGAAGAGAATACCTCAGTACACCCTGACATGATAATTAAATTAGAAACCATTAAAATATACAAAACGAATTAAACATACCCGAAATTAAACAATTTTCCAACGCGTTTAAACTCATCTTGATGTTTATGTGATCCAATTACAAATTGAAATGACCGAATGTAAATAATTCTGGGCTATTTATAAGCTCTTCAATGGGGTTGCCGTCTGTAATGACCTTAATACTGTAATGTGTCTCTGCGCATGCGTAAACCGAATCAGGTCTTTGTAAATACCGTTATCTATCATACACCTTCTACCCATCGCTGGGTATGGATGTGTCTTGTCTCCGCTCTGGTGGGACACCGTGTGTGTGTGCTGTCATAGACCTGGGAGTAGTTTTTCGCTCTTAATCTAGGCAAATGCGGTTCAAGCTTCATAATCAGAGCGGGTAGTAAGACGCAGTGATAAATGTGTGCAACAGTGATTGAATCACGTTCTAGACTATTTCTATTGAATAAATGCTCGATTATTATGCTAATGTGTTTGGTGGCAGGATGATTGAGTTTAGTTGAAATGTATCCGTAAAAAAACCCAGTCTCAATACATCTGCCAGGGATTAAAACCCGAACTCCTCCCTATCTTTAGCAGTCTAGTCTATTGCTAGAGTAGCGCCATATTTAAATTTTCAAAAAATAATTTATCAAGTTGTTTCACTCTATATTTACATGTCTATTAAAATAAAGAATTTAAAACAGTTTTTGAAAAATAAAAAATAAATCATAGTGCACCGTTTACTCATTATATATTAAGTCAAAATAATGCGGCATCATTTTGCGTGCGCATTAGTAACAATAAAAATTATAGCGTATTGTCTTTATTTATTTATTTTGCCCATTGAATAGACCAAAAGGCAACGTATTAAAATATTATGAATCCTTAAGTAGACTTTCCTCGCAACAACAACTGTAAGCTAATCTAAAAGTCAAACAATTCCTATAGCTATAAGTTTTCTGTTGTCATGTTTAACACCCCTCCCCCCAGGATATATATTTAGTTGATAGCGTATCTGTACACAGAGTCAAGGGTATCCCTTAGTAAATCTAGTTTATTAAACCTTAATTACTTCCTGTAGATATGTAGACTCTAAATAGACAATATAAGTTTTAATATTCAGGATAAGGTAATCAAATAAAGCACGAGTTTTTAATATATAATTGAGAGAGAGAGAGAGAAGTCTTTGCTGCGCACCGTACCATTTAAATAACTTGTAGCTTACTTATTCATTAACGTGTGAGAAAGTTTCTTCGTGTCAATCTATAGCAGACAGTTATTGTTTGTTTTTTTCAGCAAACCCGAGACTCATGATAGAGAAAAAATAAGTATCGTTCATGTAGTAGCGCGCGCCACACACACACACACCACACACACACACACACACACACACACGCAAATTCATTATGATTATATGATAAGCCCAACTTATATTCACATGTATTCATTTCTTAAGCACTTTCATTCTGTGTCATCTAACGAATAAAATTAGTAATTATGACTTTTTTCAGCATCTTGTGCTAGCACAGACATATCCATATTTAATTAATGGTATTATTACTACTCATACAATAATTTAAATACGCTCATGAGGTAGGAATAATGAAAGTATTTATGGAGGAGGGATAAGTGTACCAGCCTTTGTATATTTGTATAACATTATAAGACCGTATGACAAACAGCGTTATTTAGGAGGTCAGACAATACTTACACCTAGCATAGTGTTATTTAGGAGGTCAAACAATACTTAGACCTAGCAAACAGTGTTATTTAGGAGGTCAGACAATACTTAAACCTAGCAAACAGTGTTATTTAGGAGGTCAAACAATACTTAGACCTAGCAAACAGTGTTATTTAGGAGGTCAAACAATACTTACACCTAGCACAGTGTTATTTAGGAGGTCAAACAATACTTACACCTTGCATCCAGTGTTATTTAAGAGGTCAAACAATACCTACACATAGCATACAGTGTTATTTAGGAGGTCAAACAATACTTACACCTAGCATAAAGTGTTATTTAGGAGGTCAAACTATACTTACATCTAGCAAACAGTGTTATTTAGGAGGTCAAACAATACTTACACCTAGCATAGTGTTATTTAGGAGGTCAAACTATACTTACACCTAGCAAACAGTGTTATTTAGGAGGTCAAACAATACTTACACCTAGCACAGTGTTATTTAGGAGGTCAAACAATACTTACACCTTGCATACAGTGTTATTTAAGAGGTCAAACAATACTTACACCTAGCAAACAGTGTTATTTAGGAGGTCAAACAATACTTAGACCTAGCAAACAGTGTTATTTAGGAGGTCAAACAATACTTACACCTTGCATACAGTGTTATTTAGGAGGTCAAACAATACTTTATACCTAGCATAAAGTGTTATTTAGGAGGTCAAATATACTTACACCTAGCACAGTATTATTTAGGAGGTCAAACAATACTTACACCTTGCATACAGTGTTATTTAGGAGGTTAAACCATACTTACACTAGTTGACATATATTTGTAGGGTTTGCTAAAGTAAGAATGTAGGTGAAAATAACTTGAAATCAAGGACAAGCGTGTATTGAATTAACTGTTCTGTCACTTAGCCCACTCTTAACTGGATGATATCAAAGTTTGTCGAGCAGTTGGTCCTCTCGTGTCGATCGCTTGGTTGTCTATCACTTTGTACTCCTATACATGAGCTTGTCTAGCAGTTGGTGCAAGTCGTGTCGGCCACTTGACCCACCCAGCCTTCCAAATAATTGTTTTCATTTTGTCTACCGGTTGGTTGTCTATCACATGGTCCAGCTCGTGTCGATCACTTGGTCCGTGTCGTTTCTTCGTGTCTAGCAGTTTGCTGTCTACCACTTTGTCCTCTCGTGTCGACCACTTTGTTGTCTATCACTTTGCCTGCTCCCTAGTTGGTAGAGTATCTGTCCACTGATTTAAGGATTCCCCCTCTCGAATCTTGTGTGGGTGAAATAGGGTTAGTTTTTTCCACTCTCACACCATGCAAATGGGTGTTTTTTTCCTCTAAATTCAACCTTTCCAATTCCTAATACATTAGTACTTAAGCGATTAACGTGAACGGGGTAGTATGCTGTTTTGTTAAATAATAATAATAATTAAGACCATATAATTTGTTCCAGTTCACCAGATTATTACGTTCAAGTTTCCATTTTAGAAATAAATTTTGATAATATTTATAGGAAGTTACGGGTTCGACCCTGACCGGTTAGACCAAAATGTTGACTCCAAACATGGTTTATGAACAGTCATAAATTTAAAATTAAATCAAACACTTTTTTAAGTTATGTAAAAGAAGATCCTGATGTGGATGTTGCTGAAATTCCATGGTTTTGATTAATCAACCGTTCCGTAGCTTATTATTTTCACGTGAAGAAGACAGGTTTATTCTAAAACAGCTCTCTCTATTTATATGAATCAAATCCCATTTTCTCCAGAGAAGCATTGAACCGTTCTTTCTAATTTAGATGAAAATAGAATAGTTAATTACTATTTGGCTCATCATCATAATTGACGGAGTAATATTAGTTTTCAACTACGCTCATTGCTTTAAAATGGCTCGATACAGTTGAAATTAAGTTGAAATGATCACCTGTTTACCTGAATAATTGTACATTCAACGAACTCATGAAGTCGTGTACCTCCAAGGAGGTTAATGAATGATACTTAAATTTAACATTTCTATTCCTAGATGTGATCTAACGACCTTTATGGCCCAACTATGTAGCCTCGCTCCTCTACTTTGTAAATTACATGTCTAACGCTCGCCGATACGCCGTGAGCATTCTCTAATGGTATATAGGCACGCCCCTCAATCGTATGACCCACGTGTGTGTGAGAGAGAGCTGTCATAGACCTGGGCGGTGGAGATCGCTAAGTGCCTAATTTGTTTAGTGTAAATGTTTATGTCAGCGTATATATACTCTAAATAAAATAAATGAACTTAGCACCCAAAATATGGCACGGACGACGGAGAGTTTTTATTGTGATTCTAGCTAGAGTATAATTGTGGTGGTTTTCTCCTGGGTAGGTTTCCCAACCTCTCTCCATTCAAATGCGGAACCATTTACTATTAATAATACGAACAGTTCGAATGGCTAGTAACCCACGATGCACACAAATAAAAATTAGACTTATTATTAGCACCAGGTCACAAAGAATGAATATATTATAAATATTTAAAACAATGTTTATATGTCTTGCATTTTCCCCTACAGAGTTTGCAACATTTTAATACTTACCATGACACCTGGACACGAGAATCAAACCCGGAAACCTTTACTTTACATATATTTACTACACGTGTTCTGGTTTGTTTCCTCATTAAGACGTAAGTTATACTCGTAAATATATATATTCTAAAACTATAATTTTTAATATATAAATATTTCAAGTATACTTTTCGTTGCGAGTTATATTTGTAAAAATTTTCTTTGCGTCAATACTGATTGATTTTGGGCATCAAATGTAAATTATTGTTAAAGTAATCCGTTTAATATGGAACTAGACACAAACGATCCGTGTTGAACTAGACTACGGAGGAAAGTGGAGATTGCGGTTCGATTCTCGGTTGGGTGTACTACAAACAAACATAGACAATTCATTCCAGGCATTTACATTAGTATTTTGATGTGGATAACTCTGTATCGCTAAGCAGAACTCCTCCTAGAGAAAAAAAATGGACTTGCCGTTTAAGGGGCAATGTTGGAATATATATATATATATATATATATATATATATATATATATATACTTTTGCGAGCAGTGTGTGTGTGTGTGTGTGTGTAAATATTCCATGGTGTGTCGCTTTTTATAGAACTTTATATTTGCCAAAGGTCCGAATCCCTTGTTATTATAATAGAAACTCACGTGTAGTTTACTTGCGTCAATATATAGAAAGCTTGATAGCGTATTTTGAAATATTTAACTGCTTAGTATTGTCAGAGATGAAGGAAGGGTTTGAAAATCTGTACCAGGACCTAGGATTGAACCTCAGACCCCTAGCATTTGGGACGGCGGTCAATGACCGAGTAATTCTGTACTAATAATTATATCGCTTTTTCAATCAGAAATATTATTATTGATTTTGAACATCTCCATGGGTAGGTTTCCCAACCCTCTCTCCATTCAAATGCGGATACATTTACTATGAATAATACGAACAGTTCGAATGGCTAGTAAGTCACGATGCACACAAATATTTTTGCGAACATTAAATTTCTTGTTACTGTTTAGTGTAAATGTTCATGTCAGCATATATATTCTCTAAATAAAATAAATAAACTTAGCACCCAAAATATGGCGCGGACGACTGAGAGTTTTTATTGTGATTGTAGCTTTGGTATAACTGTGGTGGTTTTTCTCCTGGGTAGGTTTCATTCAAATGTGTATACATTTACTATGAATAATACGAACAGTTCGAATGGCTAGTAAGTCACGATGCACACAAATAAAAATTAGACTTATTATTAGCACCACGTCTTACTACCAGTTCGGGTTATACACACGCTAATGTTCAATGGTAGTGTGATTGTGGGACCTACCCGAACCACGGTGGAGGTTTGGCATTTCACACATTCACAAGTCTTGTCAAAGGTGACGGAAGGAAGGGTTTGGCAATCTGTACCAGGACCTAGGATGGAACCTCAGACCCCCATAGCACTTGGGACATAAGCTACCACCTTCGATGAGCTCAAGTGGCCGAGTGTAGAATAACTGTAAATTCGAAGTTATCAAAACCCGATGAGCTTCAGGTTAATGAGTCTGTAAGGAGCCCAGATGTTTAAGTTTGGTATATATCTTCTTCGCGTCATCTAACGACCTTCAGGGAGGGGGGAGATTCCTGGTGAAAGGTGGGCAGGCAGTCAGCTGGGCAAGAGGGGGAAGGCTGCCAGTTAGCCGCCCACAGCTGGAGAGAAAGGTTTGCACACCAGCCGGTGTGAGCCGCGGAGGGGTCGCATGTTGCCCCTAATAAATAACACCCAAATCCTAGCCAATAATTAATTAATTATCAAAAATCAATTAACAATCAATAATCATCAAGAACCATCATGTCCGGGGTTGGTAGGGAGGGCTGGGAGTGGTGGGGGAGGGGTGTGCTGGACAGAGCCTTGTGACGGAGGAACCAATGTTCATTGAACATAAGATAGCCATAGCGCAAGGTTCTAATAAACAAATCAATGAATAAAACTCCAACACCCAATCAATTAACAATCATCAAGAACCAACATGTACGGGGTTGGTAGTCGAGGGGGCAGGAGGAGGGGATGCTGAAAGTATGTCAGGGGGTGGGGGAAGGAGGCTATTTATAGCAGCCAATCAGAGAGCGAGGAGGCGGGGTTACGTGACCAAATCTAGCCAATCAGAGCTAAGTAGGTCAAACTGGCATATACGGTCGTACTAGCCACTGGTGAACATTCATATGTTTCAATTAACATTGCCTCACCATACACTTCATTACTCTTGCTAACAAGGGTGCGTCCGGTTCCGGTGGGCTGACAAGAGTCGCATTCGCTTTAAACTAAAAGAAAACTAGTCATTGAATTCTGAGTAATTGTTTTTATTGCATTTTAATGACAACTTCTAGTGAGAAAGTTTGAGTGTGCCCATATTTTTAGCGTTACATCATTTGGGTGGATCAATAATGGTTTCTATGTAAAACTGTTCAGTTTGTTGTTTATCGGAATTGTTGGATAATTATAATTTCATAATCCAAAAGTAAAAATATTTGTTTCGTGTATACAAACTATTATTCACTTTGTTATATTCATAAGCACAGTTTAAAATATAGTTTCCAATCTAATGCAGCAAAAATATTACTATTTTAAGTCCAACCCAGAGGTATTTAAGCTTATTTCAGTAAAAAAAGTGAAACTTACGTAGCGTTTAAAGAGATACAACGAAATACAAGAAGAACCTACGGCAGAATTGAACATATCAAATATATGCCCCATTCACTACTATCAACCGACACCAGACCAAGACACGTTCCGATACACGTTCGTCCACTATCGCAGTGAGCCACGCCAAGGTCAGTCAGGTTAACTGTATTGAATATAATACAGGCCGGATGACACGGAGTCGAGAATAGTCCATGTTGAAGAAAGTGGGTACGTCACTGCCTAATGTGTGGATCGTCTTTATCTCCCTTACGTTCCCCACTCCCTATATGCCTACTAGCCCTCCCTGGAGGTTAATTGTATTTTTATAGTTATAATATGCCAATAGTGGCAATGGGAAACCACACTTGGTAGGGCATCAATTTGATGGAGCTAATTCATTAGCCTGTATGTTTCTACAATGTAAGGATACATTTAAAATATATTTATTGTCATTTTTCCGAATTAAGTTTTGGTCTCAGAATTTAAAATTATATGTTTTAATGTTACTTTTCGTTCTCATAGGCTGTGCCTACCCATAAATGCACGGTTCTAAACAAAACAAAAAAATTTAAAAAAAATTTAATAATTCAACATTGTTGTTTTTTATTTATTTTAGTAACATATCTGGGCATCTTTCATAATTCTTATGGAATTTTAAAACCATGCTAAAAATAGTTATTGAAATATTTTCATTAAAATGTTTCCATTTCAATGCATTTTAAATGGGAAAACAAAAATTATTAATTTATTTATTTATTTTCTTTGTATAATTAAGCTAGAGTGTTTGTTTATAACATATTATTTAATGAATAATTTTTTTAGACATATTTTTTAATTTGGGTTAGCTTCAATAATCACGACGATATTGAGCTCTAACGACTCCCAAGTCCACACTCTAGTCAAAATACATGATTTTAAATACAACTTTTCCTTCTGCAACTAGTTGTCTTAGCTGATAATAGGTGCCGTTAGTATGGTCATTACCCATTTACAAGTTAGTATAGTTTTGCAAGCGTTGGCTAACCTGCTGTATCGGAATGCAGGCGGCAGTAGAAGGTTAAACTAATCTCTGTGACCTTCTTGAGTCAAAGACACATTAATACCATGTGCGTTAGGATAAGAAGGGCCAATGTCCCAATTATGAAAATTTGCGTAATTAAATATAAACGTCTTAATATATTCAGTAACTAAAATACTAACAAAGACTTCCTGCTGTGTGAATAAATATAATTGGTCCCTAATTACTTCAATGAGAGTATTACTCTAGTGATACATTATTTTCAAAGAAAAAACAACATGCTTCTCCATACACAAAGTTTTATGACAATAGCCCTTATTTACCTGAGGGAGTAAAATATGTAAAATTCTTCACTCTTACCTTATATTATTTCTTGGGTTTTCTCATTCTTGGGCACTACACGTTGTAATAATAAGTGTTAATATTCAAAGTATATGAAAACTACTGCACATTGAATTTTTAATTCACTATTATAATAAATAAAAATAAACATTCCTGCTCATATCAAACATAGTTATTTTAAATAAAATTTGGTCGAAATGTAATTTGGAGACGTTCTCAGTATAATTTTATATACTAGTTTTTATTTTACGGCCTAGGATTAGACTCTCATTGGACTTTGGAATAAGTTATTTTTCAAAAAGTTAATGAACGTAGTTTTTGGTAGTCAAGGTGTGAAAATGTTAGTTTTATTTTATTAGCTTGTTAAATGTGATTACTTTTAATTTGAACCTGTTGCATTCTCGCAGTTTGTGCGCTCGTTTCGGAAGAAATGTATCGAGTCTCGAACAATAAGTACCCACGGTGATTACTTTTTATATTATTAACAATATGTGACCTTTTTGCTTTCGAACAAAATCCAATGGATTGTATAAATTTTGAGGTGGAGAATTATTTACAAAATATTATGTTATATCCTTGTGAATAACAAGTTTATGAAGCATGGGTCGATATAAGAAAGGGCGCACAAAGTAACTCAAATATATAATTGATTATTTAACTGCTTGTCGTAAAGGGTAAGTTTTTTTTAATGGTATGCATATTACTGGCGCTTAGGCTATCTGTATCTACTAATTTAAGTACAATGGATAAGTAGCAATACTATTTTATTTACTGTAGAACTAATATCAAAATTAAGATACAAATAAATATTTCTATATAACAATGTAGCGATTATTCTGTTATTTCAAGTACTTTTTTTTAAAAAAAAAAATAGCTCTTAGCTGAAAGTAAATGTTACTAACACTCTGTAACGCACTTACTGTATGTTCAAAATCTCTTGTGCCTTGTCCGAGTTCGTATCACGCTAGTAATAAGTAATTTCAACCTAACAGGGAATCGAACTATTCAAGTTACTAGAGATGATTAATTTACGCACTCAGTGATCAGTCATAGCACTTTAGCAATATCGACCACGACATGGAGCCGATGATAAGAAAAATATATTTAAAACCATTAAAGTTAATGAACTTTTGTGTTCCCTATGCCATGAAGTAAGTAAGTAAGTAGTTGATACCCGACCGCCTCTGTGGTATAGTGGTCAGATTTACTGGCTTCAGATCCTGAAGTCCCAGGTTCGATCCCCAGTGCCCCTAATTCTGTCTGTGAAGCAGTGAGTCTGAAACGGAACCAAACTCAACCTCGTGAGGACAAATGAGGATATAATTGATTAAGTAGCGCTTCAGTCTAGAAAACTGAGATAGAAGTCTGGAGGGCTCGTTATGATAACCACATGGCACCCTCAGCTTGAAAATGTTGGCACTATCTTCGCCAACATACGGCAACCTCTCGATTGGTATAGCTTGCTTGCAGGCTGACACCATGGAGATATTACTCAAGTTAAACTCTACCAATAGGATAAAAAATTATTCCCAAAAACATTTATTTCTGGAAAATTGTGTAAATCCTATAGAAAGAAAATATGAAAGAAAATGTACCTGCATTTGCATGGAGGGAAAATGGAAAACCATTTAAGAAAAACTGCCCTTACACCCCACCGATAGTCGTACCTCAATATCCACGTAATCGGCAGTCTAGTCTAATGCAAGAGTACATAGTTTATTATTCATTCTAATGTGAAACTTGGTAAATTTGATCTATTGTTATGGTTTTGTGGGAACCTTTTTGATAGGATATCGTAAATAAATATAGATATGATACAAGTCAATTTGAACGTGAGAAGTTAACATTGTTGGTATTTAGTATTGTTATTTAGGAATATTGGCGATGTGTTATCGCTAGCGAATGTTAGGGATTATTCTCAGTCAATATGTACTTGTAATTATTTGGCATTTTTACATTGTCGGGTTACGTTTACAGAGGGGCAGATATAGAATTTTCGTGAAGGGAAGGGGGCACTCTCACGGGACCGGGCGGGGAGGTTCTCCCTCAGGAAATTCTTATGGAAAAATACTTCAAAAGTTGTGGGTGATTTAAAAATTAATTAGAAAATTTGGAGAGAAAAAAACGCATACAAGTTCACCGTCAATTTATGATTTTTGTTACTTTTTGTCAGTTAAATTGTGTGTTAAAAATGTAAATCAATGATTGACAAGAGAAACAACTGGTTAGTGAAATATTACGTGACGTACCACAAATAGTGACTATAACATAGATTTAATTAGTTTAATTTATTAATTATTAACTGACTAAAAATTTCTTGAGAGGGCACGCCTCCTCTGGATTCGCCCCTGTGTTTATATTATTTTAACCAAACGAGCTATAGTTGATTATTATCATATTTATAAAGGTGGAATTAATAACATTGTAATTGCATTAGTTAACAAGTAATGTTCTTGTTCATTATCACGCATCGTTCACTTATCCCCGGTTGATGGGAATATGATTGCGATTAAATTTTTACCTAGCATATTTTTATGTTGTCTAATAATTGTTATCTTAGAGCAGTGGTTCCCAATTAGCCAAGTACTGCGTATCCCTTGTTTTTCAAAAGAAAGCCATGGACCACCTAGTTTTTTTTTTTAGAAAATGTGGGCTAACCCATTAAACAAAAGGGAACTAGATGTTTCAAAGCTTTTTCACCTAACTTCGTATAATCAGGAAAAACCTTAACCTAAAGTTGGTCCAGTCTACATTCTTTGAAAAATTATTTCAATAAACCATAACAAGTCACATCAATAAGTGCATCTTGTTCTTCTGCAGATAGAGTTGTGAGTTGTACATCACCATATTCTAAAGGATTCCTTATCCATGAGTTTTCAGGATTTGTGCTGGAAAGTAATCTATGAAGCTAGTCGCTAAATCACGAAGGTGCTCATTGGTGCTGTATTCTACTTCTGGTAGCAATTTTTCGTCAGTGGACTCCAGAGATGTCTCCAGTGTTGGAATGTTGGTGCGGCTATCCCCTTTTACTCAGCTTGCCCATAGCGATAAATTTGTAATCACTACCTCAATCTTATTTCGGTATAAACAATATTCACATCACTAACTTGCGTGCTTGTATTTAAAGTGTTCAAGTATACGAAACCACCTGATAAATGGGCTACCAAAACAAATACATGTAAAATTGCTCAAATGGCATGGAAAATTTGAATGCGACAGAAAGAGTTGTACTTAACTCCGTGACTCAAAGAAGTTCTTCAATATTTTCCACCTTGACAGCCAACGAACTTCTGTATGCAAAAGTAGCTGCAAATATTGGCTTCCCATTTCTTCGTTAAGTTTTTATAAGATCTTAAATTTGATAAAATTAATAATCTTGAAAATTTCATCAACATGAGTCTTATATTTCCTCCTCCGTATCATTTCTTGATCTTTTCAAAGATCCTGTATGTAGCCACGCTTTCATATTTTACTGGTTGAACTACCTCCGTCGGAACCACCCTCCTTATGTGCTTATATCGGATAAGTTTTCGAAACTTCAAACGGTTTTCACGAATCTCAAATCACTTCCTGTTGGGTGGCTAGAAAATGGAAACCTGTACAATTCCAGCCAATAGGTCAACTCTAGGTCAATCAGATTCAGGTGTGGCAAAGCCATATTCAGCTGAAGGCAGGGGGGGAGGAGAGCTCATCTAAATGCGCAGAACTGCTTTCGCGCATGATGTCACCGTCGAAGCAAACGGACGGCGGGAGATGGCGTATTTTATTTTATTAAGCTGTGGAACTTGCATAACTAATTCATCGTCTCTCGGGGTGGAGGGGGAGGTAGGAAGTCGGGGAGGAAGATCCTAGCGCTAGATCGTCTACGCCAGCTAGACAGTGTTTGTTGAACGGAAAGCAAAATAAGAAATAATAATAAGAATAAAACGCTGAGGAAAGCAGTTTTTTATTGTGTTTTTTTATAAATTTATGTAAGTGTGGAATAGGAGCAGATTTTGCTATGGGAATGGTGCGAGGACCCAATGGAAACACTGCTTGAAATGGTAAACGAGTTGTCTTTACGCACCTGAAAGGTAGAAGTAGCTTTTAATTTAAAACTAAATTTGTTTGTACAACGATAATATTTATACAATTCGACTTCTACTTAATGTGAAGTTGTATTCCATTCCTAAAATACTGTTTTAGTGATAAATAAAAATTCAATAGTACCCCTACCCCATGCTCAATGTGGAGTCTGCGTAACAGTACTTGGGAAGAGGTAGGGTATTTAGCTTAGTAGATTTGAATGCTAGTTTCCTGCAATGTGCTCTTCCGGAACAATCTAAGAAATACATTGCTTTTGTGACTCCCTGGCGATTGTATGAGTTTAATCGTGTTACACTCAGTTGTAGCATTGGAGGTCAAGTATTAAGTCCGTCCTGTATATTATGTCCTTTCTGATCTCAAGTATAAATATATATTAAATTATCTGTACGATATTTGTGTATACAGCAACCCCTGGAAGAGCATTTAGTCTATCTGTAAGACGTCCACGAAGTCTTAAGTTGACGATGAATTTTGAAAAGTCACGTGGATAAATCATCTATTAAATTTCTGAAATATGTTATTTCATCGGGTAATTTGCCCATTGATTCCGAACGTGTTAAACCATAATAAGTGAATATACTCCACCCAAGAACCTCAAAGGAGTGATGAAATTAATTGGAATGTGCACGCACTACGCCAAATTCACTCCCTTGTTTTCGAAGAATGAGGCTCCCCTTAATGCCATAAATTAGAAATATGTTAAGTTTTGCTGGGGGAGAAGAGAACCGAACGTTTACTGTTCTAAAAAAGCAAGCTCATGTCTCTGGAGGTGTTGCATATGCTTGACTTTCAATCCTCTTTCTTCTCTGTGTGGATGGACCTTCTGTAATTCTGGAAGCTGTGCTTGCTCAAAGGACGTCGGATAGCGTTCGGCCAGTTGCGTTCGCTGACGAACGCTCACCTGCTCTGAAAGGAGGTGTTGAAAAGTTTGCTGACTATTTATAACAACAAGAATTCGAACTTTATACTGACAACATGGCCCTCACCTTGATCTGGGTCACCTTAAACAATTAGGAAAAGTTAGAAGTTGGGTGTGAAGGTTGTCGATATTCATATTCACCACAGATCACATCTCAGGTAAGCATAACATTACTACTGATGCACTATCCTGCATGGCAGAAGAGCCCACTCATATTCGTGTAGAGAAGGCAATGCCAACGGCATCCAGTCTTGTATCCTTTGTATCTATCAAGGATCACCAGACCAGTGATCCCTGGTGCGTGGGAACTAAATATATATACATTTGAATTGAGAGAGTTCTGTATTTAAGGACCTCCTTAAACTACAAACTAACAAAAGTAACGTATAATATGTCTAACTCACCATGAACCATATTTTTACCCTAACACCTAACTTTGATGGTTCAAATAAAAATAAATAAATAATAAAGCAGCAAATTGAGATAGTGTGCAAAGTAAGTTAAAAAATTGCGGGAAAACAGGGATAAACATTAGCAATACCCACGCAATATAGAACATCTGTGGGCTCGTCCCCACGGCCTACCTCAACAACATATAATATTAAACCAGAACGTAACAATAACTCAGAATCTATTATCTTACAGACTTTGGTTACCATGTGATAACTAAGGATGAACGTAAAAAGGGAGTAAGTACAAACTTCATCGTCAAATGTTGTTTATTAAATATTAATAAAGAATTATTAGACTTTTATTTTAGTTAAAGTTCCAAGTTTTAAGTACATTAATCTTAGACACAAATACTAATTGTAAAAGTATGAAGCTAAAGTATATTGCTCTTCGAAATAAATACAAGTGCAAAAGAAATATAAACATTGTCGTTAGATACTTCAACTTTAGTTAACGTCCTAAGCTTTAAGTCCATTAATCTTTGACACAAATACTTAGTGTAAAAGTTTAAAGTTAAATTCCATTACTCTTCGAAATAAATACAAGTGCAAAATAAATATAAATATTATTATTAGATATTTCAACTTTAGTTAAAGTCCTAAGCTTTAAGTCCATCAATTTAAACATAAATATTAAGTAAAAAGGTTCATAGTTAAAGTTTTAAGTCTATTGATATTAGAAATGGTTCCTAATTGCCGAAAGAGAATTTTTAAAACATACAAGATTATGCCGAAAAGGAAATTTAGCTTACATTGTTTATATCCGACGCCCTCGCTTGCACTAGCGATAACCAGAGCCAGTCCCAGAGTGAATCATCACTTCACACGGTCACTCTTTTATACGCTGAAGCACAGGTCACAGAATACGGAACGATGGGAAGACAGGGGGGGGGGCAAAGAACAAGAACATGGAGGGGAATATTCTACGAGCATCTAGACGGCCGTGGAAGCGGAACTTTGGCACTGGCGATCTTCTTTCCAATCGGTGACAGAGGGGGTGGGGGGAACTGTTGTTGTTGTTGAGTGTTTGAATGGTCGCGGCTCTCAGTATAGCTTGGACGGTCGTCTTGTTCGGGTGGATTGTTTCGGTGGGCTGGTCGTGCGTGTTGTCAAGCCAGCCACAGGTGGAGTCTGTACAATTGGGTAAGTCCGTTGCATTTGTTTTCTTGGGTTGTGTATAGCTTGTGGCTAATGCTACAACCATTTCTGTCTCTAAGAACACTCCGCCAATTAGTTCAAGATGAATGTATTTACAATTTACAATACCTCTTTTTGTACAATATTTGATGTAAAAATGCAACCAACTTGAATTTTTTGTCTGTCATTTTTTGTAATTGATACAAAAATATTGTTATATTTTTGTTTAAACCTAGCTTTTAAACAAACAATGTGTTTTAACGTAAACGTATGCTATGTCGGAAGTTGGTAAAAATAATCCTATCCACTGATACCTTATTCATCATTGTAAGCTTTGTATTAGTTGAGAAAAAGGGATGTTGACAACAGAAATAATATATAGGATTTTACATGTTTTGCTATGTTAAATTATGTATTACAATGAAAAGTAAAGAATAAATAACCATTGAAGTTATCAAAATGGAATAGTTATTTTTTTTGTCTCGTGAAGCAAACCATAGTCCATAGGCTGACCATAATTTTAACAAATGGAGGACACTCCCACTGTTGATGTGTTCGTCTATACCACGACACCCTTTATGAGCTACTCAACTGAAAACTCCTAATTACAAATTGTACTCTGTTCACGGTCATCACTATTTGGATACGGTTTCAAAAACTTGTGTTTTTTAATGTTTCACTGAAAGTACACTATCGTTTCCCCATTAGTAACTATTAAAAAAGTAAATACAATTGCAACTGCACTTCATAAACAAGAATAGCTGAACTTCAGAAGCAGAACACAGCGAAATCCGGAAGCAGACAAAATACATACAACAACGACGCGACGTCACAAATGTCGACAACAAACAACTAAATAGCGGATTAACAGTCTCTTGACGTTCACCACGTAAAACAAGGGTCGTAGCCAGATGCTTCAGAAAGAAAAAAACAAATTTATCTCACTAGCTGCTTGGCGTTGTCATTTCATCGTGGGAGACTGAATCACAACATTTTTCTAAATACAGTAGATTTCGGAAGTTTTGCGTTCCCGGAAATAAAATTGTTTCGAGGATAGTCCGGGCTAAACCCTACCAAGCCATTAATTCAAATATACCTCAATTCTGTTTTTAGTAAAATTGTAACGAGTTACAAGTTAAAGCTATTTCAAATGGGGCAACACTCACCAAAACCCATTGATGAACTTCAACAAAAGAGCACGTGCTCTGACCTCCACTCTGCAACGCTCTACACAACAAACTGAGTGGGGCTTTCGACCGACTGGCTGCTCGGGGCTCTATCCACGCCCGGCCGGAAACAAAGAATGAGGTTCCACATGGTCACGCCAGCGGCAGTTCCGGCGTCATGTTCGTCTAGAACAATCTACTTGTTGCTAGGACCTCCTTCTCTTGTCGTGTTTGTTCTTTCTACTTACCCCCCCTTCTTCCCTGGCCCCTTCTCGCTGTGATACAATTATGGGTATATATTGGGACGTTGGTTTTCAATGGTGACTCATTATACCGCCGACTGACCTAGGTGATTTTCCTCCCCCCGACCGGTACGGGCAGGGGTCCCCCAGGGCTCCTTCCTTTCACCGCTCCTGTATTCCCTGTTCGTGCGAGATATGCCCGTCTCGCACGGGACAGCGCTCTTCCAGTTCGCAGACGACACCGCTATCCTGGCGCAGTCCCCGGACGCTAAGGTGGTCTGGGCCAAACTGACCTTCGCGTTGCGGGGACTGTTGGCCTACCTTCGCGCTCGGTCCCTAGCCATCCAATCCCAAAAGACGCAGGCTATCATGTTCACACGTCGGGTAACGGGCCCCCTGCAGCCACTTCGCGTGGAGGGTACCACGGTCCAGTGGTCGCCGTCAGTCCGGTGGCTGGGGGTGACCCTGGATGCGAGATGCAGTTGGGACCCGCACCTGCGTTCGGCGGCGGGTAGGGCCAGGGGCGTCATGTTGAAGCTGGCTCCACTTTTGCGCCCGGCCAGTCCGTTGGAATACGGTCACAAGATCAGGCTTTTCCTGCTCTGTGTGATGTCCATCCTTCTCTATTCCGCTCCCGTTTTTTCCTATCTCCGTAGATACAGATACAACCATCTCCGTTCTGTATACCACCGGTTCCTTCGTCTGATCCTCGGGGCTCCGCCCCGCGTCCCAAACCGCGTTCTCCTGACCATGTCAGGCCTCCCATCCCTGGACAGCCGTATCCGCGGGCTGGCGGTACGATTTTTCACCCGAGCGCAGGCCAGCTCCAACATGTACGTCAGGGGCATCGGCGATTACGACGCTCCTGGCCATCCCTACCGCCGAATCAGGGACGGCGTTGTGAACCCCCGGGTCGACGACGGCAGGTGACCTCGGAGTCGAATCTGGGGAGTCGTGACCCCCCCTTCTAGTCGTGTGAGACTGGGAGGGGAGGTCAGATAGCGGGCGATGCCGGCCAGTAGGCCGAGTTAGGGGAGATTGGGTGGGTAGATGGGGGCGCACGGTGACATGAGTGTAGTGAACCCATCAACCTAACAAACATGGCCGACCAGGTCTTATGTGCCGTGAGGGGGAGATCAACAAACCCCCCTCTATATGTGAAATGCGCCCTATTTGGGGATAAATAAACAGAAAAAACTTTTATTATTTCGATTTATTGTTGTTTTCAAAAACCCCAAGGGGTTGGGAAAGATTATTGTTTTCAAATTTGTGTTGTTTAATAATGTATATAAATAAATAACCCTTCTGAAAGAAAGGCGAGGACGACGACAAGGTAGAGGCCGGGATATATTATTTAATATTCAAAACTCATTTTCGGCGTAATGGGGGGATTTCTTATCAAAATTATTGTCTGGGACTTAAACTCATTTGAACTTTAACTATGAAATGTTTCTCGCAGCTCATTGCGAATGCGGTCACCTTTCTGTCTCCTTATGCGAGGTTTAATTCATTTAGTCTGTGCTATTTCACTTTAATTATATATGTTTAATGTACATATATTAATTTAATGTCACGCTGAGGCAGACTTTGCGTCTCGGGCTTACCACCCGTCCTTTCTTGATACCATTTGCTTATGTGGGATTATCTGGTTAACCGTTCTAACTTAGAGCACAGGGCACTAGTAGGTTAGTTTTGGGACTTGGTCCAAAGTTAGATTCTTTGTATTATTACCGGTCTTATATTATGTTGATTTCCTTTGCTTTGAAGGCGCATATTTATTTAATTTCTTGTTATGATTACCTAAGTTGATACGTTTGTTGGAGTTATGAAGAAGTATAGTTTTGTGCACTTATTACACTAGTTAAAAGAAGTATAAACATTGTGCCTCTATCTAAAGGCTATGTAAATATTAACCTTATCATAATAAATGATCATGTTTATTGCGTTTTGCTTGAAGGCGCGTGTTAGGGTAGTTTCCCATATTTGTGCTAATGTTAATTAATGTAGAAACATTTGTTAGGATTAATAACGGAGTTATTGTGTTTTTCTCTAAATGCGCGGGGTATTCAAACTTTGAACCATATTGAGGTATATGGTTCAAAGTTTGAATACATCATTGAGGTATGATGACTGTTATTATTAGTGTTGTACTGGCAATCAGCTAATTACTATATATTTCTTTTTCTATTTTCGGGTATTGTAAACTTTATAAATTCCATTATCTATATGGAGTTATCTCTCCTTCTGGGAGAATAAGCGCTTCGCGCGATGTTATTGTATTTTTGTTCTAATTATGTATTTTCCTTTTGATTGTTCTAAATAAAATAAACAAACCTTGTTATTGTCAGGTAAACTTCTTAACTGATATCCCCGTCACGCTTCCTAATATTTTTACAAGAGGTTTACAAAATAGGCCATACTTATGTAATTATAACTGTATTTTTTGACAGAACACAACTCAATTCGCATAATAATGAACTCAGAAAAATATCACAGACCTAATATAAATATTTTGGAAAATAAAGCATTATTTGTAGCTGTGATTATTTCAATTTAACATTCTCGTCCATGGTTTTTGTCTATGTACCAGTTTTTAACTAAATTATTTAAATTATTCTCTAAACACAATTTTTAATTGTGATTGTACTAGTATAACCGATTGATTACCTCTAGCTCCTTGACAAGGTGCGGGCAATCAACCATGGATTGATCGTTCATACACAACTCCCTGGTGGCGTAGCCCGACACTACGTAAGCGTCATACCCTGAACCAATCAGGAAGGAGACTAGCAGAGTGCTATACTCAAAACAATAACCTTCTTGTATGGATAGTACAGCAGTGGGTGACATTAGACACTCAGGCTGAAAAAGAAAAAAAAGAAAAATGAAATATTTGCACATACAATATAGGCAATATATTAATTGGTTTGAATTATTAAACCTTAATTAACAATTTTAATAATATTCATTAAAATTGTAGTAAGGAGATATAATATTGTTATAATCAAGGAAGAAACCAATATTATTCTAAGAAGTGACTTGATATTTAAGGAAACAAGCTTACGTCAAAAAATTGCGTATTAAATTGTTATGAAATACACATACAATCACAAACTATTGTAATTAAATTTACTATTGGAGGCTAAATTGTTCCTTAAGCCGCGTTGACACGGTCCAAGTCTACTTGGATCACAACTTGGACCAAGTGTTCTTGTACACGTGCACTTGGTCCAAGTTAGTTGCCACGGTCAGAAGCGGACTACACTTTAGGTCCACCACGTACGAGCCTAGGAGGGGGGGGGGGGCGGCACATTTTGGATAGCATTGTTTTTATTTTAATATTTTGTTTTTAATAATTACGTTTATGGCATGTACATGCCTGATTTTCTTTCGTAGAAATCTTTTATCGAATATTAACTACCGCCGCCCCCTTCCCACACCTCTTTCCTCTGTAACATCCTAAAATATATGAAAAAAATTGGGTTGGGGGATACATATTATAATTGTGCCTCGGGGCGCAAAATATTTTAAATCCGCCATTGGCCACGGTTAGTTACTTGGACAATCATGTAGACATCAGAAAGATGGCGGATTTTGTCTTGGAGGGTATCGGAACGCCCGCTGATATTCTCATACAAGCAATTGAAATCCACAAAAAAAAAGTTCAGAGAATATAAAAAAGAAAGTTTAGACCTGGAGTTGGATACTTGAGGCTCAAGAGCCTCCTAAAATTTATTTCGCGAAGTAGTGGTTGAAGATGACACTTTTATCTACGATTAACTACAGTGCAAGTTGCTAGGATCTATTAAACCAATAATTCAAGAACCTGAGTGCGTATAGCCTGAACAGTTATTAAGACGCAGTGCAAAAATAAAACTTGATACTAACACGAGAACTGCAATATCTGCTATTTGTAACAATCCAGAACACTCCGTTTTCCTCATTCAATTCCATGCACATTTCATTTTGCCTATCCGTCCATTTTATTATTTTTATAACATTTCTTTTACGGGTTTCACTCTCCGTTTTTTGAGACGGCGCCATTTTGAATCCCATCAAAGCTCGACTTGGATCCAAGTAAGTTGACCACTATACTACTCAACGTGGATATAACCTCCCGTCCACGTGGGCTGGGATGATTTGTTGACACGATCCAAGTAGTGTCCAGGTGATGCGCGCGCAGCGTTCGAGTTTACTTTGTCCAAGTATACTTGGGTCGTGTCAACGAGGCTTTAGTCTTGGCTATTTAACCTTATTATATATTATAATTCAACATTATCATATTTACCTATTCAATAATTTGTACCTGTTAACTTTTGTTTTCAATTCGCTCATTTCTCGTAAAAATTTCAGATTTACTTATGCAATTGATTTAATAATTTTTGAATTTTAAACTGTTCATTGTCTTGTTAACATATATTTTCAAGTGTTATATGTATTAATCCCAATCAAATCTCAATTTTAGTTTATGCACTTTCTGTTCAACACTTACATACTTGTTCAAATAACTTTATTAGATTGAATTGTTTTATAAACCTACCTTCTTCTCATTTATTTATTAGTTTAACATATCATATGGCTAACTTTAATTAACATGTACTCAATTATGTTCTGACATTTTCTTATATTATCATCATTAAAGCATATGTAATACCAATTTAAGCATAGCTGTTTTAGTTCAAATCTTATTTTAAATGGCTTTTAGAAAATTAGACTTATCAAGATTCATTGTTCTATATTAGAACTAATAATTTGTTTTAAATTTATAATTCATTTTATAACTGTCGAGGTTTTAAAAACTTTTATTGTTTAGTTTTATGGTTCTCCCCTAAGCCCCTACAAAATGTAAACGCCCTTCTTATCCCCCTATATATATATATCCCATTTCAGAGCGATGTATTTGCTGGTTTGCATTACCAACTTACGTAGCCTATACAGCCTCGTAAATACATCGCAGGAACAAAGGACTTGTTTATTTTGTAAGGGAAGGATGTAAAAGTTAGACTTGTTTCTAACTTTTTTTCCTTTTTTTTATTATTTGTGAAAAGATGCTAAAATTGACTATTTTTGACACAGCCTAAAACTTGTAATAACGCAGCGTTCTGACGTTTTATAAAAGGAGTTCTAACTTTCAAATTCTTTAAGACCAATTTATTATAAAAATATTTATAATCCAAAGCTTAACTATCGAGTAATTTGTTATCTACTTAGAGGCTGTAACGCTAAAATCTCGCCCCTTGTTACTAAGGCTATCTCTGGACGGAACACTGAACTTTAGAGGGTTGGAGCCAATAGTTGGTTAGGCCACTCCAATCTGTTACCTCCACACACCTCCACACACAAGGCTGACCACAAGACATCCCCACACCAGTCAGTACTAAACTAAACAAATTCAAACCAATTTTCAATAAGCCAGAGATTAATTATTGTTTATAATTTATTTTACAAACCAAAGTTGACGTGAAACTGTGCTACCATTCGCTTATATAAAGTATGGGTGCTAAGTGAACGGTCACTCTTGTGTTAGATTGAACTGCTGCTAGCGGGGAAATTGGGATTTGAATCACAATCGTGTCAATTGAGGGTGGATTTTCCTTTTAAACATCCCACTCTCCCTCCACGCGAATGCGGGTAGACTACTTATAAAATAATTCCTTTCTCATCCCTACCCCATTAGAGTAACAACTATTCTCTATGCGTATAACCTGAACAGGTAGTAAGACGCGGTGATAATTATTATTATTAGCACCGCGTCTTACTACCCGTTCGGGTTATACGCACTTACGCTAATGTGTAATGGTAGGGTGATTGTGAGATGAAATGAAGGACCTACAGTTTAACGTGGAATCCGAACCACGGTGACGCGGTGATAAGAAAAAAATATAGAATAAATGAGGGATTTAACTAACCATACTTAGAAATATTAGACCTAGTAAATCCCTAATGCTGCTTGGGCCCAGGTACATAAAGGGAGCGATTAGTTCTAATAATCGGTCATACTTTGCGTGTACAAACCTTACCAATTTAGTAGTTTTCACACAATATGTTATAAATTTTATTTTGGTAAGAATCTGAGTGTGCCGTGTATCTGTTATTAGAAATAACTAGCTTGTGCACCCATTCTTCGCACGGGGGATTTTTAAGAAGATTTATTTTTAATTATAATATAAAATTAACCAAAGGTAAAAGTATCCAAAAGCTTATATAATTTTAAATATTAATCATATATTGGTTTAAATGATGTGACTAAACGCGAAAAATAGGCAGACTGACTAAAACCTTATGTCAAAATAGGGATTTACTGTGATGCAAAAATCTTTGCATAAAAGCGATCGTAATAGGAGTATAAAGGTGCAAGATATATTATTACTAAACAAAATTGGTTAAAAGAACATCAAAGTTTAAAAAAAATCCCAAATGAAATAATGGCCTTTTATATTGGTCCCTGTAATTACCGGTCATATTTCGATATTCTAATACACCAAGCAGTTTTTTTTCCCTACAAGCTTGGTAATTTAAATCCCCCAACTCCCAGTCCTAACCCAAATATCTGACCCTTGTGTTGAAATTTAAAAATTTCAAACGCTTCTGGTTATTTGGTGTTGTCCCTATACCTTTAAGTAGATATTTCAATTTCATACCATAAGGGAAATGTTATATTATATTAGCTTTTAAATTTTCCGATCTTTCATTTTTAAATTTAGTTTGTTTCCATAATGTTTGAGGTTTAGCTTATAACAGGCTGACAAATTTAAATCTTTAACCACAATGAGAGGTAGTTTTTAATATAGATTTTGGAAATCCCTCCCACACATTTAAAAACCACGAATTAGAAAATTTAAATATTTACCTATTTGGGTATTTCCACTACATTTCTGACAATTCTTTATCATCGCAACTAAAAGCTTTGTTTTCTGTTTACACCCCCCTTCCTATTTCCCAGAGCTCCATTTTAAAATCTAAAACTATCAGATTTTTTTGATACGGTACAGTTATCTTTCTGCTGAATGTTGTTATATATACCACATTGGTAAGTAGGTGTTTGAATTAGTTTTGAAATTGTGGAATACACCCTCCCCCATTTCGCTGACTCCGACTTTGAAATCTAAGTTTTTAGAACTTATTTGAATATCTACATGTTTGTCAAATTTTATTGTTCTACCTCACTTAAAGTGATTTGTATATGTATAGCCCCCGTACCCTAATTTCCCGGAGAAATATTTTTAGATTTCCCGTATATAAACTACTAGCCCCCTTTCCCGTAAAAATATTGTAAAGAATCCTGTAAAACAAACCTTCAAATCATCCATCATGTCAATATAAAAACCAAACTTTTTTACTTTTTTTTTTTTTTGAAAGTATAGTCCTACCATCACTGTATAGCCCCCTCCCTATTTTTATCCTCCCTCCTATTTTCATTTCATTCATCTTTCCTCCCCCCCCCCCTCCCCCTTCACCAACCCCACTTTTCCTTCAACAACTTTTTTTTTCAACGACTATATAATATACTATCGACATTTTTATGATGAATAAATTAAATTTTCAAAATAAAATATAGCCTATGATAATGTATCTTTATATTGGTGAAAGAACGTTTTAAATCTGTCCAGTAGTTTTTGAGTTTAGGTCTATCCATTATAAACAATAAAACATAAATTCAAATCTATCCTCTTTATAATATTAGTATAGAAGTATAAATTCTGGCATGGGGTAAAAAAGAACAAAAAATATAAAAATTGAAACAGGTATAGCTTATCAATTTGTTTTTAAAATATGTTAAGGAGAGTAAATGAAACGGGTAAAAGGTGTAAACTGTTTAAAAGGGTAAAAGTGCAAACAGGGCAATAAACCAAAAAAGGAAAAAGGAAAAAGGAGAAAAGAGGATTTTATTTTAGAGTAGAAATATTAAAATTTGTAAAAAGTACAAAAGGGACAAAAAGAGTAAAACGTAAATTTAATCAACAATATAAGAAATTGTATACCCCTTTATCCCATTTACCTTTTTCCTTCCGTTTACGTTTTTTGCACTAAATGTGATTTTTGCCCTTTTAGTCCTTTCTAACATTTTTACACTTTTTGCCATATTGGCACATTTACCCCTTTTGTTCTTTTTCCTTATTTAACTTTTTTTTGCCTTTCGAGACATTTTTCCTTATTTCTATTCTTGCCCTTTTGATCCTTTTCGCGTTTCGGTACTTTTGCCCTTTTATTGCTTTTACCACTCTTGTCCTATATACCTTTTTTTTAAACAATTTTTGCCTTTTATAACCTTTTTGAGCGATTGCCCTTTTTTCCTTATTGCCTCTTTTTAAGTCTTTAGCTTTTATATCCTATTTTATATTATTTACTTTTTACCTTTGTTGCTCTTTTGGCACTTTTACCGTTTATATCCCTTTTACCACTTTTACCGTTTTTGCCGTATCTACCTTTTAAAAATGGTTTGTATTGTTGAAGTTATTTTTACCCTTATAGCCCTTTTAATTCTTTTATTCCTTTTTACCTACCCCTTTTGATTAGATTAACTTTTTACCATTTTGCACTTATTACACCTTTTTACATAAAGATGTCAGTTTTTCAATCATTAAATAAACATCCAAATTGTTAAATATATCGAAGCATCAACTTATCCAGGTGGTCCTGAATAATTGTAATTTATTCTTGGCCTGAACCAGTTTACAAAAAATTCATTCACAATCGGCCCTTGTGACAGGAGTCACGCTAAATTATTTGGTAACCTTGATAAATTGTAAGAATCCATCTTCCACACAAATGATCTGAAACCAGTCCAAACTGTGAAAGGTTGTTAGAGAGTGTACTAAATACGTATGTTTTTTAAGCCCTTTTTAATACTTCTAATTCCTTAAAACAAATAATAAAACTTGATAAAACTGAAATCAGCTATGTCAATGCAAATTTAAACATATCATCTTCGGTTGTAACTTTTTTTTTTAATCGTTCGATAGTACCTTGATAAGGAATTGACACATTTACACGAATTTCATTTTACTTTATTTCTGAAAAGTATTTGTTTTCCTAGCTGTCGTCTTAGCATCAAAATACTGATCTTTGTATAACTGATAGAATTTTTAATTAATTTCCTCAACTGTCTTTAAAGTTTTTCTGTAAGTCCCATCGAAGAAAGTATTATCAAACGCTGTACTCTATAAATGTTCATAGCAGTCTAGAGATTCAATTGAGAATGTTAAAATTCTTTGATGATCCTGAGCAGTGGCGACGGAACCTTATTTGTGTAGGGGGTGGGACCAGGCAAAAAAAAGGTGTGTGTGTGTGTGTGGTGGGGGGGGGGGGGGGTTGACTTGACTTCCCACTCTTCCCCTATACATGTTTGAAAATTGGATGTCCCTAAAAGCTATTTGGAGTGATCCTAATCACAATTTTTGAATATGGAATTGTTTTTGTAAGTATTTTTCTCCATTTTTTTTTTTAAATTTGAATGCTTTTATAGGTTATTTGGAGTGGCCCTCCTTCAGCAAATTTTTGAAAATTATATGCCTTTAGAAGCTATTTTGAGTAATTCTCATATTGAATTTAAAAAAAAATCTGATTCCTTTAAAATATATTAAGTTGTCCTCCACTGGAAATATTTGAAATTTGGATGCCCCTTGAAACTATTTAGAGTGATCTTGACCTTATGTTTTTTCGATAACTAAATGCATCAATAAGATTTTAAAGTGGTTTTCTCCAGCAGTTTTTAAAAAATATTCTATATATTTTGATGCTATTTGGAATTATACTCACTTTGACCATTTTTTTTTTAATTTGATACTTTTAGAAGCTATTTGTATTTGTTATTGCCTGATTTTTTTTTAAAAATTAATTGAATCTATAATCTTTTTGCACCCATCCCAGAAAACTTTTCAAATTTGATACCTTTAGAAACTATTTAGAGTGGTCCTTTATCTGGCACATAAAAAAAAAATTGAAAATCCTTAGAAGCTATTTGTAGTTTGATGCAAGTTTTTCAGCTTCAATTTCGAGAATATCAGAAGGTGTGAAATATATCTAATTTACTCCGGAAGAGGCAATAACATTCCCTACCCCACTCCCCGCTTTCGCTATTACTAATTTGTAGTGGTCCTTACCTACATTTTCAAAAATTATATTCTTTTAAAAGCTCTTTAGAGTAGTCCTCTCTCCATTTTTTTAAAAAAATTTGATTCTCCTAGAAGCAATTTGAAGTATTTCTCTTTTCGGAAATTTTTAAAATGTTGATGCCTGTAGAGTCTAGAAGCCAATTCAAAAAGCCCTCACCCAGAGTTGTTGTTTTTTTAATTTTAGATTTCCTAAAAGCTATTTGAAGGGGTCTACCCCCTGAAATCTTTTTAAATTTGGTTGTTTCTAGATGTTATTTAGATTGCCTCTCGCCTGAATTTTTCTCGAAAATGATATACTTTTTAAAATCTATTTGAAGTGGTCTTCACTCGGCATTATTTTGAAAATCTGATCTGCTTAGAAGCTTTTTGAAATGGCCCTCTTCTGGATTTTTTGAGTAGATGCCTCCAGCTGATGTTTGAAGTAATCTTCTATTGGCCAATTTTTAAAAATTAAAGGCTTTCAAAAACTATTAGTAGTGCTTATCGCAAGGAAATTCTTCAAAATTACAACAATCTAAAACTTATCTGGAGTGGTCCTTGCCTGAATTAATTAATTTATTTAAATGACCTTAGAATCTATTTAAGAGTGCTCCTAGACTGGTTTTTTTACTTACAGTTACACAATTCTAGAAGCTATTTGGAGTGGTCTTCCCCAGTTAGTTTTTGAAAATTTAATGCAGCTAGAAATAATTTGGAGTTATATTTAAGACAATATTTTAGCTTAATATTCAATACTGTCGGGGTGTTTGAAATTTATCTAGGAAAGAGTAAATTCTTTCCATGGAGCTAATTCCTCCCAGGGCCAGTGCTCCCCTTGCCCCTCGGTTCCACCGCCACTGACCTTGAGTATTTTCATAAGAATATATTTCCAATTAGCTTTTATTTATGGAAGCTATTTAGAGTAGTCCACTCCCGGATTTTTTTTTAAATTCCATATCTTTATATTTTATTAGGAGTGATCAACTCAGAAGCCTCTAGAAGTTATTTAGAGCTATTTTAAAATTGTAATAAGAATGATAAGCATCTTTCTCACACTAAGTGATTATTTATTACATTTGTATGTGTGTGTGTGTGTGTTGTGCGCGCGCGCTTGCCTCATTGAATACAATATTTGAAGTAACACTGTGGACACGCCTATGGAAAAAAACAGAAGTTTTAAAATGTGGCTAACTCAGGAAAAGGAGAAAGGAATCCCAATAAATGGCCCCCTGAGCAGATTATCCGGAATTTAGGAGTATCAGAGTTTTAATCTATTTGGTTGAAGTCATTCAAAGTGTATTTAGGTTTGATCTATGATGTTTATGTTAGTTAGAGAAGATTATGTTTAGATAAGTTCACTAACACAAAATAAATGAATTGAAAGAATATTTTTCTATGAATAAAATATATTTAAATAAAAGCTAATCACCGAATTCCTTTGAAAATTATTAAAAACAGATGTTTATTTTATTTTAATATCTAGTGAAGGGCCAAGCGTTTTGTTTAATTTCTTCCAAAAAAATGTTATTGATAAAGTATTTTCTTATTATTTTGTTCCTCAAACTTTAGTACAATTTTTATTCATACAGTATTAATATTGGACACACTCTAGTAAAAGGTACTTAGTATATTTTAATATATATGGCCAACTATTTATATTAAAATTTAATATTTTATGATCCCTAAAGACAATAAAACATTATATACAGTAGTTATGTTGACAATTTAAACCTAATAACATACAAATGTATATGCTATTGTAAATGTGGTGAATGAACGAACCTAAAATTATTTATATTTAAAAAATATATAGATATTATTATTAATTATGTAAAACAAATCTAATATACACACGTTGTGTGTTTATTAAATTCCCATATATCTATTTTGAACTAAATATTTAAGGCCATTTTAGAAAAAAGTAAAATTTTAAAAATTTGTCATAAGTAAACCAGCTTTAAATAAATTTATTTAAAAAAATCACCATACATTATTATCTATAGTATAAAACAGACCAATTAAAAAAATCAGTATAATCATTTTGAAAATTAAATTCTCATCAAACTAAGTCCTATCTTAAAATGTTTACTTTTTTTTAAGAAAATCAATCAAATTGAATTAGTTATCACGCAAAAAAAACTAATTTGATTCTCATTTTGAACCAAATCATGTGCCATTTTTAAAAGATTGCAGTGTTATTTGTCGTTACAAACAAATCCAATATCCTTTTTAAACACAATCGTTGTATCCTATTTTTGAAATATATCAATATTTAAAAAATTATTAATCTGTAAACCATCCATAACCGCCGCCATGGAGACGGTTGCCAAGGAGACGGTTACCATGGAGACGGTTACAATGACGACGGTTGTCATGGCGTTGGTTGCCATTGTCTCAGAAACTGTTGGTTTTATAAAAAAATTATTTAAAAGTTTTTTTATTTTTAATAATACTGCAATTTTGCAATGATAAGTTATTTATTATCTCAAATAGTTGGGGATATACGCAAATTTCAGCTTCTGTAAAATACCCTAAAAGTAATTTTCATGATAAAATGAAAATATTATTATTATTATTATTATTATTATTATTATTATTATGTAGTAGTAGTAGTAGTAGTAGTATGTAGTAAGAGGGTGTCTATATCCAGTTTTACGTCACTGTTATTAAAATAATATTGACTGCGTCTGTAAGTGACGCCAGGCTTTAGTGACGTCAGTGAGTGAGTTCAGCCTGTGTGTGTGTGTATGGTGACGTTCCGCATATGGACGTCACATTAGATTTGGGTCGCTAATTATTCAAAATATGGTGACGTTTTATTGGGTCAGCCCTGCCATGTTTTATTGAGTAAGGTCAGCCCTGCCATGTTTTAGTGGTAAGGTCAGCCCTGCCATGTGACGTCAGCCTGTTGTTCTGGACGTGTAGGTAGGTATGCTAGAGATATAGTATTGTGACGTCATCCTGATTGATATATTGACTGTTGGTCAGCCTGTGACTATGACGTTTCAAATAGTGTGGTCGCTTCTGACGTCAGCCAGTGGTCCTGATCAGCCTTGCCATGTGACGTTTTATTGGAATTCAGTGAGTGAGGTCAGCCTTGGTCAGCCTTGCCGTGTGACGTCAGCCCGCATTTGGATGTCACAGCACTTGACCGAGATTCGAACCTCGATCTCCACGCCCCCCGAGCTCAACACGACTAGCGCGTTAGCCAACTACGCCCCCGAGGAGGGTAGTAAGAAATATAAATGTGCGTATTACCACTCGAGTTTAGGATATCAATTTACTATCACAAATAGATTGGGATAACTTAGAAGGAACGCTTCAATGATGTATGGCTTCAATGCCGCTCTGAGCCAGCAACTGTAATAATAACGTATGAGACTATGGTGTAATTAAAATATGTGTATGGTAGTCTGTGACGTAAGAAATTGACGTCAGTAGTAATGGGTGTGTGACGTCACCGTCACATTGACAGCTCACTATAGAATTTTATAGTAGGTTCGCTTAAATAAGGCGGCTTTATCTGTGCAAAGAAGATAAGGGAGGACACATTATAGTTGCTGTTTTTATTGTATGTTCGTTAAAATAAGACGGCTTTGTGATTGAAATAAGCTCACTATAGAATTTTATAGTATGTCCGCTTAGATAAGGCGGCTTTATCTGTGCAAATAAGATAAGGGACGACCCATTATAGTTGCTGTTTATATTGTATTCTCGCTAAAATAAGACAATTTTGTCTCTGAAATAAAATATTTAAAATAGTAGGTTCGCTTAAATAAGGCGGCTTTATCTGTGCAAAGAAGATAAGGGAGGACACATTATAGTTGCTGTTTATATTGTATTCTCGCTAAAATAAGACAATTTTGTGTCTGAAATAAAATAGTATTTTTATAGTATGTTCGCTTAAATAAGGTGGCTTTATCTGTTCAAAGAAGATAAGGGACGACCCATTATAGTTGCTGTTTATATTGTATTCTCGCTAAAATAAGACAATTTTGTCTCTGAAATAAAATATTTAATAATAGTAGGTTCGCTTAAATAAGGCGGCTTTATCTGTTCAAAGAAGATAAGGAAGGACACATTATAGTTGCTGTTTATATTGTATTCTCGCTAAAATAAGACAATTTTGTGTCTGAAATAAAATAGTATTTTTATAGTATGTTCGCTTAAATAAGGTGGCTTTATCTGTTCAAAGAAGATAAGCGAGGACACATTATAGTTGCTGTTTATATTGTATTCTCGCTAAAATAAGACAATTTTGTGTTTGAAATAAAATAGTATTTAAATAGGAGGTTCGCTGAAATAAAGCGTCTTTGTTTATGCAATTCGAGATAACACACTATAATTTTTTATAGTATGTTCACTGAAATAATGTATTTGGCACCCCCCCTCTTATATTACATAGTGTTTATTTCCAAACGTTGTCTCAATTATGTAGCACCGCGTCTTGCTACTCGTTCGGGTTATACGCTTTAAGTATTAATTACGCTGATGGATTAGGAATTAGGAAGGTTGAATTAGATGAAGTGAAGCCATATTTGCGTGGAAAACCATTCAGGAAAAACCACCCCCACTTCACTTGATCGAGATTCGAAACTTGATCTCCACGTCCCCCGAGCTCAACACGACTAGCGCGTTAGCCAACTACGCCCCCGAGGAGGGTAGTAAGAAATATAAATGTGCGTATTACCACTCGAGTTCAGGATATCAATTTATTATCACAAATAGATTGGGATAACTTAGAAGAAATGTACCAGAAATTACTTAGAGGAAATGTGAGACTCTATTTTTGTTTTGTTTTGTAAAAGCCCCTTTAGTACACTCAAACGGAAATCAAAACTGTACTTCCCCATCGATATAAAAATCAGTTGGACAACCGCCTTTGTGTGGTGACTCAGAGTTTATCCAATCAGCCGTCTCGATACATCTACCTTAATACACGATAATATAAGGCAGTAATATTCAATATGGAGTTCGCAAAGATATATTTAGGGGGCACGTAAAAATATATATACAGGGTGATAAGTCAAAATTTGAGGGCTAGTGTTGGAGAACAATATTGAAGCAAAATGAGATACGGAATGGGGGCCCGGAAATGTTTCAGTCAAAAGTTTTAGGTGAAAAAAAAGCTTATTATTTAATATATTATTTTGGATGTAGCTTATTTAATTTATTTTACATGTAGAGTATAGAATAGTTTTATATTGCATTATGAACCAAAAAACTTTGGGGTACAAATTTGAAGAAAAATTATATCTGGGGCTAGGCTAGCAAAAAAAAATAACATTAGTCAACCTCAGTGGTATTGGAAATAAAGTGCTCACATCAGGGCCCCGGATTCAAACCCTGCCGAAGTCAACTGATTTTTCTTGAGAGATAAAAATCAGTAGCACAACTTCCTTCGGATGGGGAAGTAAAAACGTATGTCACATGTTGATTGTGTACATGTAAAATAACGCTGGAAGGTATGTTAGAATACCTTTTCCGGTAAAAATTGGAAGGCCCTTTCGCGCTGGCTCATAGAAATTCTCGTGCTCTGATTGAATCAGAAAATGCACGTTAAATACCTAAAATAAGCCCATTCGTAAAATGGAATCAGTTGAAGACACGAGTTTAAACGTCCCCCTTCAGTCATTTAAACGTCGACATATTGAGCGTCAATCTAGACATATTTTCAAAAGTAGATCTTATTTTGACAGAGTGAACAAGAGAGGAGCGCGTGGTGATTGTAAATGCGGTGAAAAACATTTTATATCGCTTTTAGGTGATATATCAATTTACCTCAAATAAGCCCATTTAAAAAAATATCCATTGATTTAATGTAATATCGTGTGCATGTAAAATAACGGTGGAAGGTATGTTAGAATACCTTTCCCGCTAAAAATAGGAAGGTCCTTTCGCGCTGGCTCATAGAAATTCTCGTGCTCTGATTGAATCAGAAAATGAACGTTAAATACCTCAAATAAGCGTATTTTTAAAATATCCATTGATTTAATGTAATCCACCTCAATACGTCGACTGTAGTATATTCTTACGTACAGTCTAATATGTTTATCGAAAGACCGCATTGTATAAAGTCAGTAGGTCATTAATGTATCTTTCTGTCACTCTCTTTGGTTCTATCGCTCTTACACAAGGCGGCCTTGCAAACAACATTGCGGCACAAGGCACCGATCACCTTGAACCAATGCCAAACCAAGGTGCGCAGTCCAAACTTCACAGGAAGGACCTGACAGCTAGAGAACTTACTAGATCTACTCTCACTTATGGATATGTCAAACCATGTGACCTGCAGACGTTACCTTTGATAGATATTATCAATACCTATAAAATAACACCGATAGTTTTAGTAAAATGTTACCAATGTTGGTCACAATTAGTATTTTTCGAAAAAAGGTCCTTCTTTTGAAAACTGAACTGTAGTCATATCTTTGGCTAGCTCGACCTTGAGCCTTAGAAACAATCTCATCAAGAATACGATCTCTTTTTAATTTATAGTGTATTTAACTTGCACTTTTATGAAAACATGCTGAACTTACAAACTAACTTAACCTAGGACAGCACGTCTAAAACTACACACCCATCCCTAGCTCATAGATATTTACTGATTGGATAGTAAGACTTACAAAGAAGCTTAATCTAGGACAATACTTCTAATACTACACACCCAGCCTTACCTCCTGGATATTTACTAATTGTATAGCAGGACTTACAAACAAACTTAACCTAGGGCAGTAGTCTAATACTACACACTCAGCACTAGCTCCTAGATATTTACTAATTGGATAACAGGACCGACAATTTTTCGTCTTCCTTAGAAGCACCCGGACCACTTACCCTTGGTCACATAAACCAAAAGTATTAACTACGTGTTTAACAGAAGATACATCTACTGAAGCGGTAGCCGCATGATCTGAGGTGTCATATCAACCATAGGCTGAACTGCTGATGACGGGGAGATAAGGGTTCGAACCCCGGTGCTGTGTACTTAGGGTAACTTTTTCTAATACGATTCGACATTCTCCCTCCAACCAAATGCAGGTACACTTTCCATAAACTTCATCTAACACATCCATAACCAATTAGATTAATTAGTGTATAGGTGTATAAACGAAATAGGAAGTAGGTGACCTGGCGGTCTAGGGTGTCAGATTTCTGTGCTAGGGCTCCGGGGTTCAATCCTCGGTCTCGGCACAGATTTATCTGATTGGAAAACCCTTCCTTCACCTCTGACAAGACGCGTATTAATCACATCTCGTGAATGTGGGGAATGCCAGGCCTCCACCGTGGTTCGGATCCCACGTTAATCTTTAATTTTATCTCAGTTTGAATGTTGTATTTTTTTTAAAATCTACTGTACTTATTTTGTTTCCGTATACTGTGTTATTTATGTCATAAATGGACTATATTTTATAGCCCCCAGTAATATTATACATATGTAATTTATTTTCTTATCTATTTGTAAAATAAATCTGATCAAATATTGTTTTAAAACACCAAGAGGCAATACCGAGCCAAAATTGTTTAGTGAAAAAATACTGTAAAGCGGCTAAAGAATTTTTATAATCGGGAATTTTTTATATTTAAAACATAAATATGGACATGACTGACTTGGACATATTTAGTCTTGTTCATTAAAAATGCATTTAAAAAAAAGGAATAATGTGTGATTGAAACACTTAGGTTAAATTGCTGCCAATATTTATGGTAGCCCTCGAAAAAGTGTAATTTATCAAACGTTAGCATTCTTATACTTTGGTGAATGGTGATAGGGTATATTTAAATTAATTTATCTCTTCCTTTTAACCTATGATACACATTTTAAATCACTTATATCAACTTCTGATTCAATCATGGAGTGCAAATAAAATATTAAATAGATATATGTTGACAAGAAAATAAAACCTGCTCTATCACGTGGTTAAGTCTGAGTTTCATTATTGGTTTTATTATTTATCGCCGCATCTTACTAACCATTTGGATTATACGCTCAAGTACTAACTACGCTATGGGTTAGGAATGGGGAATGTTGAATTTAGAGGAAGTGAACCAGCATTTGCGAGGAAGGAGAGTGGAAAACCATTTAAAACAAACCACTCCAGTTCACCTAACTAAGATTTGAACCATATACATCTTCTCATTTAGAGTCATATTATTTAGTTCTAAAATTAAAATTAATCTCCACTTTGTAAAACGTAATAAAACTTATACAAAACTAAGCCGTTTTCTAAACATTCACAAAGTTACAATAAATGTTAATAAACATACCATTTTGAGTGAGAAATTACACAAAATTAGTGTTGATACAAACTCCAAAGAGTTAAAAGCATTGAGCTTTTAAAATAATTAAATTTAAAAATGTAACTACAAAATAAAAATAAATTAATAATATGAAATTATAAATTTCTTTGAATGAGGGATAATTTGGTATAAAAAAATATTAGCAATTTTAAACGGGGAGATTCTTGTACAAATATATAATTTTTTCAGAATATTCCATTTGAAATTGACACCACAAACCAAATGGAGTCAACTTTTGAATCGATAATAGGAGATGATGATTTTAAAAAAATCAAATCTTTAGAACAAATTAATGAACATTTGTTTTTTATTTCCGGGCCGAACAGATTTTTTTTCTCCATCGATGATAAAATGTAAATAGTTACACAACTTAAGTTAGTGTTGATCATCATAGGATCGATTGATCGATTGATTGCTCCTCAGAATCATAAGATAATCAATTATTCTAGAAAACTTAAACAACTTAAGACTGTGCATATCTTTAATTTTACTTCAATTTGAATGTTGTTGTATTTTTTAAAATCTACTGTACTTATTTTGTTTCCGTATACCGTGTTATTTATGTCATAAATGGCCTATATTTTATAGGCCCCAATAATATTATACATATGTACTGGAAAGTAGATAGGAAACCACTTTCACAAAAGCATACGATATATTTCTTCCTTTCCTTCCCCTTCCACTTGCCGTGCCTGTATGACGTAGCACTTCAACGTAAAATTGAATAATATAGTATCACAACGTTCTTCAGATAAAGAGTGAATATTTATGTTAGGCGCTAACAGAAATATGTGATCAATAATCAAGAAAATTACAAATTTAAATAGGTTACACAAAATTTGATATTTTTTCAACTAACATAAAACTTTTAAAAACGTAATATATATAAATTTACACCTGAGTTGACATAACCTATACTTCATAAAAAAATGCAGACTTTCAATAATAAGCTATGTTTGTGAATGTTATCTAATTGATATTTTAATTTTTATTATTTAGCACCGCGTCTTACTGCCCGTTGGGGTTATACGCTTTAGGTACTAATTACACTAATGGATTAAGAATTGGGAAGGTTTAATTAGAGGAAGTGAACCCGCATTTGCGTGGAGGGAGAGTGGACAACCATTTTGGAAAAACCACCCCAGTTCAACCGAGTGAGATTCGAACCTCGATCTCCCCGTCCTTAGCAGTCTAGTGAACTGGGGGTGGTTTTTCCAAAATGGTTGTCCACTCTCCCTCCACGCAAATGCGGGTTCACTTCCTCTAATTAAACCTTCCCAATTCTTAATCCATTAGTGTAATTAGTACCTAAAGCGTATAACCCCAACGGGCAGTAAGACGCGGTGCTAAATAATAAAAATTAAAATATCAATTAGATAACATTCACAAACATAGCTTATTATTGAAAGTCTGCATTTTTTTTTGAAGTATAGGTTATGTCAACTCAGGTGTAAATTTATATATATTACGTTTTTAAAAGTTTTATGTTAGTTGAAAAAATATCAAATTTTGTGTAACCTATTTAAATTTGTAATTTTCTTGATTATTGATCACATATTTCTGTTAGCGCCTAACATAAATATTCACTCTTTATCTGAAGAACGTTGTGATACTATATTATTCAATTTTACGTTGAAGTGCTACGTCATACAGGCACGGCAAGTGGAAGGGGAAGGAAAGGAAGAAATATATCGTATGCTTTTGTGAAAGTGGTTTCCTATCTACTTTCCAGTACATATGTATAATATTATTGGGGCCTATAAAATATAGGCCATTTATGACATAAATAACACGGTATACGGAAACAAAATAAGTACAGTAGATTTTAAAAAATACAACAACATTCAAATTGAAGTAAAATTAAAGATATGCACAGTCTTAAGTTGTTTAAGTTTTCTAGAATAATTGATTATCTTATGATTCTGAGGAGCAATCAATCGATCAATCGATCCTATGATGATCAACACTAACTTAAGTTGTGTAACTATTTACATTTTATCATCGATGGAGAAAAAAAATCTGTTCGGCCCGGAAATAAAAAACAAATGTTCATTAATTTGTTCTAAAGATTTGATTTTTTTAAAATCATCATCTCCTATTATCGATTCAAAAGTTGACTCCATTTGGTTTGTGGTGTCAATTTCAAATGGAATATTCTGAAAAAATTATATATTTGTACAAGAATCTCCCCGTTTAAAATTGCTAATATTTTTTTATACCAAATTATCCCTCATTCAAAGAAATTTATAATTTCATATTATTAATTTATTTTTATTTTGTAGTTACATTTTTAAATTTAATTATTTTAAAAGCTCAATGCTTTTAACTCTTTGGAGTTTGTATCAACACTAATTTTGTGTAATTTCTCACTCAAAATGGTATGTTTATTAACATTTATTGTAACTTTGTGAATGTTTAGAAAACGGCTTAGTTTTGTATAAGTTTTATTACGTTTTACAAAGTGGAGATTAATTTTAATTTTAGAACTAAATAATATGACTCTAAATGAGAAGATGTATATGGTTCAAATCTTAGTTAGGTGAACTGGAGTGGTTTGTTTTAAATGGTTTTCCACTCTCCTTCCTCGCAAATGCTGGTTCACTTCCTCTAAATTCAACATTCCCCATTCCTAACCCATAGCGTAGTTAGTACTTGAGCGTATAATCCAAATGGTTAGTAAGATGCGGCGATAAATAATAAAACCAATAATGAAACTCAGACTTAACCACGTGATAGAGCAGGTTTTATTTTCTTGTCAACATATATCTATTTAATATTTTATTTGCACTCCATGATTGAATCAGAAGTTGATATAAGTGATTTAAAATGTGTATCATAGGTTAAAAGGAAGAGATAAATTAATTTAAATATACCCTATCACCATTCACCAAAGTATAAGAATGCTAACGTTTGATAAATTACACTTTTTCGAGGGCTACCATAAATATTGGCAGCAATTTAACCTAAGTGTTTCAATCACACATTATTCCTTTTTTTTTAAATGCATTTTTAATGAACAAGACTAAATATGTCCAAGTCAGTCATGTCCATATTTATGTTTTAAATATAAAAAATTCCCGATTATAAAAATTCTTTAGCCGCTTTACAGTATTTTTTCACTAAACAATTTTGGCTCGGTATTGCCTCTTGGTGTTTTAAAACAATATTTGATCAGATTTATTTTACAAATAGATAAGAAAATAAATTACATATGTATAATATTACTGGGGCTATAAAATATAGTCCATTTATGACATAAATAACACAGTATACGGAAACAAAATAAGTACAGTAGATTTTAAAAAAAATACAACATTCAAACTGAGATAAAATTAAAGATTAACGTGGGATCCGAACCACGGTGGAGGCCTGGCATTCCCCACATTCACGAGATGTGATTAATACGCGTCTTGTCAGAGGTGAAGGAAGGGTTTTCCAATCAGATAAATCTGTGCCGAGACCGAGGATTGAACCCCGGAGCCCTAGCACAGAAATCTGACACCCTAGACCGCCAGGTCACCTACTTCCTATTTCGTTTATACACCTATACACTAATTAATCTAATTGGTTATGGATGTGTTAGATGAAGTTTATGGAAAGTGTACCTGCATTTGGTTGGAGGGAGAATGTCGAATCGTATTAGAAAAAGTTACCCTAAGTACACAGCACCGGGTTCGAACCCTTATCTCCCCGTCATCAGCAGTTCAGCCTATGGTTGATATGACACCTCAGATCATGCGGCTACCGCTTCAGTAGATGTATCTTCTGTTAAACACGTAGTTAATACTTTTGGTTTATGTGACCAAGGGTAAGTGGTCCGGGTGCTTCTAAGGAAGACGAAAAATTGTCGGTCCTGTTATCCAATTAGTAAATATCTAGGAGCTAGTGCTGAGTGTGTAGTATTAGACTACTGCCCTAGGTTAAGTTTGTTTGTAAGTCCTGCTATACAATTAGTAAATATCCAGGAGGTAAGGCTGGGTGTGTAGTATTAGAAGTATTGTCCTAGATTAAGCTTGTTTGTAAGTCTTACTATCCAATCAGTAAATATCTATGAGCTAGGGATGGGTGTGTAGTTTTAGACGTGCTGTCCTAGGTTAAGTTAGTTTGTAAGTTCAGCATGTTTTCATAAAAGTGCAAGTTAAATACACTATAAATTAAAAAGAGATCGTATTCTTGATGAGATTGTTTCTAAGGCTCAAGGTCGAGCTAGCCAAAGATATGACTACAGTTCAGTTTTCAAAAGAAGGACCTTTTTTCGAAAAATACTAATTGTGACCAACATTGGTAACATTTTACTAAAACTATCGGTGTTATTTTATAGGTATTGATAATATCTATCAAAGGTAACGTCTGCAGGTCACATGGTTTGACATATCCATAAGTGAGAGTAGATCTAGTAAGTTCTCTAGCTGTCAGGTCCTTCCTGTGAAGTTTGGACTGCGCACCTTGGTTTGGCATTGGTTCAAGGTGATCGGTGCCTTGTGCCGCAATGTTGTTTGCAAGGCCGCCTTGTGTAAGAGCGATAGAACCAAAGAGAGTGACAGAAAGATACATTAATGACCTACTGACTTTATACAATGCGGTCTTTCGATAAACATATTAGACTGTACGTAAGAATATACTACAGTCGACGTATTGAGGTGGATTACATTAAATCAATGGATATTTTATAAAATACGCTTATTTGAGGTATTTAACGTTCATTTTCTGATTCAATCAGAGCACGAGAATTTCTATGAGCCAGCGCGAAAGGACCTTCCTATTTTTTAGCGGGAAAGGTATTCTAACATACCTTCCACCGTTATTTTACATGCACACGATATTACATTAAATCAATGGATATTTTTTTAAATGGGCTTATTTGAGGTAAATTGATATATCACCTAAAAGCGATATAAAATGTTTTTCACCGCATTTACAATCACCACGCGCTCCTCTCTTGTTCACTCTGTCAAAATAAGATCTACTTTTGAAAATATGTCTAGATTGACGCTCAATATGTCGACGTTTAAATGACTGAAGGGGGACGTTTAAACTCGTGTCTTCAACTGATTCCATTTTACGAATGGGCTTATTTTAGGTATTTAACGTGCATTTTCTGATTCAATCAGAGCACGAGAATTTCTATGAGCCAGCGCGAAAGGGCCTTCCAATTTTTACCGGAAAAGGTATTCTAACATACCTTCCAGCGTTATTTTACATGTACACAATCAACATGTGACATACGTTTTTACTTCCCCATCCGAAGGAAGTTGTGCTACTGATTTTTATCTCTCAAGAAAAATCAGTTGACTTCGGCAGGGTTTGAATCCGGGGCCCTGATGTGAGCACTTTATTTCCAATACCACTGAGGTTGACTAATGTTATTTTTTTTTGCTAGCCTAGCCCCAGATATAATTTTTCTTCAAATTTGTACCCCAAAGTTTTTTGGTTCATAATGCAATATAAAACTATTCTATACTCTACATGTAAAATAAATTAAATAAGCTACATCCAAAATAATATATTAAATAATAAGCTTTTTTTTTTCACCTAAAACTTTTGACTGAAACATTTCCGGGCCCCCATTCCGTATCTCATTTTGCTTCAATATTGTTCTCCAACACTAGCCCTCAAATTTTGACTTATCACCCTGTATATATATTTTTACGTGCCCCCTAAATATATCTTTGCGAACTCCATATTGAATATTACTGCCTTATATTATCGTGTATTAAGGTAGATGTATCGAGACGGCTGATTGGATAAACTCTGAGTCACCACACAAAGGCGGTTGTCCAACTGATTTTTATATCGATGGGGAAGTACAGTTTTGATTTCCGTTTGAGTGTACTAAAGGGGCTTTTACAAAACAAAACAAAAATAGAGTCTCACATTTCCTCTAAGTAATTTCTGGTACATTTCTTCTAAGTTATCCCAATCTATTTGTGATAATAAATTGATATCCTGAACTCGAGTGGTAATACGCACATTTATATTTCTTACTACCCTCCTCGGGGGGCGTAGTTGGCTAACGCGCTAGTCGTGTTGAGCTCGGGGGACGTGGAGATCAGTTTCGAATCTCGTCAAGTGAAGTGGGGGTGGTTTTTCCTGAATGGTTTTCCACGCAAATATGGCTTCACTTCATCTAATTCAACCTTCCTAATTCCTAATCCATCAGCGTAATTAATACTTAAAGCGTATAACCCGAACGAGTAGCAAGACGCGGTGCTACATAATTGAGACAACGTTTGGAAATAAACACTATGTAATATAAGAGGGGGGGTGCCAAATACATTATTTCAGTGAACATACTATAAAAAATTATAGTGTGTTATCTCGAATTGCATAAACAAAGACGCTTTATTTCAGCGAACCTCCTATTTAAATACTATTTTATTTCAAACACAAAATTGTCTTATTTTAGCGAGAATACAATATAAACAGCAACTATAATGTGTCCTCGCTTATCTTCTTTGAACAGATAAAGCCACCTTATTTAAGCGAACATACTATAAAAATACTATTTTATTTCAGACACAAAATTGTCTTATTTTAGCGAGAATACAATATAAACAGCAACTATAATGTGTCCTTCCTTATCTTCTTTGAACAGATAAAGCCGCCTTATTTAAGCGAACCTACTATTATTAAATATTTTATTTCAGAGACAAAATTGTCTTATTTTAGCGAGAATACAATATAAACAGCAACTATAATGGGTCGTCCCTTATCTTTTTGAACAGATAAAGCCCCTTATTTAAGCGACATACTATAAAATTCTATATTTATTTCAGACACAAAATGTCTTATTTTAGCGAGAATACAATATAAACAGCAACTATAATGTGTCCTCCCTTATCTTCTTTGCACAGATAAAGCCGCCTTATTTAAGCGAACCTACTATTTAAATTTTTATTTCATGAGACTCAAAATTGTCTTATTTTAGCGAGAATACAATATAAACAGCAACTATAATGGGTCGTCCCTTATCTTATTTGCACAGATAAAGCCGCCTTATCTAAGCGGACATACTATAAAATTCTATAGTGAGCTTATTTCAATCACAAAGCCGTCTTATTTTAACGAACATACAATAAAAACAGCAACTATAATGTGTCCTCCCTTATCTTCTTTGCACAGATAAAGCCGCCTTATTTAAGCGAACCTACTATAAAATTCTATAGTGAGCTGTCAATGTGACGGTGACGTCACACACCCATTACTACTGACGTCAATTTCTTACGTCACAGACTACCATACACATATTTTAATTACACCATAGTCTCATACGTTATTATTACAGTTGCTGGCTCAGAGCGGCATTGAAGCCATACATCATTGAAGCGTTCCTTCTAAGTTATCCCAATCTATTTGTGATAGTAAATTGATATCCTAAACTCGAGTGGTAATACGCACATTTATATTTCTTACTACCCTCCTCGGGGGCGTAGTTGGCTAACGCGCTAGTCGTGTTGAGCTCGGGGGGCGTGGAGATCGAGGTTCGAATCTCGGTCAAGTGCTGTGACATCCAAATGCGGGCTGACGTCACACGGCAAGGCTGACCAAGGCTGACCTCACTCACTGAATTCCAATAAAACGTCACATGGCAAGGCTGATCAGGACCACTGGCTGACGTCAGAAGCGACCACACTATTTGAAACGTCATAGTCACAGGCTGACCAACAGTCAATACATCAATCAGGATGACGTCACAATACTATATCTCTAGCATACCTACCTACACGTCCAGAACAACAGGCTGACGTCCACATGGCAGGGCTGACCTTACTCACTAAAACATGGCAGGGCTGACCCAATAAAACGTCACCATATTTTGAATAATTAGCGACCCAAATCTAATGTGACGTCCATATGCGGAACGTCACCATACACACACACACAGGCTGAACTCACTCACTGACGTCACTAAAGCCTGGCGTCACTTACAGACGCAGTCAATATTATTTTAATAACAGTGACGTAAAACTGGATATAGTCACCCTCTTACTATTATTATTATTATTATTTTTTATTATTATTATTATTATTATTATTATTATTATTATTATTATTATTATTATTATTATTATAGCACCGCGTCTGACTACCCATTCGGGTTATACGCACTTACGCTAATGTGTAATGATAGGGTGATTGTGAGATGAAATGAAGGACCTACAGTTTAACGTGGAATCCGAACCACGGTGGAGACCTGGCATTCCCCACATTCACAAGATGTCTTGTCAGAGGTGAAGGAAGGGTTTGGAAATCAGATAAATCTGTGCCGGGACCGAGGATTGAACCCCGGCCGCCAGCAAGATGTCTGACACCTTACCCCTAGACCGCCAGGTTACCAATGAAAATATCAAGTGTGTTTATAATCTTAATCAACGCATTAATTTTAATCACAATTCTTTACAGCCGATTTTGAGAAAATCGATTTTCTCTTTTTTCGCCCGTTATCAACCTACTTTTAATTTCGAGTTCAAATAGACACACAGAGAGATGTCATTGCAAAGATCACTTTTTAGGGTTCGGGGAGTCATGAGACGTTGACGTCCATCAACATTTCAGGTTAGATTATTTTTTACGGTCGCAATACTTTACTTTTAGTGTACTAAAAGTTAAGAAATATGTTGGCGTATAGCTTGATATTTATTGGTTTTATTAAAAATATGCTTCTAATAAAATGTTGGTTTTATAAATAGATCTGTGTGTTTGTAATGATAAGTAATTTCATATGTCAAAGAGTTACGGAGATATGATACAAAATTATTATTTACACATCAGACCGGAGCCCTTAAAGTCATTTTGCCGAGGTATTGAGAATAGTAATTTTGTTTGGAAATTTTATAAATGTTTTGAAATGAAATTTAATCAAAATCGTTTGAGCCGATTTTAGCCCCTCAGTAAAATACCCTTAGTTTTAGGGTTAAATATCCAATTCCAAAAATTCCTCTGGGAAACTATGAAAACCATAGATACCAAGTCTTACCCCGATCAGTAAAATGGTTTAGGCTCTATGTGGAGGTATGGACAGACAAACAGACAGACGGTAATTAAAAAACCAATTTTTCGGATTCGGAGAGTCATAAAACGTCAAGATTCATCAAAATTTCGAATTCAAAATTTTTGACAGTTAAAATACTTTCCCTACCTGAAAGATAGCGAAAACGTAAAAACAAATAGAAAGCCATTCTAGCGCACTTAAATAGGACTATAATTTGGATGAACGTTGAGGTAAATATCCTCATTAAGGGCATTACTACCACTGGAAACTCTAGAGCTTCGCATGGATACGTGACTTGAGCTTTATTATGGTAGTGTACGTCAAGCAGCCTTGTTGTGTCGGCACAGAAGCACAGACGTAAGCTGATACTCCGTGGGTCAACTGTTTGAACTAAGTGTTTGATAATTTCGTTGGCTGGTCAGTGACGAAGCATCAGAGTAGCAAGGGCCGGGATGTGTTGATTAGCTTGCAAAAAGAGCTATACATTCAGTAGAGTCCTCTTTGATTACATTTCTGGCTGGATATCCGTCATTTACGTCGGTAGTTGGTCTATCATTATGAAAAGGTCAAGATTTTATGATTACAATCTTTGTTCTGGATTGTTCCGCGAAGATTTTCGTCTGTTCCGTTTTGATAAACCCAAAAATTATTTGCTTATTGTGTCAGACTTCTATGCTGGCGGCCGGGGTTCAATCCTCGGTCCCGGCAAAGATTTATCTGATTACCAAACCCTTCCTTCACCTCTGACAAGACATCTTGTGAATGTGGGGAATGCCAGGCCTCCACCGTGGTTCGGATTCCACGTTAAACTGTAGGTCCTTCATTTCATCTCACAATCACCCTACCATTACACATTAGCGTAAGTGCGTATAACCCGAATGGGTAGCAAGACGTGGTGCTAATAATAATAATAATAATAATAATAATAATAATAATAAAAGGACTTATCTTATTATATTGGGGATAAACTTTGTTCCGAATTGATTCGCAAAAAGTTTCGTTTGCTATGTATTTGTTCTTGCACAAAGAGGATGTAAATTTGACACTTTCTTTACTCATGAAGGGCCAACTTCATGGTAGCCCATTCTGGTTTGAATAATATCGAGGCACTTATGCTAAATTAGTATATTTTATAATCAATAAATACTCAAACCTATTGCTTTTAATCAAATAGTGGTAGGAATGATAAGATAATGTTGAAATTAACTATGTATCCTATTTGTTTGTCATGTTTGTAAAATCTACATAACCGATTAGACGCTGAAATTAAACGATGGGATGGGAATTTTTTTTAAAGTAAATTTTTGTAAATCAATATTATATTTACCAGAATGCAAGAGTTTAGCTGTTAAAAGACTTTATTGCATAGCTATTTTGTATTTTCCAATTTTAAAGGCACGTGTTTGATTTAGTCATGTGCATTCATTTAGATTTTATGCTTAAATTATTAGTTTGGTTTTTTTGGCAAATTTTTAGCAATTTTTTAGAATTTCAGGCTATTCTATAGATATTTTTAATCCCTTTTTTGGAAATTTATTCTAGGTCCTGTTAAGTAAACTTTGATTTGAAAAAATAATTTTACTTTCGAGGAGTTTCTTAGTCTTCTTCCTATGTGTCAAGAGTTGGAATAATTGACATTTCCTTCCAATCATGTTTCTTTGCAGTCAAAGGTACTATTTACATCATAACAGTTATAGTAGCAAACAAAAGGAGGGTGCGATGTATATATTTTAGGATAACCTAGTTATGAGCTCTCTTGTGGGGTGGGGGAAGGAGGAGGTAAGATTTTGGGTATCTTTCGGTAATTTCACAACTGCCCAAGTACATGAAACCAATATTTTGGGGCTTAGGAGAATGTGAGACCTAACAAAATACTTTTCTTTACTATGAGTTTTATGGCATGCAATAAGTTGTAGACCAAGATCTCCCTAGTTTTTTTTATTTCTGACTTTCTTCGCCATTTTATTGCGTTTTTGTGATAGTGAGCGAATCAAAGACAATATTTTCATACTTTGACACAGAGGGTGGGACATTCTTTACTTGACACCCTGTGTTACTATACAGGTCGCACACACAAAAGGCCATCATCACTAGTGACAATAGTTTATTTAGCGTTTGTAGAAGGTCTAAGAAATAAAAAACTAAAATATAATGCACAGTAATCTGGAACAAACTAATAAAGTTATAAAATCAAAAATACAAATTTTGTTATATTTTATCTAGTTGAGGTGAGGAAACGAAGCTTAGCATAGTGATAAAAATATATTAATTTTAAAACTATCAACATGAAATAACCACATTTTTTAAAAGAAATTCAGAACAAAATAAAGATAAGCATGTTAATGAACTCAAACAAAATAAAAACAATCTTTAAACAAAAAATGTTCAAGTTTTGAAAGAATGTAAGAGAGCTACTATTAGAAAAAATTATCGAGGCCTTACAAAAGGAATAAATGGAAATCTCCGCAAAAAGATATCTAAAACTAACCAAGAACGTATTATTGTTTGCAAAGATAAAATACTATTTTTAAAAGTTGTATGTGTTCATGTGGAGAATATGGTTGCCATAAAGGAGTCAATCCACGCTCCTAGTGTAAATAAATCTTGTGTTGTCCTGCCAAAACGAAATATGAGTTTTTTTAGGAACCTTCCGGAACAAACGAAGAACAAATTACTGCAATCATAAAAATATGGATTTTTAAAAGATGGGGGAAAGGGGTCAACTTCATGGACGTGCAATGTAAACATACAATTTATGGGCGTATAAAGACATATCAAACTTTTTTTTCCAGAACAAACTAAGAACAAATTATTGCAATCATAAAAATATGGATTTTTAAAAGATGGGGAAGGGGGTCAACTTCATGGACGTGCAATGTAAACATACAATTTATGGTCGTATAAAGACATATCAAACTTTTTTTTCCAGAACAAACGAAGAACAAATTATTGCAATCATAAAATTTATTTTTAAAATGTTTTTAGGGGGTAAGATGGTGAGGCAGCTTCATGGAGATCCAAAGTAAACATATCATTTGTGAGCGTATCAAAACGGAAAAACTGATTTTTTTTTGGGGGAGCAATCCGGAACTAACGAAGGAAACAGTATTGTAATCATAAAAAAATTGTTTTTAAAAGGGGAGAAGGGTGAATTCATGGATGTCAAATGTAAAGTATAGTTAATTTTGGGGACGTATCAAAACGCAAAAAAAAAATATATTTTTTTGACAATCAGAAATAAATGATCGCAACCATAAAAATTTCAACTCTCAAAAGTGAAAGGAAGATATCGTAAAGTTGGCACTACCAATGTCAACATACATACCATTTGTGAGATCATCAAAACGGAACAAACGAAGTTTTTGCTGGACAATCCGAAACAAGCGAATGCAATCGTAAATACACGCATTTTTCAAAGTGGAGGGGCTACCGTAAAGTTGGCCCCTCACGAGTAAGCAAAGTGTCACAATTTCATGTCCCATTGTGCAAGAACAAATGAGGAACAAACGAGCCTTTTTGCGGTATAGTCCGGAAAACAAACGAGTAGCTAGGGTGATTTCTCGTCACACTACGTCACACACCGCGAAATTCCTTGATTTACCGTTATTCCAGCCCTCCTCCCGGCCCCCACCAACCACCTGCCCTCAATTTCCATGTGATGATTACGTCCTCCCCTACCACCCCCTCGCCACCCAACCCCGGACATGTTGGTTCTTGATTATTAATGATTGTTAATTAATTATTGCTAATTAATTATTGTTAATTAATCAATTAATTGGTAGGGTTGAGGTGTTGGAGTTTTTATTCATTGATTATAAAGTTGTAGTTTATTTGGGGGGATCATGAGGCCTCGGCACGAAACTCGCGTTATAATTGTCAGGGGGAAAATGAACATTGGTCCTCCGTCACAAGGCTCTGTCCCGGAACAAGCAGCACGAACCTCGCGCTATGGCTGTCGGGGGTAGAATGAACATTGGTTCCTCCGTCTCAAGGCTGTGTCCCGGAACAAGCAGCACGAACCTCGCGCCATGGCTGTCGGGGGTAGAATGAACATTGGCTCCTCCGACACAAGGCTCTGTCGGACTGTCCATCACGAACCTCGGGCTATGACTGTCAGGGGTAGAGTGTGATAAATGGTTCCCCTGCCTTTCACTTCCCCCTCCTATCGCTACCCTGGCGCCAGTATGTCGGCCCGACAAGACGAGTTGAGACAAGAATAGATATTGAGGTCATTGACCCGGGCAACGGGTTTTTCCCTGGCGCCAGGTTGGCGGGCAGACAAGACAAGTCGAGACAAGAATAGATCGTGACCCTGTTCTTCTCTTACCGTGTGGCGTCGAATGAGGGAGGGGGTGGCTATAAAGAGGGGCACACTTGGTTGTCTATTTATAAACGATTGTACAGCGGTTCAAGATGGACAAGTTACAGCAGGTGGTAAATATTGTCAACGCCTTGCAGACCGTAAAATTGTGTGATCTAACCGTAGATCAAAAGTACTCGGTGGATAAATTAAAATCTGTCAATACAAAGTTCGGGGAGACGTCTAATAGCCTACCTAGAGGGCGAGTTTTGTGTATTTCTACCCTGTCGGTTTGGTACTCTTACAGATGAAGACGTGTGTGAGTTAAATAAAGAAAAACTGGTATTTACCTGCGCCGGAGTAAAACCCGGTTCACCTACCATTGTGAACTTTGAACGCGTTTAAGAGACGGTGCAGTTAACAACGACAACAACGGGCAGCGGTGCGGTTAGTACAGAACGTTTAGCTCTCAGATACGCTCACCATGCTTAGAACAGGCTATATTAATTTAATGTTTGTGGGTCATACGATTGAGGGGCGTGCCTATATGACGGGGGAGAATGTTCACAGTGTGGCGGTGAATGATAGACAGGTTATTTACAAAATAGAGGAGCTCGGCTGTATCGAGTTTTGCGACTCGACCTGTCACACGATGAGAGCGATGGAAGTACTACCCTACGAGAGAATCGAAGAGACATATATGTGTGATATGACGTGCGCCGTGTATAATTTCCGAAAACGGGGATGTTGTGGCGTTGTTGCCACGCCATCCACCACCAACCTTCCACCCACCGCCTCCGTCCTTCACAACACCGGCGCCGCCGCCCCCAGAGTCACCTGAGTACCCACCAGCAGATTCGCCCGAGTACCCGACACCAGAGTCGTATATCTACCAGGCATTAGAGTCGCCCGAGTACCCGCAACCAGAGTCGCCTACCTACCAGTCACCTGCGTGCCCGCCACCACCAGCGGAGGAAGTAAAGTCTGAAGAACCCGTAAATCTCGAGGATTTAACAATGTACAAAAATTATTGAAATGTTAAAATTATAGGTGAAACGCCCAACGACTACATACTCGATCTGGGTCGTTTCAGTAACGTTTTCCTTCCAAAGTCAATCTATTATTTGGCTTGTAAGCGATTTAAATCTAAAGCACGCTGTATGATATATCTCGGAGGTCAAAGTGTGATGTTTAAAAGTGAATTAATAAACTAGACGTGCTCAGGTATTTGTAGCACTCTGCTGGCGTCATCGGAGCTACCGGTGACATTTTGAAAAAGGTGAGAGGAGGGAACGCAGTTTGTGAGTAGAGAGCGTTGCTACTTGAGCAAGAGTGTTTATTTTGCTGCATCTCCAATTGACATTATGCCATTTAAATGCCGCATTTGTGAGGGATCCTACGCAAAGCTCCCCAATCTTATTCGGCAGAAACATCAATGTCATCAAACATCTCCAAAAGCTGCTCACAAGGATGCCTGTTGGGACGAGGAGGTATTGTGCAGGGCGTTAGACCTGATCGTGAAAGAGGAATACAATCGTGTCAAGTGCTTAAACGAACTTGGAATAACAAAAGTTATAACGTTGTGCTATCGGAAGAGCCCGAACCTAATGTTATTGTGCTTGAGTTTGTTGGAAGAGTAAGATTGACAGGTAAAAACTGTGGAGACATTATCAATATACACTCTAGCGTCTCTCAACGTGTCTTGAATTATTTTGGAGGTGGCTCCTACTCATTTTCTAGATCGTAGAAGAGATTATATTATTTCATGATGTCTTTTATTAGGTAAAAGAGTGATTATATGTTTTTCTTGCTATGTATTGGTCAAAAGACTTAAATAATATTGCTGCTTGTTGTTGTTATGAATGTTTTAAATTAAACAATTGCTGATTGTCAATAAAAAACTGCCAATAAACAGTTATTTTTTAACCCCCTTAAATAAGTCGGTTGGAGAATCAAAGATATGAAGGAGAGGGCAACATTGTTGTAGTGACTTAGGTTGCTACCCAGAGAGAGAGAGAGAGAGAGGGAAAGTATTTTGTCCATAATGTTTGAGACAAAGCTTCTATGATAGTAAGAGAGAGAGAGAGAGGGTGTAAACGTTAAAACGCAAAAATAATAGTTTTATAATATTTATTCCTACAACACTCAAACAAAAAAAGAAATTTAATGTCTGCAAAAATATTTAACTTTTACAAAAAAAATCATAAGTAATACACCTATGAGGATCTTGAAATTATTTTAAATTAATATGTTGTTACGTTTTAAATATGAAACTATATACGCTGACATAATATATTAAACATTTACACTAAACAAGGTGACCTGGTGGTCTAGGGGTAAGGTGTCAGACTTCTATGCTGGCGGCCAGGGTTCAATCCTCGGTCCCGGCAAAGATTTATCTGATTACCAAACCCTTCCTTCACCTCTGACAAGACATCTTGTGAATGTGGGGAATGCCAGGCCTCCACCGTGGTTCGGATTCCACGTTAAACTGTAGGTCCTTCATTTCATCTCACAATCACCCTACCATTACACATTAGCGTAAGTGCGTATAACCCGAACGGGTAGTAAGACGCGGTGCTAATAATAATAATAATAATATAATAATAATACACTAAACAAATTATCCACTTCGCAAAAAAATATTTTGATATAATATATTTAACATATACAAAAACCCGCCTCAGTGGCGTAGTTGGTTAACGCGCTTGGCGTATTGAGCTTGGCTGCTGAGGAAGGGGAGATCGAGGTTCGAATCTCGGTCTGGTGAACTGGGCGTGGTTTTTCCTAAATGGTTTTCCAATCGATGATCATGGTTTCTTCTTCAAAAAGTTTATGAAGAAAGGTATCCACAACATTTTCACCACTATAGACAACAGGAGCTTTGACACATTTACCTTCTAAATCGACTATTACATATGTAAATACTGATGGCGTATGCTTCGTCATTTTTGAAGTTGATGAGTGATCAGGCTGCGCTACAGACTGCGCTTATAAGCTATATGAGCTTGTGTTTATAGGATAGGAGGGAGGTGTGGGTGTAGACGTTAAAACACAAGCATAACAGTTTTATAATATTTATTTAAATCGTGAAAAGTATACACACAGTGTAAAGTATACTGTGAATATTTATAATACATATTTATTAGTATAAACATAACTTTTTTTACAATATTTATTTATACACAGTGAAAAGTATACTGCGAATATTTACAATATAGGGAGAATAGCCTCGGTACTAAATATCCTATATACATAGAGACGGTTTTCAATTTAAAAGAAAATAAATATATATACAAACAGTTTATTATATATATTTGAATAGATTTAAAATAAATATATATATATATAAACAGTTTATTATATTTGAATAGATTTAAAATACATACAAACAACTAATTGACTAGAAAAAAATCAGGTAGGCGGAGGATTGTACTGGAAAATAAAAAAATATAAAAAAGTAACCCGGGTTTATAAAATAAATTTTAAAAAATATGCTTGTTTTCATGCAGAAAAATATGAAAAGAAAATCTCAAATAGTGGAACTGTCTAGAGTGAAAGAAAAAAAGATGATTATTCAGCCCGTCTAAATAATCACCTTTTAGGCGTGGCGAGTGAGTTTACAAGGACTCTGATACCCAAACGGCAACGTATTAAAATATTATGAATCCCTTAAGTAGACTTTCCTCGCAACATCTGTAAGCTAATCTAAAAGTCAACCCTCCCCCCAAGGATATATATTTAGTTGATAGCGTATCTGTCCACAGAGTAAAGGGTATCCCTTAGTAAATCTAGTTTATTAAACCTTAATTACTTCCTGTAGATATGTAGACTCTAAATAGACAATATAAGTTTTAATATTCAGGATAAGGTAATCAAATAAAGCACGAGTTTTTAATATATAATTGAGAGAGAGAGAGAAGGGAAGTCTTTGCTGCGCACCGTACCATTTAAATAACTTGTAGCTTACTTATTCATTAACGTGTGAGAAAGTTTCTTCGTGTCAATCCATAGCAGACAGTTATTGTTTTGTTTTTCAGCAAACCCGAGACTCATGATAGAGAAAAAATAAGTATCGTTCATGTAGTAGCGCGCGCACACACACACACACACACACACGCAAATTCATTATGATTATTATGATAAGCCCAACTTATATTCACATGTATTCATTTCTTAAGCACTTTCATTCTGTGTCATCTAACGAATAAAATTAGTAATTATGACTTTTTTCAGCATCTTGTGCTAGCACAGACATATCCATATTTAATTAATGGTATTATTACTACTCATACAATAATTTAAATACGCTCATGAGGTAGGAATAATGAAAGTATTTATGGAGGAGGGATAAGTGTACCAGCCTTTGTATGGAGGGAGAGTTGGAAATATCTGCAGTTTAATAGGACAGTGTTCGAACTCCAACCACGTCAATGAACCATACGCGACAAGTCCCGTTTCGTTACTTGTATTTGAATACAATTATGAGGACCTTGAATTTATTTTAAATATCATAAGGAACAATCACGACGACTACATTTTATTAAATAAGGTTTAACTTTTACATCTGTTCCTAAGTTAAATACCTAGGGAAAAATTATGGAGGCTATATATTTTGATAACATAAATAATAACTTTTACATAAACTTATAAGTTAAATATCTAGGGAAAAAATCAGGGTGTTTATATAACTTTTACATAAATTCAAGTTATAACGCTTTAAATATCTAGAGATAGTGTGTTAATTAATTCCCTTAGCACAAATAAAATAATAACAGATTTTTATATTTCCATCATACATTAATATATATTTATAAAATTATATAACTGTCCCAAATTAGGGTTTTGTAATGCCTCAAGGACTATAATTTTTTATTTAATAAATTCACTAAAAATGATAATAGAAAGAGCTTCTATATTTCGGTAACCCGTTGAAGTAATTAAATATTGAGTTACTGTCACACATAAGAATACTTTATCAATACAGCAAGTTGTTAACACTTTCAATGAATACTATTATATACGTTTTGATTTATCCAACGCTATTATTTATGATTACTCCCTCATTGACACCTGGAGTCGAACCAGGGACTTGTGACGCAATAATATATGGCTTGTATTTAAAAAAGTAATTAGCGTCTATCCCCCTAGATAGAGCAGAGGAGAAACACATCAAGCCTCGGCGAGAGAGTTAGGGCGATTGGAATATAACAGTAAATAGTTCAGGCTCGGGAGTCACACATACACACACACACACACACACACACTTACATACACACTTTCTTTTATTATTATAGATTCCTGTTCTATTAATATAAATACGCGGACTTCCGATCGTCGTTAAAGTTTTATGCCCATGGCATAGATCGTGCAATACGCCTCTGTGATTGCGCAAACCATATCAGGTCTTTATAAATACCATTATCTATCAGACCGCTCCCAGCTACCTACGCGATCAGATGTGCCGGCTCAACGCAGCGCTATGTGCAACCGCAGGTACACTTTGTTTAGCAAATACCCTCGCGACATTAGCGGTGCTCGTACGGCCTTTCTAGGACTCTCAACTAGATAAACTAGCGGTATTTTCCACTCTCCCTCTACGCAAAGGTGGGCTCACTTCCCGATTTCTGATCTATTAGCGTAATAAGTATAGCAGCCGCTTAAAACGCTAATTACTTTTTTAAATACAAACCATATATTGTTGCGTCAAAAGTCCCTGATTGTGAGGAATGCCTGACCTCTACTGTGGTCTGGATTCCACGTTAAACTGTAGGTCCACCATTTTCATCTCACATTCACCCAAACGGGTAGTAAGACGCGGTGATAAATGTGTGTATCAGCTAACAACGCTCTGTTCCTGGATGCTGGAACACCTTGTGTGTATATGTGTGTGTGAGAGAGAGAGCTGTCATAGACCTGGGAGTGGTTTTTTCACCTTCCATCTAGGCATATATCGGTTATTAATACGGATAACCCGCACGTTTTGCCTGAAAGGTTACGTGTCACTCATATAGTTAGGGCAAGGGGATGTCATGGGTTCGAATTTTCGACATTCAAATTTCTTTGGTCCTATACTATTAGTGTAAATAAGCGAGGAAATCTGAATAGAAACATTTTCCTATCGTCAGGGAGGGGGGAGGGGGGAGGCCGGAGTTCAAATCTCGCTCGGGGGAACGATGCGTGTTTTCCACTCTCCCTCTACACAAATGCCGAAAACAAAGATTTTTTTTCATAATAAATAAGAATCTCATGCTTTAATCTCGTGTCGAGAGTAGTGCCTTAAACCGTGTGGTCATTCTTTATGTTAAGAACTACGTGCTAAGCTAAATACCTGTTTCATATTGGTTATAGATACAATTTAAATCCTAACAATTACTGAGCATTAGCCATTTCATTTATTTTTACTTAGTCCGCTCTTGCATAGGACGAGAGACTTTTTACATTATTTTGCCAATGTCCTCAAAAGGATGGTCAAACTGGTGCTGTGTCTGGAGCATGTCCGCGTTCATGCTGTGTATGAGATTGACTGACTGGTAACGGTATTAGTAGTGAGGGTTGCACCTCAGCCCACTCGAGATAGTATTGTGATGAGTTGTTATCGCAAACTGTGTAAACATCGTTGTGCTTCAACATATAGCCCGTATTTGTGTATTAAGGGTAATATCTGAGTATGAAAAGTTATAGTCCATTTTCGGTATGAATGTATAAGGGAACCCCGCTTCCGTTCAAAACCCTAATCATACCACCCACCCCGAAACCTTCCCGCCACATTGATTGTAGACTTCCCACCCGCGAGCGCCGAGCCATCATTTGCAACCATCCCGGGGGAGGGCATGTTGATTGATTATGAATAATTTTTAATTGGTAATTGATTATCTATTATGAGTACGAGGCGTTCGGGAATGTTTCTAGTGAATAAAACACAGATATTACAAATATATATGTATATATATGCTAATGGTTGATTAATTATCAGGAAGCCCTCCCCTACAACCCCTAATCCGCAACATCTTTGGCGGGGACTATATAGAGTCTAGAGCAACAGCCTTGGCGGGGAGAATAGAATATGTTATCATGAATCAGCACTAGCTACTATAATGACGAGTTCAAATTGTTATCGTTTAGCAGTCAGATCCGGGTGGTTTTCCACCAGGGATTTAATGATTGCCTCCCTCGGTTAGTCAACGAGTTTTAGAAAAACATGTTGAGTGACTTGAAACAATTTATACCCTGTTCGGCAAAAGATAAACTATAATCCATGTATCTGAAAGGGATGTCAAACCAGGTCCTCTGATCAAATAAGTATTAGTTGCACAGCGTAGGGTTATACGCACTTATGTTGACGTGTGAGATGAAATGGATGACCTACATTTTTTTTAGCGTTGAATCCTAATAAAGGCGGAGGCGTCATTTGTTAATGAGTTAGAAAATAAACTTGGGGAATAACAAAATGAACGATTATAAATAGACCTCAAAATCATTACAGTCGATCATTATAGTCTGTGATTGCATCTGATAAACAACTAAATGAGTTTTGACGAGCTTAAAAACTGGTTCAATTTCGGTAAGTTTTAAAACGTTTTTTTAAATATTTTAATGGGTAGCTATTCTACTTATTACATCTTTGGTGTAGAGAGGTATTTGCTCTTTTTTTTAGAAGACACAACATCAGCGCCTGCAGCCTCGGTGGCTCCCGATAGTCCAGATCTGTTGGAGCTTTTTACCGAGGATGGGATTTGCTTGGCGGAAAACGACTGGTCCATGGGTAAATAGAGGTCTACAATATATTTTGGCAGTGTTTTTTTTACACCCCTACCGTGATAGTAGTCAATATGTATTTATTTAATTTCAGATTTTTGGGACGTGACACCGCCTGTGCAAGTGCCACCCCAAACACTAACGGCTCACTCGGGTCCCAAACCAACGACATGTCAGTCATCCCCAAGGAATATAATTATATTTTGGGATAGTGCGAGAGGCTAGATCGTCTACTTGAGACTCAGGATGGTGTGCAGGAGCCGCCACCCCCAAACACTGACGCCTCACTTGGGGCTCCAGCGGCCGCCATCCCCGAGGGCTATAGCGATGTTTTGAATGAGCTCCAGCTGCTAGATCAACGCTTATGTAAGTCTCGACTATTATTGTAAATTGTCTGTTTAGAGGTAAAACTCATTAAGTGCATTTTTTTGCTTGAATGAGTTTATATGTGTTAAAATTTCAAGATCTATAAGAAGAGAAAGTCATTAAGTGCGTAAACTTATATTTTATCTATTAAAAAAAAAAAGAAATCATCAAATACAACATTGAAAGATTCTTTGCCAGGTAAAAGTCATCATTATATTATAAAATCATTTCAAGCAAAAATGCACTTAATGAGTTTTACCTCTAAGACGATGAAATATAAAGCTTAATCACTTCCTCACTACAAATGCTTGGCAAACAACATTTCAACCGAGAGGGAAAAAAAAGAGTGTTACAAACTTAGCTCGTTCATTTCTCGATACGATTAATTAACAGTTAGCGTAGGGGTTTGTACATGGTTCAACTCCAGAAGCGGTTAAAAAATGTTATTTTGATAAATTATAAGCCACTGTACAGGTTTTGTGTCTGCCTGTTTGATTACCAATGTTGGTTTGATAAATTAAACCACTATTAACAAATCCAAACTCTCAACAAAGTTAATCTAAAAATTTGTCACTAAACACACACAGACAAAATTCCGCTCTCTTATTATTAGTGTCTGTAGGTATCTATAGCAAGTGACATATGAAGATCACATGACTTGGCGTATTAATCTAGAAAGTTTTTCTAGCTGTCGATATGGCCATTCCTTAGAAAATCGTTGCATGTATATACAAATACATACATACATAAGTAGATGGCCCGGCGTATGGCTCCAATTTGACCTTAGACGCCGAGTTGTTTGACGTAATCATTGCGTGTGATGTCGCAACCCCCCCCCCCCCCCCCGGGTTTTCCCTGGTGAATCATACCTGGCACCAGTTTGGCAGCTCGACAAGCAAATAGAGACAGGAATAGATCGTGACCTTGAAAGAGTGAGCTAGTACACGATGTTATTGAACCCCGGCAACTCTTTACCCTCTCTTTCTATGTGGCAATGTGTTTTCCTGATGACTGGCGCCAGTCTGGCGCGTTGACAAGACAAGTCGAGACAAGAATAGATCACGACCATGAATGATGTCGCAACCCTCATTTGCAATGGGTTTTACCGATGACGTCATCGATCTGTCGCAACCCTGATACACATACCTGGCGCCAGTTTGGCGGGTCGACAAGATAAGTCGAGACACGACCTTGAATAATGACACGACTTTGAATGATGTCGCAACCCTCACTTGCAATGGGTTTTACCGATGACGTCATCTCTCTGTCACAACCCTTATGACTCATACCTGGCGCCAGTCTGGCGTGTTGACAAGACAAGTCGAGACAAGAATAGATCACGACTTTGAATGATATCGCAACCCTCATTTGCAATGGGTTTTACCGATGACGTCATCTCTCTGTCGCAACCCTTATTATTCATACCTGACGCCAGTTTGGCGGATCAACAAGACAAGTCGAGACACGACTTTGAATGATGTCGCAAACCTCACTTGAATCCATATCTCCTCTAGTAAATCTTGTAGTTATCAAATAAAGCCTAACTAAATTAAGGCTAAACATAATCAAAATAAGTTAATATATAAAGGCCTAATTTAAAAGGAGGATAATTCTTGGGAAACTAAGTTTTATGGCAAAAGTATATTAGTATACTCACTGGGACTCTGAATAAATAGTTGGTTAAAAGAATCATTTAACGAACCACGATCTCCCGTCACCGTCCTCGTTGCTAAGGTGTATTAACGCATAGCTCACCGTACCAAGAGTCAAACATAGATTCTCGCACCTAAACGATAAAATCATATAGAATTGAAAGGTGCGCTATACCGATATAACTCACGTTAAACAGAGTATATTATTATTTCATTTATATTGGATTTTTTTCTCTACATACATATAATTTACTAACTCCTTAATAATTGTAATATTTTAAAGTGTTATGAACTTATACTTATGAGCGGAAAAAAAACACACCCTCTTTGCACCTGAGAGGGTTCGAACCACGTCTTCGTTGAGTGGAAAAATTCCCACCAGGGTTCGAACCACGATTAGGAATCTCTTCTTCGCTAATGATGTGTGAGTCGCTTCAGAGTACAAAAGTAATTTCATCCCGCCATACGAGCTCCGCTTAGTTACTTGTATGTGGATACAATTATGAGGATCTTGAATTTACAATCACGGCGGCTACATTTTATTAAATAATGTATAACTTTTACATATGTTCATAAGTTAAATACCTAGGGAAAAATCACG